>OX352762.1:13419968-14019968 GCA_947095585.1 Nephrocerus scutellatus
GGCACAGGATGCCTCTTCGCCAGTCTTCTGGCATCGCTTCTTCATCCCATACTTGCACTATTAGAACACGAATTGCTGGGTGTAATTTGGGGCCTCCTATTTTTATCAGTTCCGCTGGAATCTCATCAGATCCCGGGGCCTTATTATTTTTGAGCCGATTTATCGCTCTGCTAACTTCGTCTATGCTTGGTGGCGGCAGCATAGTATGATATTAGGTCATTGGTGGAGCCTCCAATTCCTCAGTTAACTGCCCATTAGCAACTCATGAAAGTGCTCTTCCCATCGCTCTGATATGCCTTTGAGATCGGCGATCAGATTACCCCCTTTGTCTTCGCAGTATGTGCAATGCGGTGTATATTGCGTCATACCTTGGACTCTTTGGTAGAACTTACACGCCTGATGCGGTCCTCGCTCTCTGTACTGTTCTAGTTCATGGACGAGATTCTTCTCACAGGGTGCTTTCTTTCGCCGGTGAACTGTTTTTTCATATCTTCTGAGCTCTGAGTTCTATGAGATTGTTGCATTGATCGGTACGCAACATTCTTACGTTCTAGCTTACATTCGTCATTGAACCAGTCGTTCCGATCTCTACGGCTCATGCCTAAGATGCAGTCAGCAGTACTAGTGACAGTTTTCTTAAGGCGTGTCCATTTCTACGCCCGGTGTCTCAGCTCCAGGATTTATTCTCCCTGCATTTAGGGCGAGTCCTATCGTTTGACCGTAGTTGCTTCTGGTCTCTTCGTTGCGAAGGGCAGCCGTGTTGACTCGAATCTGATTCACGGATGCTGTCTTTCTGATGATGATGAAACCCGCGCTCGGAGCAACGTCCGAGTCGACGATGGCACCTCGGTACGTTCGTACCGTCATCAGGTTCGGGTTGTGGCGGCGGTCTATCAAGATGTTGTCTATCGGGTTGCGAGTGGCTCCATCAGGAGATACCCCCGGTTCATTAGTGTTCTTATGTAAGCTATTTGGACAGGTTATCGGCTAGCTGCTGTACAGCTCTAGCTCTATACAGTGAGCGTACGTTCCATGAGAAAATTCTTAAATCGTTTAGCCGGTTTCGTTGCCGTGGTCGTCGTCGTTCATCAGTGTATCCGAGGCTGATTTGGGGTTCCGTAATATGATACTTTTACGGGCCAGATTATGGCCTCGTGCCAACCTTACTTTGAAGGGACTAGCCCGATCATTTCGCTTTTCCTGTACTGGAGGAAACCACTTGGAGGCTTGATCGCATTTCCACCAGTCAGAGAAAGTTGCGGCCACATTCATTTCTGAATCATTCTGTGTTATTCGCTCTACTCTGCTGATGGCTGACCGCCCGTTCGTTCGTTGATGATGATGATGAAATAATTGAGATCAATTTTTAACCCATTTCCCATACCCCGATTTTATTGAAACTTTGCACGCATGTGTATTTTTGGTGACCATACTTTTTATTGGTCGCCGTGGCTCAGTGGACAGTGATTGGGCCTCGGCTCCCATACAAAATATTTACCAATCATGCCAGATTATGCCGTATACTATAATATCTGTTTGCCTTTGTGCATTTTAGCATTTTTAGTGGGTTACTTTTAGGCGTATATTTTGGTTATTAGAAAAGTTCACGAAAAATTTAAATTTTTTTGGGTTTTTTTTAAATCCTTGCATTAAAATTCTTGTCGTTTAGTGGCTGGGTAGTGGAATATTGTGATCAATTTTTAACAGACTTCCTACAGCCCGATTTTATTAAAATTTTGTCCACATATGTATCTCTAGTGACCATACTTTCTGTTAAAAATTGAAAGTGATAGGCCCCTGGTTTCGGGAGGCTTCCATATAAATTATTGGAAACTTCGATTATGTAACTTCGATAGACAACACTTTTTGTAAAAATATGGAAGTTCTCAGCCCCCGGTTTCGAGTGGCTCGAATTTAATTTTTTTTTAAAAATCTACCCGATTCTATCTCCAAAAGACAACACATTTGTTAGAGATCGGGTCCCAATTTTTTAAAAAAACTAAACCGATTTTATTCAAACTTTGCACCCATGTATCTCCGATTTGTGAATTCACAAGCGTTTATTAATTCAAACAAATCTGTTTCGATAGTGATTAATAGGAACAAACAATTGACTTAAATTTCCTTAAATATCATGCTTTAGATGGCTAATTTATATACTAATTGCTCCTGGCACTCGCTCACTCACGCTCCCATGCTGGTACGCACCATTGTGATTCTTAAAATGTGATGAAACATCACAAACACAGCTGAAGCAATTCTTTTAGTGAATCTCAAACTTTTAATTAAAAATTTTGAAATATTTTCGTTGTAAGACAATTTACATTAATATAAATAATGCAAACTAATGTCGCGTTTATTCGTTTACCGGGCTGCTGCCACACTCGTAATCTGGCTGTTATCATGAAGAGAAAGATCAACCTGTACTAGTAGATGTGTACAACTTAGTGTGGAATAACACTCAAGTAAATCAAGAATTTCAGCTTTTAAATTGGCATCATTCTGGTGATAACCTGGAGTGTCGAATTAGACACATTCGTAGTGGTGAGCACAAGACTCAAGGTTAATTCTTAAAAAAAAATAACAAAAATCTGATCAAAATTACCAACATTTACCCACTTAGAGGTAATTCTCAAAATTCTAGTTGACTAAGATGCTATGCCATTCGAATGCATGCCATGAGGATGGGCTTTGTAATTCCACAAAATTTGCTGCAGCTGCATACAATCAGAAAGAAAAGAATCTTTTAAGCATTCACTCAAAAACGAATAATTTAACACTGTAGTGATGCAATTTCTTATTCCTTTCCAAAAGTTAAAAGCGAATTCCAAAAGAGCAAGGAATAGTGGACATTTCATTGGTTATCCATTTTGTTTGCGTGCATTCTGCATCGCTATCCACAGTTAATTACGATTTATTACACTATTCCTGGAGTAAATTCTTCAAACAGCATTTCGTTTGGTTGATTTTTGCAATATTAGAAGGAGAATTCGTCTTGGCGCCTGATAATGAGACCAAACTGTATATAAATATTCTTGTGAATGAACACCCGCAAAAAGGATCCCTTAATTGCTACAAGTCTTAGCTAACAACATTCTACATTTTATCCCTTTTGTATAAGTGAGAGAGTACCTACAGAAAAGGAGGAAGTACGAACTATAAGATAACCAAAAAATCAGACAAAAAGTTAAATACTAACAGACGCTATATACTTTGTATTAAGAGGAACAACCGTCACATAACTTAATTGGGCATATGCTTAATAGGTGGTGTGCTTAATTAAAAATTTACGAAGCGTACCGGAAGCTGCTAAGTTTTCCATTTTACTTTTTTTGTTATTTCGAATTTTTGTGCCATCCGCGTCTCGTGTTAGGCCAAGTTGGGTATGGGACGCACCCGGTATGACTTTTTCTAATTCCTGTAATTTCTTAATTTTGTCAAATGACATTACGTGATAGAAATAGTTAAAGAGAGGAAAAGAACAGTGGGCGACGAGTTGGATAGTAGCCAACCAGAAGTTAATTTGGCTGAATTGGCAACTCAACTGCTCCACCAACCAATGCAGCTTTATGCCAATGTAATAACTTTAAGTTTAATGGCTAGCAACAGAACGAGCGAAACAGATTGCGCATCGCATATTATTATGTTTAATTAGAATTATTATCATAATTTGATGATTTATTAAACAAAAGGTTACTGGCAGGAAAATTGTACCTTGTGCTTCCTGAAAGGTGTAGGGTAAACCATTGTGTCGATTTGCTCCATTCAACGGTAGTAATTTTATACATTTTTTTAAGCAATTTGATGAAGGAACATCAAGAGTTCAATCAATAGGAAATAAAGAGTGAGATATAGATATTTAGATTTGAATAAAGCCCGCCACTCTAAATTTTGATATTCACATTTTTCGTGATTTTTCTATGAATGGTATATCAATCTAATTAAAAAGTATATAATATCGTAACTCAAGTTCCTTATTTAATTATCATCATCATATTTGGCTCTACAACCGGGGTCCCGTCCTGGTCTCCCTCAAAAAGTCTCTCCACCGGTCCCGATTTCGAGCCAATGTCATACAGTTTGGCATCCCTAAACTCTGGGCGTCCTGGTCTACTCTATCCTTCCAGCATAGGCTTGGCCCGCCTCGCTGTTGTGTTCCATAAATCCCACCGCAAATGACTTTCCGAGCAGGATCCTCATCGCTCATGACAGCTAGGTGTCCTGCCCACCGGAGCCTACCAAGCTTAATTTTCTTCAAGATGTCGATATCGCGGTAACGCTCGTAGATCTTATCATTATAAAGTCTCCGGAATCGTCCTTCCTCACATACGGGGCCAACAATTCTCCGTAAGACTTTTCTCTCGAACGCGGCTAAGAGGTCAGAATGCTTTTTGCTAAACACCCAAGTCTAGGATCCATATTTAAGTAATGGTATGACCATTATCTTATATATCAGCAGCTTGGATGTTATGGTTAAGTTCCTGAATTTGAAGAGTCTTGACAGACTATAGTAGGTTTTGTTGGCTTTAAGCCAACCATTCTGGTACCATGCTATTATCGGCTGTTACAGTTGACCCGAGATAGTAAAAGGATAACACTACATTAAATTCGCGCTCCACTATTTGAATTGAGGGACCAATGGATCTTCTACTCGCAGATGTGGCCACCAGGTATTTTGTTCTGCTCTCATTTATGTGCAGCCAAAGATTTCGTGCCGCCTGCTCTATCTGGATGAAAGTTTCCTGTACACTTCTTCAGTTTCTACCAACGATATCAATATCGTCTGCGTAAGCCAGTATCTGAATGGAATTATAAAGGATTGTTCCTCTCGCCGTTACGCCAGAGTCTCAGATCACTTTCTCCAACGCCAGGTTGAAGAGGATGCAAGCCAGTCCATCCCCTTGTCGGAGCCCGTTATAGATGTTGAATGGGCTTGATAGTGATGCGGATATTTTTACTTGGCTTATAACATTGGTTATGGTCATCAGCCTACATAGTCGTGTCATTTATTTGGGATGCCAAATTCTCTCATGGCTTTATAAAGTTCTACTCTGGCTATACTATCATAGGCGGCTTTAGAATATTTAAAAAGATGGTATAGTGAGTTTTGAAACTCTAGACATTTTTCCATCACCTGCCTATGGGTGTAAATCTGATCAGTTGTTGTTTTGGCTGGGATGAAGCCACACTGGTATGGACCAATGACGACTTTAGCGTATGGGGCTATCCTGTCTGGAAGGATAGAGGAGAAAATCTTATACGTGGTACTCAACAATGTTATTCCACGATAATTGCTGCATTTTGTGATATATACCTTTTTATGTGTGGGGCACAGGATGCCTCTTCGCCAGTCTTCTGGCATACCTTCTTCCCCCCATTCTTGCACTATTAGTACATTAATTGCTTGATGTAATGTGGGACCTCCAGATCAGTTCCGCTGGGATCCCATCAGATCCCGGGGCATTATTATATTTGAGCTTCGTCTATGCTTGGTGGCGGTAGCATAGTATGATCTTCGGTCATTGGTGGATCCTCCAATTCCTCAGTTGACTGCCCACTAGCAAGTCATGAAAGGGCTCTTCCCATCGCTCTAAGATGCTTTAAGATCGATGATCAGATTACCCTCTTTGTCCTTGCAGTAAGTGCCACGCGGTATATATTACGTCATACCGCAGACTCTTTGGTAGAAATTCAGCTCCTGGTGTTATCCTTGCTCTCTGTACTGTTCTAGTTCATGGATGAGATTCTTCTCCCACACTGCTTTCTTTCACCGGTGAACTATTTTTTCATATCTTCTGAGCTCTTTATATTCATCTTCACGTGCCCGCATTCTATGAGATTGTTGCATTGCTCGGTACGCAACATTCTTACGTTCAGTCGCTAGCTTACATTCGTCATCGAACCAGTCGTTTCGATCTCTTCGACTATGCCTTAGATGGATTCAGCAGTGCTAATGATAGTATTCTTAAGGCGTTCCATTTCTCTTCTACGCCCGGCATCACAGCCCCAGGACTTACTCTCCCTGCATTTAGGACAAGTCCTATCGCTTGACCGTAGTTGTTTCTGGTCTCTTCGATGCCGTGTTGAGTCAAATTTGATTCGCGGATGCTGTCTTTCTTGATGATGCAATCCACGCACCAACAAGATACTGGTCCGAGTCAACGTTGGCACCTCGGTTGTGGATATTTTTACGCACAAACTTTGTACTAGCAAAGACCAAATTATTGCTTGCTGTCATCTCTATGACTCGTTGTCCATTGTCATTAGTGTTCCATTGTGTAAGCTATTGGTGCCAATATACTGCCTGTATACTAGCTTCCTACCTATTTTGGCATTCAAATCCCCCAGAATGGGTTTTACGTCATACTGAGGACATGCATGGAGTTCCCGTTCGATTTATTCAAAGAATTCTTCTTTTTCATCATCTGGGGAACGTTTATGAGGCTTACGTGTTTAAATCTGCCCCGCACGTGAAGGGTGCATAGCCACTCATATACTGCTTTAAAGCCGATATTGCGGTTCCGTAATATGGTGTTTTTTACGGGCGTGGCTATTGGCCTCGCGCCAACCTTACTTCGAAGGGACTAGCCCGATTATTTCGCTTTTCCTGTAATGGAGGAAAATTACCAGCGGCCACCATATGGAGGTTTGAACGCACTTCCACCAGTCAGAGATAGTTGCTGCCACCTGCATTTCTAGAGAATTCTGTGTTATTCCCCCTATTCTGCTGATGGCTGCTGTTTAGTTCAAACAAGACTGAATGATTGAAAGGGCTAATAGTGTTTTAAAAGTTCCTATGGTAATTAAATTGAAAGAATTGAAATTTTTTTACAGAAATACCGAATTTCTAATTGATACAAATTTATAGCTGAGTTTTGTTGAATTATTAATTTGTTGTTGCTCTGTACCGCAACGTAATGAATTGCCGTACAAAAAACGAACGACCGTTAGCTAGAATATACAGCCATCAAAAGTAATGAAAATTGAAAAAGTTTTCCAGTTGTTTGTTTTCATTTGAAAAGGCACTTGTTCTTATCTGGTATCTCTTATGAGACGGGACATACCGGATGGGAAAACAGGAAAGGAAAAATATAAAAGGATGAATGCAACAAGAAATTATCGGTCGGTCGATTGTGGGCGTTTTCATATCCTGAATACACGTACTATACTCGTTGCCTGTTGCCTAAAAAATTACGTCTGAATGAAAAAATCAAGTACGAAAGGCGAAGCAGCAGCAGAAGTCCCTAGTGATGTTGGTCGTGTACGTTGTGGGCGCGCAGGATTTGTCTGAAATTAAATCATCATTACGTTAAATCATTTTCACTTCTTCCCTATCGCTCTACCAACAAAAAAAAAAAACACTCCAGAGGGAATGTATCTTTGTTCCCAAATTGGAGTCCACATGCAAAAAAGAATTTACCCTTAAATCATTTTCGAAATCTGCGGTTTGTTTGGAATTATCCCTTTTCCATTTGAAATGTTCGTCCGTTTCTGTTTGGATTTGATTTTAATTTTTTTTTGATTCCTTTCTGTACTCTTTGAACTATTTGTTGATGGTTTTATTATGGAAAATTTCCTTTGGAAAAGTTGTTGTGGCACATCACAAAAAAAAAACTCATTTTGGAATTTTGAGTTTTTTTTTAATTTCGTCTTTTTAAAAATCCGCTTCGGTTCGATGCAGGCAAAATTGTGTTTAAATATTAAAGTATTGTAATAAAACAAAAAATAGTAAAAATGTTAAATGCGAAACCTTATCTTTGATGTAAATGCATCCATTTTGTGAGCGATGGTTTGCATAAATAAAACGTTTAAGTGAAATATACACAAAGCCAAAAAGGTCGTTGTAAGTTCACATAATTGTGGCTTCCTGAGGTGAAAATTCAACCAATGAAGTGAATAATGCCACAGTCCTCGTGTGTTTGTGTTCATTTTTCATTTTACACACATTTCAGTATATAAAGTGTTATCCATTTCGCGGTTTCAAAAGTATAGGGCTGGAATTCGACATCTGTCAAACTAAGTTGTTAAAACAATTTTTTTTTCAGTTGAAACTCTGACATTTACGAAAATGGATCGCTTAACTATCGCACAATGCTTGAAAATTGTAAAAACCTACTACAAAAATGGTGATTCTGCCACAGCCACATATCGTGCTTTAAGAGGAGATTATGGTTTACATAATCGTCCAACTACGCAAGCAATTGGCAAAATTGTGAAGAAATTAGAAGAGACTGGATCGGTTAGAGATATTGTAAGGCCTGTGCATCATCGTTTCGCTCGTACCACTGAAAATATCGCTGCTGTAAGTGAAAGTGTTGCCGAAGACCCGAATGTGTCGATTCCTCGTCGTTCTCAGGAATTAGGACTGTCTTACGGCACATTATGCCGTATTTTGCATTTGGATCTACACCTACATCCGTATAAAATCCAGCTCACACAACAACTGAAGCCAGATGACCATTCACAACGTCATAGCTACGTCGAATGGGTGCTTGAACAACAGGCGGTGGACGGCGATTTTTCGAACAAAATATTCTTCAGCGACGAAGCACATTTCTCACTCGGTGGGTATGTTAACAAACAAAATTGTCGTATTTGGGGTTCTGAGAATCCTCAAGTAATTGAAGAGAGGCCATTACATCCACAAAAAGTCACTGCTTGGTGCGCTCTTTGGTCCGGAGGTGTGATTGGACCTTACTTCTTCGAAAACGACAATGGAACGACTGTCACCGTCAATTCGGAGGTTTATGGTCATATGCTAAACGACTTTTTTTTGCCTGTTATTGAAGAATACGACTTAGAAAATATGTGGTTTCAACAAGACGGTGCCACATGCCACACAACTCGAGCGAATATGGCTTTATTGCAAGAGACATTTCCTGGCCGCGTAATTTCTCGTCGTGGCGATATCAACTGGCCACCAAGATCATGCGATTTGACACCGCTTGACTTTTTTTTGTGGGGCTACGTGAAAGACCGTGTTTATGCAGATAAACCTTTAGCTCTTGAGCACTTAAAAACCAATATTCGTCAAGTTATGGCTGAGATACCGCCCAATATGTGTCAAAAAGTGGTCAAAAATTACCTCAAAAGAATTGATGCTTGCAACAATTCGCGTGGTGGTCATTTAAATGATGTAGTGTTTTACACATAATGTCAACGTTCAAACTTTATAATAAAAAAGAAATATCATAATAAAAAATTTTTTATATGTGTTTTATTTACGTTTACTTTTGAAACCGCAAAATGGATAACCCTTTATTATTAAGAAACAAAATACCAATCCAAAGAAATACAATCTATAGTTATATTCTATATTAATAGAAGAACTAGAACGCTTTTTTAGTATAAGCGAGAACAAAGAGGAGATAAGTTATTAGTATGGGGCTTTTTAATACAAAGATGGCTATCAAGGCTCGCAACGTCTAACCCAGCGGTTCCCAATATTTATTTTCTCGTGAAGAAGTAAAGACATAGTCAGACTACTCAAGTCATTGCACAAGCCATGGGTTCAAAATTCATGATTCTATCGAGTCTATTATTTTCTTGGCATTTATTTATAGCATATGCATATGGTGATGGAGTACGTAATGAGTACTGCGGCATTATTAACTCCTTTTTCACCAGGACAACGAACCGGCGCACAAGTCTGCAGTTGCAGGGGCGAAATTGCAGGAGTTAGGATACGAACTCCTCCCTTATTCAGCTTGTTACGATGGTAATATGCCGGTTCAAAGCCCAGGTAAAGGAGAAGGGTTTGAGGCAACGGATTGGTCCAAACCTCAGTAAGAGCTACTTCTAATCCAAGGTGGAACAGCATACGCCGATGAATGCATGGCTAAGAGGGGGCTTAGTCGATTCTAGTTTGCCTACTCGGAATAACTGGCGACCTTTGGTTTCAACTGGCCCTTCCATGGCATACCGGGTGCTGTCATGGATGACCTCCTATTCCGGATACTCGTGGGTCATTATTGATTCGAGTTTTAATAATTATGAGATCAATGCATCTCAAAGCGCATCAACTTCGGCTGCTGATGTTAAGCCGCTGTTTATAGAGAAGCTGTTGAGATTTCGATTGCCTACCCCATAATGGTCTCAACTGCTCGGTCGGCTATTGAGTAGCCGAACCCTACCCAGTGTTCAGGCGTGGAATCAACCACTTCTGATTCTAACGGATCCACAATCGTTAATGCATGTAGCGTCATCTCGGAGAAATCCGAATGGTCTCCTTTTGGGAAGACTTTCATTATCATACTTGGATCTACAACAGGGGACCGGTCCTGGCCTCCCGTCTCTCCACCGGTCCCCATTTCGAGCCAATGTTATCAAGTTTTGGGATCCCTAAACTTTTGGTGTTTGGCCGGCCTCGCTGTCGTGTTCCATACATCAAACCACAAAGGAAATTCCGGGCAGGATCATCTTCGCACATGGGCGTAAGGTGTCCTGCCCACCGGAGCCCACCGAGCTTAATTCTCTTCACGATGTCGACATCGCAGTAACGCTTGTAGATCTCATCATTATAGAGCATCCGGAATCGTCCTTCCCCATAAACGGGGCCAACAATTCTCCGTAAGACTTTTCTCTCGAACGCGGCTAAGAGGTATGAATGCTTTTTGCTAAGCACCCAAGCTTCGGATCCATATATAAGTACTGGTATGACTATTGTCTTATAGAGCAGCAGCTTGGATGTTATGGTTGAGCTCCTGGATTTGAAGAGTCTTGACGGTCTATAGTAGGCTGGTTGGCTTTAAGCAACCATGTGCGTATTTCTGGTTCATTGTTGTTAACGGCTGCTACATTTGACCCGAGATAGTTAAAGGATTGCGCTCCACTATTTTAATTGCAGGACCAATGTGAGTTTTGAAACTCTAGACATTTTTCCCTCACCTGCCTAAGGGTGTAAATCTGATCAGTTGTTGATTTGCCTGGGATAAAGCCACACTGGTATGGACCAATGATGATTTCAGTATATGGGGCTAACCTGACTTATAGGCGGTACTCAACAACGTTATACCACGATAATTGCTGCATGTTCTGATATCTCCTTTGTTATGTAGGGGGCACAGGATGCCTCTTCGACAGTCTTCATGCACCGCCTTTTCCTCCCATAATTGCACTATTTTTCATCAACTGTTTTGTATATTGCGGGACTTCCTGTTTTAATCAACTCCGCTGGGATACCATTTGAGCACGGGTCCTTATTATTTTTGAGCCGATTAATCGCTCTGCTAACTTCGTCTATGCTTGGTGGCGGCAGCATAGTGTGGATTAGATTGGATCAGTTAGCTGTTAGTTTAGCAACTCATGAAAGTGCTCTTCTCATCCATCTAAAATAACTTTAATATCGGCAATCAGATTACCCTCTTTGTGTCGTTGCAGTATGTGCAATGCGGTGTATATTGCTTCATACCACGTACTCTTTGGTAGAACTTCCGCGCCTGGTGCGATCCTTGCTCTCTTTACTGTTCTAGTTTACGGACGAAATTCTTCTCCCAGGCTGTTTTTGTTCGCCAGTGAACGGTTTTTTCATATTTTCTGAGCTCTTTATATTCATCTTCGCGTGCCCGCGTTCTATGAGATTGTTGCATTGATCGGCACGTAACATTCTTACGTTCAGTGGCAATCTTACATTCGTCATCGAACCAGACGTTCCGATCTCTACAACTACTGCCTAAGATGGAGCCAGCAGTACTAATGATAGTATCCCTAAGGCGTGTCCATTTCTCTTTCACACCCGACATCTCAGCCAATGGACTTACTCCCCTGCATTTAGGTCCGAGGTCTGCGGTTACAAATTGGCGCACTCTAGAAATACTTGATGCCCTCGCTAAGGTGGCCAAGACCGCCACTCTACCTACAGGTGCATACTTACCACATATTATTCTCCCCATTCTGATGTTAGGGGACTGCAGCATTTTCTCATAACTTTTTAGAATTTTGTTCAATATCGAATCGAAAAAACAAACCAACACCACATTACACTTCAATTCTCAATAATATTTTTAAAGTTAGTTTGTAATACTCCTTTGAGGACACGTATCCGAATATATGACATGGATATTAGAGTTTTTAGAGTTGACGTTTTCTAAGAACTTAGATTGTTAGAATGCAAACTTTTAAGCTACACCGTTTTAAGTGCGCTGTACATTTTTCCAACACTTATTCTTAATGCACTGCATAGCATGACAGCGAGCGCACTGCACCACTTAAGAACAAACTAAAAACATTGGATGTCTAAAATTATTAACAAAATAAGTTTTCAGAGCAACCGATTAATGCATCCTGTACTCTAAAGACGTGCAGTTTGTTTTGCTTATTTCATCGCTAGTGTACAAGAATAAGGAAAGATGCAATTTAAATGGACAAAAAAAAATAGACGGACTTTAGAAGAGTGTATCAGCCAGCATCAGCAACATTTTGTGATAAAAAAAAGTCGTCAGTTTTTCGAGAACTTATCCCAAGTTGTATTGCATTTATCTGTCATAGCAAGAACCCCAGGAGCTATTAGATGAACATCATAGGAAAAAACGTTTTAGCCAAGATCCTGTCGCTGCGTTTGCTTGTCGCTTTCTCGCATGCAACACGCAATGCTCACGAATTGTTAACAATTGTTTTAAGTGATTATTCGTAGCAAGTGGTCTTCACTACTTTTAAGAGTTTGTTAGGGAGCAGGAAAACATTTCGCCACGTAGCACTTAAAAAGTTAAAGCTGAGTTTGTCAGAAACAATTTTTTTCTTTTGTTATTTCTGTTTCGTGCGACTTGTGGGAACACTTTGCTGTGCCAAAAGAGGCAAATAGTGACATGACTCCCGCTAGGAGGACACTTCAAAAACTAATGCATACCGCATTTTATGTTCATGTTCAATGGAAATAGTTTATTCCATTTTCTAACGTGTAGTCATTTAAAAAAGGTTTTCACAACATAAAGGGTGGTCACATCAAGAATTTCATAAATTGGATTTTTTTTTATTCCCAGCGTTAACCTTATTTGAAATAATAGGACAGATATATTGGCTATTTATAATGCTGCTTGTCTTAGGCATTTCTCTACACAAAACTTGTGGCAGCAATTTTAATACAGAAATACGATTAAGCTCTTAGCAGGCAAATGAGCAATTGATACAAAATTCATTACAGTATTGGTTATATGCATACGTAAAGGCAGCCTAAGCATAAAGACAGAGAAGAAATTTTACTTTAATTATTTTTTTTGTAATTAACACTTGCTTCAATAGACTTGCATCCTCATATTTCCAAGGCAGAAATTTTTGCAGCATAACAAAGGTGAAACTAGAAATAGGCGCATCGCAGTTAGGCAAGCCGACTCAAATATGAAGAATTTTATTAAATAAAGACATCAACTTATAGTAGAGTTGATAAAAACCCTCGAAATTCAGGTATATTATTGTAACAACAAAACTGCTGATGTTGTATGAGGTAAATTTCACACCAGTACGTATTAAATACGGATCCATAGTTGAGCGATAATTTAAAAGGAAATCAGACAGATAACTATTGGCCGATTCATTAGGAATCAAAATTCCTTTCTTTTATCCTTATAAAGGGTCCGCCATCTAAAGTATTTTTTTTTCAACTAGTGCTTATTTCGTGAATGGTAACACTTAGCTCATGTCTGATTTGACAGATAATTAGTTGTATCCTTCCGCTGAACGAATATAGTTGTGTATACGCTTGAACAACGCTGGGAAATATTGCGACATTACTTTGAAAATCATGGTAATGTTGCAGAATGTGTGCGAAAATTGCGTACGGATTTTGGAAGAAGAGAAGCACCGTCAGCTCCGTATGTTCGTTATCTTGTGAAAAAAGTGAAAGAAACTGGCATCCTCATTGATAAACCAAAGCGTGAAAAGCCAAAAACAGTGCGTACACCCGAGAATATTGATGCTGTGGCAGAAAGTGTGCGTGAAGCGCCATCAACATCAATTCACCGTCGTTCTCAACAATTGAACATTTCGGAGACATCATTGAGACGAATTTTGCATAAAGACCTTGGTATGACGCCATACAAAGTCCAATTGGTTCAGGAGTTGAAGCCAACTGACCATCCAATGCGTTTTCGCTTCGCTGAGTGGGCCTGCGATCGACTTACAGAAGATGCCGATTTTGCCAAAAAAATCATCTTTTCGGATGAAGCTCATTTTGATCTTGGCGGGTATGTAAACAAGCAAAATTGTCGCATTTGGGGCACAGAAAACCCGCACGCATACATTGAAAAGCCGGTACACCCAAAACGAGTCACTGTTTGGTGCGGATTTTGGTCCAGAGGCATAATTGGGCCATTTTTCTTCGAAAATGAGCAAGGAGTGGCCGTTACAGTCAATGGCGATCGTTATCGGGCCATGTTGAACGAATTTTTGTTCACAAAAATTGAAGAGGAGGATATTGGCAACATTTGGTTTCAACAGGACGGCGCTACGTGCCACACAGCCGAAGCTACACTCGATGTTTTGCGCCCTGTTTTTGAAGATCGCATTATCAGCCGCAGAGCTGATGTCGTTTGGCCACCTCGGAGCTGCGATTTGACAACGTTGGACTATTACTTGTGGGGTGCCCTAAAAGATAAGTGTTACGGCGACAAGCCAGAGACAATTGACGCTTTAAAGGACAATATTCGTGAAGCCATTGGTGAAATACAGCTGCACACAATAGATAATGTGCTTAAAAATTGGACCGATCGTGTAGGCTACTGCATGGCCAGCCGAGGCAGCCATTTGAATGAAATTATTTTCCATTGTTAACCGGAAGGATTGTACTTTCAAATAAAAAAATAAATTTGAGAAAATATTCAGTATTTTTTTTTTGTAGCATTTTCAAAAAAAAAAGTTATTTGGCGGACCCTTTATTAGAGTTAAGAAACTGAATGCCTTATTTAATGAAGGTCCAGTCATGGCCTAACGGAGAAAAACTCATCATCTGCGCCGTACTTACCTTATACGAGCTAGTTTTTTTATATCTTATCATAGACCGGCGTATTACCTTTCAATGTGTTTAAGCACGCCTGCAATAACAAAAATAGTAAAAGGTTGATTGATTTTCTTGGCACGATTTCGTAGTGTATATGTACGTCCTCTTAGGGCGTCCCGAGGTTTCCACTGCATGGCATATTTCGTAATGGAGTTTTCGTCGCGCTGATGTGTGTGTCCAATCCACTGCCACTTTCTTCTTCGCACAAAAACGTCTATAGATACTTGTCCCATTCTTCGATGAAGTTTGTCGTTGGATATACGATTGGGCCAGAATATCCTCAAAATGATACGTAGGCATATTTGTTTACGAAAGATGGCAGCTTTTGCGTACTGATTCGACGTTGGAGCGGAACAGTTGAAGCTTAGTTCTTGAGCTAAAAACATTGCTTCTCTAGACTTTCGATAGCAATACGAACGCAGCACTTGCTTTCCCGATTTTGCTGAACACATCCAATTCAGTGCAACCGCATTACGCCGAGACCACACTTCTTAGGTACAGAAAGTTGTCCACTTTTTTGATTGCATATCCAGTAATGTTGAGTTGAGAGCGGGTGTTAGAAGTGTTCAGAGCTTTTGTTTTGGCAGTGTTTATCTTGAGCCCCACTTTGCTATCTTCGGTTTTCAGATTTTGGGCCATCATATATAGGTCCATTATCCGATGTGAGAGCAGGCAAACATCGTCATCGTAGTCCAGGTGTTTAAGGTAAATTGTCATGGTCCATCAAATTCCACTGTTCCCTACCGTCAGTGCTGCACGCTGATGATCACCAGGAATAACAGCGGTGATACTAGGCACCCCTGACGTACTCCACTTTGAACTTCAAATTCCTCGGACACCTTACCGTTGTGTATGACGTGACATTTACTTCTTTCGTATGTAGCTTTGATAATAATTATAAGTTTTTCAGGGATACCCCTCCTGCGTAGGGTCATCCAGATAGCATCTAGATTTAAGCTGTTAAAAGCCTTCTCGAAGTTGATGAACAGTAGATTTAGTGAAGATCTGTACTCGAAGCATTGTCCTGTTCGACGTCGAGAGTTGAATCTAAATGCTCCTTTACGCGTTCTAATATGATTCTAGCTATTAGCTAGCATATACCTCTCCAGTTTCCACAGTCCATCAGATATTCCTTTTTTCGAAGCTTGACGTTCATCCCTCTTTTCCACTTTTGGAAAAATTGAAAATTTTCCCATGCTCTCCGGATGAGCGGGTGCAGAATTTCAGCCGATGTGCTGGGTCCCGCTTGGAATATTTCGGTAGGGATGCCGTCAATGCCCACCGCTTTTTTTTTCTTTAGACACTTGATTGCTGCTGTCCAGTGCGAATTCGGGAATTTATCTCTTCGGAAGATTCATTAGAGCTCGCGATTATAAGGCCATCGCCTAAGTGGTTAAGTATTGTAGCGAAATGTTCTCTCCACCTATTGAGCTGCTCCTCATCTGACATCAGAACACTGGATATTGTTTGGAGTTCCGACCACCATTGAGCTCCTCGGTGATGTTATAGACAGTCCTACTGTCACCCCTTCTTGCTGCTTCTTCTGCCATTGAGGCAAGTGAGTCGATGTACTGTCGTTTGTCCCGTCTTACACTATGCTGCACTTCCTTCTTTTTGACGCGATATTAGGCTTTTAGCTCTGTACTCTCAATTGTTGAGTGCGCTGCAATTTGAATCTTGATTGCTTTACGCTCATAAATCCATCTCCAGGTGTCTGTCGATAACCATATACGGTATTTATTCTGCCTTTTACCCACGTAGGTGCGTGCCCCAGTTACAAAAACCTTTTTCACAGCATTCCAGTGGTCGTCCATGTTCTCCTACCGTATGCTGTTGATTATTTCTGCTTCTAAGGAAAGATGGTCCCTGTAATGTTGACGCGCTTCGGGTTCCCTAATACTATCAGTATTGAACCTGGTAATGTTGAGCGAGTTTGAGCGGTTGCTGTGGACGAATGCAGTGCGAAGGCGTATAAAAGCTAACATAAGATAGTGATCTCGCTCTTGTCCGATATCGGCTCCACGTATGTTACGGACGTCTAAAAGGCAATTTCTGAAGCGGCGGCCGATCGCAATGTTATCAATCTGGTTCGATGTTCGCTGCCTGTCAATTGCGACCCAACGGCTTTTGTGTTTAAGCATAGTATTGTCGCTTTCTACTTTGACATTGAAGTCCCTCATTACCATTACGATGTCGCCATTAAGCGGTTGGTTGGTTAGGTTAGGAGCCAAAATCACTATACAAATTTTCCTTTTTGTCCTCGGTCCCGTCTTCGATGAGAGCATAATACTGTACGATAGTATTTTTTCTTACTCTACTGTGTAATCTAGCCATCAGTATCCGGTCACTCTGAGGTTTCCAGGATTTAAGGCTGTTTCGTGCTGCCGGAGTCAGCATCAGTCCAACTCCAGACCTTCGTCCGCTACCATCTGGTCTACCGGAGTAGAGCATCACAGTAATATTTGTTTGAGAATGGTATTCTCCGGCATCATACCATCTTATTTCCCTCAACACCAAGATGTCTTTATTATATCGCGTAAACTCACGCTCTAATTGGAGGAATCTGGCGTTTTGAGGTTCTTCTTGGAGTGAGTCGAGGAGGGTCTTAACATCCCAGAAACCGATCGTTGTTCGTGTACGATAGCTAAAGGTCGTCAAAAAGGTGTCAGTCCGTATGCGAGGTATTGTATTACGTTTCGGAACAATTAGGGTCTGTACGGTTGGTGCTCGTTGGGCCACAGACCAACCGATACCACTTATCCTATTTTATGGCACAAAAGGCTCGCCATACGCCCTCTTCCGTTTGTAATTTGTAGAGAAACTCCAAGATGACACCACGAGGAGGTGGAAGTAGGACTTACTAACAGAGCTGCAAGTTATTCGGCTGCAGAGGCTCTTACTCGTTATTTAGCGGACCATCACCTATCGGAAGATGTTGCTCCTACGAGGACTTTGTTAGTCGTTTACCATCCTTTATCGCGAACTTTATACCACAATATTTTCTACGGATTGTAAGCGTTTATGTCCTTTCTGAAGTTTATAAAATTAGATTTAAATTTTGCGTTGGATTTTCCTTTTAAAGATTTTCCATTTATTTGGCTTATCCTGTTAAAGGATCTCTAGATCGTTGTTCCACCAATACATGCACTTTTTTGAAACTTGTTTCTATTCCTTGTGATGGCTTTTTTGCGCCTTGATGTTGTTATTTTGTCAGTCAAATGTATTAACCTCGTAAGAAACTAGTTTGCCCAGTTCGCTAGATCTGTTCTGTGTTTAATTCGCTTATTTATATATAGCAGGAGATTGCCGGTACGCACTAGATGAAATATTTTTCTACTGCTTTTTGGTTTCTACAATTGATGATAATATCGTCTGTAAAGGCAAGTATTTGGATAGATTTATAGAGAATTGTTCCTTTGGCACCGTTAAAAGTGGCATGATGCCTTTGATAAACCTCTTTGTCTTTGTAGTATGTGCAGGGTGGTGTAGGTTGCGTCATACCCAGGAGAACTTTTGGTAGAACTTTAACGCCTGGTGCTGTCTGCGTTCTATGAAATTGCTGCCATTCTGATTTTTACGACTACTTCTTGGGAGTAACGAAAAAACTTTGAAACGTGACTGATAAAAGGTCGGTTTAAGGCAATTAGATTGAAAGTTTCGTACTCAATAGCTGACATATCCTGATTATCAATAAAATGCTATTCTTAAATTCATACAAAAAATATTTAATTATAGCTTGGTGTGAATAATAAGATTCACACGTCGTGCACATATCCAACGAATGAATTAAATTATCCCTCAAATAAAAAGGTTAAAAAGAATATCAATAATTATTGTATGTAAAAAGTATGCACATTTGTTAACTATAATGCATACGGAACTGAGTAGCAACGTCAATATTCGCTCACCTGCTCACTGACTTCACTCGCATCCATAATAATTAAAAGTAGAGTACAGACAAACAGTGTGTGTCCTGCTTGGATCCTTGGTAATATGGTAATCCAGTTGCTCTTGTAAGTTTGCAAAGTGCAGGTGCCATAATAGCTGAATGAAAGTACTCGCTTGACAAGGCAGCAATTAAAATGAAATTTAATTTACGTTAAAATATAATAAACACATCGTCGCACCATGGGGCGGCACTCGGTTTTCAATGATTACATGATAGCGTTCGTAATTGTTTTTCCAATGACAGTAGGTCAAGCTGAAATTTTACACCAATATGATGGACGGGACAGAATTAATTTATTCGTTGATGCATTTGTTGGAGCGTGCTGGTTCGATCGATCCGTAAATATCTCTATTTTTCTGGATAATAATGCACCAATTTCGTCAAACTTAAACCGAAGGTAGGTAGGTAAAATGCTATGCTGGACTTTCAAGGTCCTCAATAGAGTGCTAGAGTGCGCAATTTTAATGCCACATAGCTTGAGAGACTTGACAATAGATATTTAGGTGGTTTTAAATCCAGCTTGTTACGATCAAATTCGATGATCGTGTACTCTAAGTGTTCTTTCAGGTCAGAAAAAAATGGTCTAACTAAAGTGCAGAGTCTTGACCCTGCTAGGGCACACAGAGAAAGTTTATGAGGATTTCTTTCTCATTTACATCGGTGGTTGTGCCTTATACCCAGCTTAACAGCATCGCTTCTCACTGTCCAGTGACCCAACTTGAGAAAGGAGGAGTGGAGGAGCAGAACCTCGGTAATCAATCGGATGACGTGGGCTCATGATGGGACCCGTGGTGGGATCCAGCAACATCATAATTATTATCTGGTATATGGTGCGGGGCTTTTACACGGAAGATAAATAAAAGGCCGCGGCTACTTAGAGCATGCTCGTCGTACTTCGTTATTAGCCACTGGTACTTAGGGATCTTTACATCTTCGTATTTATGTGGTCAAGTCTAACATATGTGGGTTGGATCCAGGAAAGCTGCTATCATGGGTGGGCCTAGGATGGCTTCTAGGCTTCTTCTGTCCTAGTGGCAAATGATAGGGTTCGAAGTTCTGGAAGGATGTGCTGCCAGGGTTTTGCCTTGCAAATGACCAGGCACTCATACCTGAAATTTCCGAAGCCGTTGATGTCAGACCCTATCCAAGGTTGAATTGGTACCACGGGAGTTGTCTTGCCCAACGCATAAGGTTGACCTTTGGGGAAACCGAATCTGAGAGACCAGGTGGAACTCTTTTACACTTACTGGTTTTTTTTCATAATTTCTTTAGAATACAGACAGGCAGGTTTCACTGCTACCATACGCAAGGATCCGCCAGAGAATTGAGAGTAATCATATGACCTATACCTTCGAGGTCAAAATAGATGGTTCGTTCATGCAATGTTTAAACACCGGTTCGGCCAAATTTTGATCGAAGCTACGTACACCAGACATATGGTAGGTAATGCAAACACTGCCAACTTTACTCTTCTGGCGGACTATTCTGGTGCCGCTTAACACATTACTCCAGGCTAGTCTGTTTGTTATATTGCTCTGTATGAGCTGTCAGCATTGTTGACTACTGTCCATGAATTTGAGGATTCCTTCAGAATACCGTACCAGTTTCAAGTGAGCTCCGCAAGAATCATAATCACCAATAAGACCTCTAAGGATCACGACCCGTCCTCTTCTTCAAGATATCTTCTTTGTTGAGCCCCCTTTTACAACAAAACGAAGGTTTTATATACACGCCGTCTTCATTCTGTACGTTTATTAACGAAAGAGGCCCTGACTGCTAAGGAACTGTGTAAGGTAGTATCCGTACTCCACGTATCCTTTCCTGAACCACGAGCGTACGCGTCAAATGAGTCTCGCAATCCATCTTCCATTTCTTTCGCAAACCTGGCACGTTCCTTTTCTTATACAATTGCAATTACTTTCTGGTACTCAGCTTAGCGTTCCTTTGCCAGAACGTCAATAGATTACTAGAATGGATGCTGTGCGATTTGTCGCAAATAGAAACAAATAGAGCTTTGGGTTGCCTTTATTTTTCTCGATTAGCATATGTCGGGCAACTTTTACAGCAAGAAACAAACAATCGCGCTGATATGAACGAGTTGTACATGTCAAGGCACAAGTTTGGATCTCGTTGATGGACCATCTTTAAAACTTCTCTACGTATTCCACCAGATGCTTTCTTTGCTTGCATAGACTGGATGGCTTTCTAAAATTCTTCCTAGGAGAAAAGAAGGACCTTGCAGGAGAACTACTTGCATAACACTGCTTTGACTTACTCCGGATGATAAGGAAAAATAAACTTTTGAAAGAATATATTGAAAATTTTAATCTTCTTTAAGAAAAGCTACCGAAGGCTATCAGCAATCTGTCTTTCCATTTTAAAATACAAATACAATTTCTTAACAGTCAATTACCTTATTATCAAATTAACTATCATATAGAGAAGAGAAAGGCCAATTACAATTAATTAACAAATATCATCATTCTCTTACTCTCTGCGTAGTATTAACAAAACTATGAAGTTAATTGAATTAATTCCTCAGGGTTGATGAATAGTAAAAAAAAAAAATAAACCCAAATGAAAGATCAAAGCAAAAAAAGAAGGATATGGAAGAAAAGCATTTACGATAATTAAAGAAATGTTTTTGTAAGGAGTTTTTCTTTTTCTTTTGATGTGGTTCTTTTACGTGAATTTCAGGTCTTAGCTGGACCAGGAAATATCTACATTATATAAAGAAGTTGGTGAATGCAAGATACGATTTTATCTCACATATAAGAAGAACGTTAGGAGTTGTTAGTGAGATGATTTTTATTGATTTTGACTTTTACTACAGCCATAATATATCGCATCATCGCTACATTATTAAGAAGGATCCCTTTTATGTGGTTATACGTTGAGAAGAAAGAAGATAGAACATAGAAAAGAAAGAGTATCCAAGTCAGACAGACAAAAAGAGCCAAAAGTTACATGATGTAAATCATGTTAGTAGATGCAGAGCGACAAGTAACATTTAATTTTGTCCTTCATAAAAGCCAGGGTTGTAGACCATCTCATCCCAAGTAAATGAATTTTATTGGCGGAAATTAAACACAAATCCAATATAGGCTGTCAATGAACCGTCGACCGCCGTATGCATGTTTTCCGGGAATTACAGTCTGCCTATTGTCTAGACCTCTTCACATTGGTGTTAAGATACGAGTATCTCATTGTCACTAACTCTTACCGATATTATAGACATACATGTCTTATCGTACTCCGGCTTAAATATACTGCCAATAATTTGATGCATTACTCAGGCATATCCTTGATGGCTGCCAGTACACGACAAGGCCAACGGATTACATTGCTAGTGGACGGAAGTGAATATAGTAAATTCACACGTGCTAAACAATTCTCTGACAATATTATTCCTATAAATGTATATTTCCATGCAACGGTTATATTGAATGCGACAAAAGAGAAGAAGATAGATTGATGCGGATAAAGGAAAAATCGAACAATTCAAACGACAACGCACATCATCAAGGATTTAGGACTTATACGTCGTTTCGTTCTCCCCGTCAAAAGAATTTGTAATAGGTATGTATACAGTTTTCTTTCTTCCTTGAAATATCCTTTGCCAATAACAAAAGAACTTTGCCGACACGACAACGTGATGACTGTTAAGTCTCGAAGCCAATGACAGGCGCAAAGTGAAAATCACAAATTGAAAATATGTCAATGGCTTTTTGAGTTCTGGCTCTGGGAGACGACGTCTATTGCGTTCTCTAGTTATTCAAGTTCACTTTGCGTCGTGCCTTTTGCTTATATGATGATTAAGCGCACTGGAAGTATAAAACGCGACATGGTGTACGAGACATGAAAAGTCTCAGACGCGCCTTAGCTGTCAAACAAATCGCTGTCAAAAAGTTAATTAATATTGCATTGTATTGCTGTTGTCGACTGTACATTTCAAAAAAATGAGGGAGATTTTCAAAATGTGTTCAAGAGTCAAATAGAAGGCCCTGAGATGACTGGAAAATAGATAAGTCTGTTGGGTGGAGACCTATTACGGCGCCTAAATTAGCGCTTCGGAAAGAGTGGAAGCATTGGCAAGTGATGGGTAGCTAACACCATCACATGTAGGAGAGCTAGACAAGTATGGCCAAAGCTGAACTGGCGGCACTCTAGTGCGTTAATTCGCTGCAAAGAAGAACGTTTAAAAAGGTCTTAGGAATACCTTTAGGACATGGCCCATTCCATGACCATCTTTTGAAAATGGGCAAATCCCAATCGGACCGCTGCCGATTCTGCAACGAGGCAAAGGAAACATCAGAGCATATACTCTTCGTATGCATAGCCCTCACCCAGAAAAGAATAAAACATTTCAAGGCCTATACAGTTCCCTGGCCGAATGCCAGACCAATCGCATTGTCAGATGTGGTGGCATTCACGAAGGAACTGAGCAATCACATAATGTGGTAAAACACACAGGTCGCAGTTACAAGGCTATTTAGCCCCTCATAATATTATAATAAATGCAGGACATTGACTGAACATGAGAGCAGGACTTTGATACACTTTCTCTGCTCCTATCGGGCAATAACACATAAAAGACATTTGGGTTAATAGACAATGAACTCTCGAATACACTAAATAGGTTAAGTGGAGAAATTTGCCAAAACTCCGCGGACGATAGAGTACTCGTGGAAAGAGAGAAGTTCCAGGAAGGTCTATGTGATATAATCTATATAAAGCCGGTTATATATAAAAATCTTATGGTGCCTAGTAAGTGGACCACAGTTGCCCCCTTCAGCAACAAAAGGAAACTGAGGTGGAATCACCAACCACCCTTAATGTTTGAAAGTTTGCTATCAGCAAATAGAACAAATATCTTGGACAGGTATTTAGAAGTAGGCTACTTTTGATCACACACTAATTACTATTACTGTTTTTGAAAAGTTACAAGCAAATTGTAGGTGGTATTCACCTGAATAATGTACACTTGGAGCGTTTCGGATACAGCTTGGGTCAGATCTGCTTTTTTTTTATTTTAGCATCCCGCTTTAAAAAGAAATTGCATGTTGCGATTGGTATGCCTATGGATTCATGTTCAGGTAAGAAGGGTAGTGTAGTTCCTTGCTTGGCAAGCTCGTCAGCCATACAATTACCCGAAATGTCCTGTGACGTTTCTCTTCAGCCACGACAGGGCGTCACTGATCGCCATAATTTCAGCCTGGAAAATACTACAGTGATTAGGAAGACGGAAAGAGAGCTTTGGACTTTGCTTAATTTTTCAAGGTTTACTTTTTTATTTAAGCCAGTCCACCATACAGTCACACCGTATAGAAGAGTAGGTCTTAATACCGCTGTATATAGCCAATGGGTTATATGGGGCTGAAGACCTCAACGGCTACCAATGGCTATTTTGCATGAGAAGAGTGTCACTGTGGCTTTTCGAACTCTTTCTTGTATGTTAGGTTTCCAGCTTAGCTTCCTAAAAAGACCAAAATACTTGGCTCTATCAGAGAATGTTAAGCTTTTGCCTTTTATAGAAGGATGGTTAAGAAGTGCAACTTTATATTTCCTGGTGAATAGGTGAAAACAAGCTCAGTTTTGTGAACAAGGGTTGATCACAACAATCGCGGATCAGTAGGAACCTCTTGCTCTGGAGTATTTTATCCGCATAGGAGGGTTTAGTTGGGATCCAGGTGCGAGCTCTCGTTCGGCTTGGGATATCCTTCCTCACATCGACCTCGAGTTTAGCGTCCGGCCAAGCATCTCCTAAGCTTCTAATGGACTGTTTATAGAGATCATCAGACGCCAACCGCCATCGTGGTGATAGGACATGTTCCTGGATGTTCGTTCATAAAAGTCAAGAAGCTACCAGACAGCTTTATCTTGACTAATTGCCACCATTCTGGAGAGTTAATTCCAACTGTGTCACTGCGATCTATCACTGCAACTACAATTTTGTCCTTAAGGACATTATTGAAAGACCTCTGAGATGTAACGATGGAGTGACTAAGTGTGCTTGTGTTGTGCACTCTAGGTCAAATCTAGGAAATCAAATCGATTTCCTCCACCGATCTTTGTCGCTTAGACGTAGGGTCATCGCTGGTCAGTTGATCGTGCTTGTCAATAAGGGCTTGGACCTATTTTAACTTGGCGACCTATTCTGTTGGTCTCTGTAATTGCTTCTAGGGCCTTCAGTATTCGTACTGCAGTACGCCGTTCCTTGTACGACGATCTAGATATAGTGCGTTGTCGCGAACATCCATCAGATGCGCCTACAAGATTTCTGGCAGCGGAAAGATCATGAGGTTCCTAAATCCTACCGCTGCAAATAGAATACCTAACTAGCAAGGCCGACCTGCCTTTGTCGGCAGTAGTTAAACTACCACCCACCGTTGCAGCAGCATTACCCGTAGACGATTTATATAGAGCGCTTTGTCGCGAACATACACCAGAGGCGCCTACAAGATTACTGGCAGCGGAAGGGCCACGAGGTAACACAATCCTTCCGCTGCCAGTAGAAATCCTATCTGTCGGGGCCAGCCTGCGATTATCGGCATTATTCAAACCACTACCCACCATTGCAGGAGCATTACTGGTAGACAATCTAAATGGAGCCCCTAAAACTCTTCAAGTTCGACGCTCGAGTAAGAGAAGAAAGCATAAATTCGAGAAAAATTTTAAAGTGAGACACAGCACCGAGAAAGAGTTCAAGTCTCAAAAATCACTCTGCCTTATGGTAGACAAGGGAGAGGAAATATTAGGGAACTACAATCCAAAAAGGTCTTAAATAATACGGAGTTGTAGAATGTAGGTATCATTAAAGAGTTCCCAATAGGGCATTGCAAGACCAAAGGACATTAGGGATAAAATATAGTCCCTTAAAAGACGCTCAAAAGTCTATGTCATATACCAGATAAAATTTCAATAAATAACCAAAACTGGATTCAATAATTCATTACAAAAACTTTTCAAAATTCAATTTCATTTAGCATCATCAGCAATTGACACTTTTGACAAAAGAATATCGCACGACATTGTTTGTCACGAACTTTTCTTAAAAAAAAAGTTTATTTTCCTCCTATTTGTGTCCCTTTACCAAAGCAATGACAAGGCGAAAACTCCCTTTTATCAACATAAAGTTTGTGTTGAAAATTTCTTACCTAATTTTCCAGTATTTAGCGTGTTTGCATACTATGACAACCATCGGGATAGAAGGACCACCAGGACAAGGTTTTCTTTTACCATGAATGGGGCTAAGGAATTGCCGCCTATTGATGTTCTTCCTCTTAGCGAAAATGCAAACTTCATGTTCTTCATCGTTACCGTTGTCGCCATCGCTGTCCGCCTTATTGTGGCAACAGCGTCAGTTCTTACTGCAAGAGCCAATCTTGTCTCATGAATTCACCGTCAGGATGACTAAAGAACTTTTAATTAGATTTTCTGCATGAAACAACCGATGGAGACCGAGACATACATATTATCTACTCCTCGTAAAGAATAAAAGTTTTGTTCCATGTTGCCAGAGGTTACGCTGGTGGTAAAAATTTATGGCAAATTAATAGAGCGTCCTTTTGTCAGAGGGAAGAAGCGATGATAGTTAGTTTATTAGCATTTTTTTGCTAGTTCTTTACTAGCTAATGTGATAAAGGCATTCAACGACCCAGCTGTCTCTTAGACAGCGAACTTACCTGGTAAGCTCACAGAAAGTTATGAGGATTGCGAGCAAAAAACTTAACAAAATATGTCCATTGGGTGGACAAATCAACAGTGACTTCATAATCGGTCTCCGACTCATATAGTTTTGTCATTAGCAAAGTAAAAAAGTGCAAAATTAAAAACAATAGAAGAGGGCAACGGGTTAGTAGAACGTTGCTGCTTGCTGGAAATTAAAGGATGCAAAGTAGATATTGTATTGTTTTTTAAGTTTCTATGACAAAAACGGTTTTTGTGACACATATTCGGCAGTATTTTTTTTTAAAGATTTACATTTATTTTAAAGAATTGCTACCTGGTTAGATCGCTAGTGGTAAGAGGAAACTATCGCGGCATTGCTTTGATGGCAATAATTTAAAAGGGAACCAATTTATTGTATTAGAGCAATAATTAAAATACAATCAAACACAATCGTCAACGGTCTCTTATTAATTGGCTTGCTTCATCTTGAAAGATTCCTTGGGAAAGAGGTGATTACTAAAGTTAAGTGAAATCAGAAACATTTGCAAGTGCGGCAGCTTAAAGTTTACCAACCCTAACTTAGTTTGATTAGTTAGTTATTACTTAGTTTAATACACATCCAGGAAGCTCACAACCTTATCGCATTACTGTTCGTCATAAGATCAAAAAATAGACATCATACTATTACCGCGTTTAATGGAAAAGACTTACGGATAATTCTCTGCTGAAAGGGTAAATTATATATTCAGTCCGGTTTTTTTAGTTTTTCGGGTGAAAAAACTGAAAAAAATTAGATCTGAAAAAACTGTTAGGATAGAATAAGTTGGCTGTCAGTGAAACCGACACACTAAGACCTGCAATGGTCCATTGTGATACGAAACTTTTCCTCCTCCTACACGTTGAACAACTTAGCGCTTCGTATGAAGCGAAGGAGACTTCTGATATCAGTGCTGATAAGATCATTGGTGTCGTTATAGAAGAAAGCTACCATAACGCTTTCAAAACCCAATGCTATCTCCTGTCGTCTAAGCGAATCATAAATCCAATGCACTTGCATCGAGGAAACTGAAAATCTCGCAATTTTTGGTATGTGCGTTAACAACAAGCTTCGTTGGAATGACCACATATTTACAAAAATGCTGCTAATTGTTTAGGTTTTCTAGCCTGGTGCAAGAAATATTTCACTCCTTCTGATCCGACTACTATATACAAGGCTTTGATTCGCCCTAAACTTGAGTACAATTGCCATATCTGGTCTGGTGCGCCTAAAACTACTTGCATCAGCTAGGTAGAATACAATACCGCGTGATAAAACTCATCGGTGACGAAAATATTGACAAATCAATAGAATCGCTTGAAGACCGCTTGTCAATCTGTTTTATCGCTTCTTCTACCAGCTGTGCTCAAGAGAAATAGCCAGCTGCATGCCACCTCTCCTTGAATTCAACCGCAATACTAGTGGGGCTCTAAATGCCCTCAAGCCCATCTTTGGACACACAGTTAAGTTCAGGGATTCGTTCTTCAGCCGTACAACACGTATGTGTAATGCTCTGCCAATCTCTGTCTTCCCACATCACTACGATCCACAGGCATTCTAAACACAAGCTCATATACATCTCCTCTTTTCCAATAAGACCCACGCTGTGCCAAGCATTTATCAGAGCATTATAAGTGTGCGAACCCCTTTAATCGTGCGCGAATCATTGAAAAAAGTGTAACTCAAAAATAAAAGAGGAGCAAGAACAGAGCCTTGAGGTACACAACTTTTTAAGCTAAGTGGGCTGCTGAATTTTCCATCCATCTTAAAAACTTGTTTTCTAGTTTTTAGTTTTTTCGAAACCAATAATTTATTGTACTCCTGATCCTATGTTATACAGTTTAGTTAACAGTAAGTCGTGGTCAACCATATCAATAGCTTTTGAAATATCAATGAAGAGATTCATTGAATTTTCCCATTGTAAGAACCGTCAAACAATTGGCTAATATGTTTAGGGAGAGCATCCCCATTCGATTTAAGTGATCTAAAACCAAACTGATTAGATTTTTGTAGAAAATATACCATCTGTAATTTTAGTAGTTAATCAGAAACTTTGGCAAAAGTTTGTAGAATGGAAATAGGTCTATAATCACTTTAATTTCTTTCACCCTTTCCGCGTTTGCTGTAAGAGAGGTTATTCTAGCGTTTATCGTGTAATTGAAGGCAAGGACTACGCGCTTAAGCCATTCACTTATGAGGAGTACTAGCGTTTATCATGGAAGTGAAGGCAGTGACTTCGCTCTTAAGCCATTCAATTGCAAGGAATTCTAGCGTTAAGCGTGAAAGTGAACGCAAGTACTTCGCTCTTGAGCCGTTCAATCGTGAGGAAATTCTAGCGTTAAGTGTAAAGTGAAGGCAAGTACTTCGCTCTTAAACCATTCACTTCGACTTATTGCCAGGAGTATGAATCACAATTTAAGAAGACCGACTGTATGAATTCCAGGCTTTTTATACTTTTCCATCGTTTGAGGAAATGTTGCTATGCCAGGAATATCCGTTAAATCGTATGATCGGTCGATTGTGTATTGTTGTTGTTGCCTCTCTTAATTTTGTGTTGTCTTGTATTGTATGCCGTTGTTGTTGCTTCGCTCGGCCGTCTAACATTGCTGCGTATTAGTAAAATCCTCCGAGTTTGTCTTGTATGTTTCTTGTTGTTGCTTAACTCATTAGTCATTAGTTAGATCTTCCGAGTCTGTATTGTCTGGAATTAAATTCTTGTTGTTTTATTCATATAAAAAAATATTGCGTATTGCATGTTGTATATTGCGTATTGCATCTAGCATGTATCACGATGCATGTTACACATTGCATTTTACATGTAGCAAGTTAAGTTCTGTATATTGCATGTCGCATGTTGCGAGTTGCATGTTGCTTGCTACATCCAAGCGTATTACATAGTGCACGGCGTTGTATATTTCGTAGCATGTAGCACGTTATGCCATCCGACAGGAAATGGATAATAACGACTTATTTGTGTGTAGATATTAGAATTAATTTTGTCTAATCTTTTAAGGGTCAAAATTAGTGCAAATTATTTTTGCTTATAAATTAAACCAACACAGCTTACATTTTTATTACTGGATTTTTTCTAATTATCTTCTATAATTCCCAATTAAAGTCACTGGCTTCCTATCCTTTTAAAGTAGTAACCAAACGCTGCAGTTGCCGTAAAGCTCATCACATTATTAATTAAAGATAATTATGCGGTAAAATTAAATTATAACTCCACCCTCTAAGGATATTATCAAAAGTTTTGTGTGAAAAGGTGACACAAATAAATTTTATGCACTTCATGTGACAGCCAAGAGGTAGATTATTTATGAGAGTCCTGTTATTAAGGAATAAGCTAACGCTACTAAATTTCAAAATTATGTTATTTTATTTTTCATTCCTCTGTAACTTGTTCCTTTTGATGGACCTTTCTCCACAGCCACCTTCTTTTATTCTCATTCTCTTTGCACATCTGCGAAGGAGTCCTGATTAAGAATCCCAACGGATTTGTTATACGTGAATAGCTACGTATGCGAGCAGTACAAGCATCCCGGTCCAAATTCAATCCACATTGTACTCGTAATATGAGTGTTTGCAGCATTGCATAGACGACTTCATGTATGTAATAATTTATGAGTTGCAAACTGATCTGACAGGTGCTACCTGCTGTCGTGCTACAAGCGAGTTTGTCCTGCAACCCCATGCTCCCCCTTTTTTTTTTACTTCATTCAAAATTGTATGTTCCGGTAAGGGTGTATGTTCTATTATGGTGCCTAATGAACATAATTGATTTATGTTTTCTCTGCGTGTGTGTGTGTGTGTGTTTGAGGGTATTTGAGTGGCGTGAACCGGAAAACCACTATAAGGTGTTACCCTTTTTGGATTTTAATGCTGTTGTTGTTGTTGCGAAAGTAATGCTGACATAAGCATCAGGTACAATATTTGTAATTTGCTTACAAGCGAGCGAAGATTTATTTTGTTTTTGTTGGACATGCACAGCTTGTGTAAAGAAAGGACTATTAATTACTCATAATATGCAATTAAAATTTAATTTAAGTAGATGCAAGATGCACAAGAAGCTTTATTCTTTGTAAGAACATGAGTGTTTGTCTGTTGTGTGATACACATTTTCTTTTGACTAGCAACTGGCAGTCGTATTAAAATAATAGAATTTTTGTTTTAAATGAGTGACTATACTAAAAAAAAACAACTCATAAAAATTAAAAATTTACGTGTATATCCTCTAATTAAAACTACTTTTGGTGTTACTGGGTTTCGAACAACGTACCACCTGCTCAGTAGCCATGCGCGTTTCCACTGAGTCACGGCGCCCACCTATTTGTCTTTAAGGTATTTAAAATAATCTATCTATCTAGAAGTAGTGGTAATTTAAATGTTCGTAGTATTATAAGAATTTAATATCGCTGTCTATCTTTAATATATATAAAAGAACTACGCCGCCGCTCTTTACTCGCACTATATTGCGCCTACACTATTTAATCGTTTGCCCCTACGATATTAAAGAAATCAACGATAAAAGAATATTTCTATATGAATTGTTAGTCAACACAACACAGAGAGCTTGTTAAAAGTCATATCTTAACTACATAAATATTTAACCAGTTATTGCATTTGGCTTAAGGAAGTGTATAATCCATTAATGTGGAACTAACTTTAAGTTAGGGTGAACATGTTTCTGGTGGTCAGCCATCAGCAGAATAGGGGGAATAAAACAGGATGCTCTAGAATTGCAGGTGGCGGTAACTATCTTTGAATGGTTGAAGTACGATCAACCTCCACGTGGTGGCCGCCGGTAATTTTCCACCAATGCAGGAAAAGCTGAATGATCGGGCTAGTCCTTTCAAAGAAAGGTTAACCTCGCACGTAAAAAGAGCAGGGTAGGCTGTGTCGTGTACACGGCCGCGAGAGCGTGACAACGGTTACAAACATTTACTGACAATGCACTGTTAATTTTTTATTTTTTTAATTTAATTTTTATGTATGTACATTTAACTTTCCAGTTTATGTTGTTATAAAATAATTTCCGAGTTTAAACCTTTTAATTCAATTCAATTAGTAATGTAATGTGACTTCAGCAGAGAACCAACCAACAGAGACTATACTAGACTACAACTTCTCTAGAGAGGGGTTTAGTTTACGGGCTCACATGGTCTATAGTGACGTTTAGACGGCATACGAGTATATTTCAGAGGGTTCAGCTTTATTGGCCAAAAACAATTGGGGTAAAATACTAATGGTAATTTCAATATAAACTTTGACAAACCATAATCACATGTATCTTAAATGACTGAATATCACATACCCACGGAAATACAGAGTCGGCCAATTCATTCCACAAAACTTTTGAGCGGCTAAAGAAGGAATGTTTGAATTGATCTGTACGTCCAAGGATAGGTCTAAAACTGTTTTCGTTAGTATTATAAAAAAAATATGACAGTACTACGACTTGCACTGTTGAGTATAATTTGAGTAGTTTTAAAATAAATTGAAGAGAAATAAAATTCGAAGAGAGAATAATGTCGCTTTGAAACATGCAGGCCCATTATTCATCATTAAATTTCCAAAAATTATCATATTCCAGAATTTCCATAGGAAGAAGTCTTACAGACGCATCTTAGTCCTACTTCCTACATACCGAAGTTATTACGAATCGTTTGAGAAATTGCTTGGTCCACAAAATTCCAGATCCTATTTGCCAGATCCCAGAATATCCATAGGAACAAGTCTTATAGTCGCATCTTAATCCCACATACCGAATTTCATACGAATCGATTGAGAAATTGCTTGGTCCACAAAGTATCAGACCCTATTGGCCCTATCCCAGAATTCCCATAGGTACAAGTCTTATAATCGTATCTTAGTCCCACTGTTTGAGTTTTTGAACATGTACCCCTTAAACCTTGTAGTGAGACGTTATCACGTCAAAAGCCAAGAGAGAATTCAGCATCCCAAATAAACTGACACGACTATGTAGGTTGACCATGACCAATGTTATAAGCCAAGTAAAAATATCCGGATCACTATCATGCCCACTCAACATCTATAACGGGCTCCGACAAGGGAATGGACTGGCCTGCGTCCTCTTTAACCTGGCGTTGGAGAAAGTTGTTGGGTTCCCCTTCTTCGCATGTGTTTTTATATTTCAGCATTTATGGTGGAATTTAGTATACTTTTGGTTATTAGAGGATTTACATGAACAATTTTAATTTTTATGGGTTGTTTTTTATTTTGTTAATCTCTTGTATGTTTACGTTATCTTTATTGATAATATATTTATATTATTTTTTATTGTAGATGTGTCTGACCTTCGACAAGTATTCGTCACAAACTTCCAAGTGCAGTGCACATGCTAGAAGGGTAAGGGTAATAATTAAAGTTAAAAAATATCTTTGGTTGAAATTTTCCAAGCGGAGGGGTTGGTGTTTATTCAGGTCGTCCCGTGACTTCCCTGTAACTTCAATGAATTTATTTTATTAATTCAATGAACTAAACATTTATTAAAAAAGTCTATTGAAAATGAACTCCACTAGCGAAATGTTATTCTATTATCCTGCGGTATATTTTATACATTTCATCTACCGCATTCCACTGGATATTTTTCATTTCCCCACATTGGGAAGGTGGTCAAACGAAGTTTTACTATTCGTATTTACTAACAACAACGTGAATTCCACAAGAATATCTCAGCAGCAATTTCTGTTTATTTTTTCCAAACATTCCGGAACAGTATCGCAATCCACTGGTATGAACTGACTGACTGTGGTCTTTTACGCTCTCCTTTAGTGGGAAATAATAAACGATTACGCTTTAATGCCGCTTTCATATCTCCCATATGAACAATACATTTGCACATTCTCTGTTGCATACTCAGAACGTAGCGTAGCGGAGAACTTGCGATCAATTCATTTTATTGCACTAATTAAGTGCAATAAACGTTGCGACTCAGTCTTCCCGGGACTCGTGTGTGATTGTGTGGCTTATCTTGGCAGGACAAGCGATGCGCCATAAAATGAAATTGCAATGGATGAAGCAGAGTTTCAAATAATAAAGACTGAAATGGGATATAATCCACTCCAATGTTGATTAGCGTAAATTATGTACATAAAATGTGCATTTAATTTTTATATATTCATTCCGCATGCAGATGAAATGTGAAAAGTTTGGATTAAAAAGTTTTTATTTTTTATTTTTATTTTTACAGTTTTTAATATTACAATTTTGCCATAATGAATAAAATCATGAAGCATCCACCAACCGGAGTTCTAGCTTGAAACTGAAACTAAAAATTCTTATTAATAGAGAGTGTACGAGTGTAGTGTTTTAGTTCAAGAACGAGATTCTTTTCCCGGGCTGCTTTCTTTTGCCGGTGAACTACCAGCACTCGTTCTATGTGGTTGTCGCTTTTCTCGGTACGCAACATTCATAATTTCAGTCGCTAGTTTACATCGTTATCGACCCACTACTGCCTAAGATGGATCAATAGTACTAATGACAGTTTTTTTAAGACGTGTATATTGAACTGCTAGTCGCCCCAGGGCGAGTCCTGTCGCTATAAGTTGTTTCTGGTTTCTCCGTTGCGAGGGGCAACCGTCTTAACTTGAGTCCGACTCTTGTATACAGTCTTTCGTGATGATGGTGCATAGCCGTTCATTTACTGCTTTCAAGACGGAAACGGTGGTTTTCATTTTGCTGACTTGAAACCCCACCCCGAGCACATGATGTCTTGCATGACAACTGTAATATATGTCATATTTTGATTTTTGTAAAACACCATTCCCTGTCCACTGCATCTCCTGGATTGCTGTTATGTCAGCCTTATATTTAGACAGGTACAGCTGCTGTGCATCTCGTGCTCTATAGAGTGATCGTACGTTCCATGAGAAAATTCTTAAATCTTTTAGCCGTTTACGTTGCCGTGATCGTCGTCGTTCATCAGTGTATCCGAGGCTGATTTTGGGTTCCATAATAATAATTTTCTACCGGCGAGGTTATATGCCCCGCGCCAAACTTACTTGCTCTAATTAGTAGAATGCAGGGAGGCCCACCCTGAAAGAAAAAAAAAATAAGCATGCACGGAATGTTAGAATCCGGGTGATCCAATCTCAAAACTGTTGTTGTGTTGAGGAGATCTGCATAGATGTTGTGTTTGCCTACTGCTTTACCTGATTGCAGTGAACGAATTGTTGTCCTTATCTCATCCAACGAGGTAGTAGCGACGCTGATGTTAAGTAGCCTATTAGGTTGCATATGTGGGTTGATGGACATGCCTGGCGAAGTACAATTCAAAATGTTCTGTCCAACGGGCTAATTGTTGTTCCTCCATAAGGATCAAAGAGCCGTCTATTGCCTTAACAGGGTAGTTGATGTGGTGTTTCTTGTTGGCGAGCTTATGAGCGAGTTGGTAGACTGTGCTGTATTGTCTAATATCAGCGGCTTGCTGTGCTTGTGTTGCGATGTCACTTAGCCATGCTCGTTTGTCGTTCCTAGCTGAACAGCCAAATTTCCGGTCCACATCCCCATACTTGGGCGCTAATGTGCTTCGCACGGCACCCGAGGCCGCGTTTAAGTCTACGTTGATGGATTGGCGTTCACGAATGATGTTCCATGTGCTCTCTGATATTCAATCTTTTCTTGTTTTGTCGGGATAACCTTAAATGATTGAGGCTGCTTCCGTATATGTATTTACTGTTTTCTCCCAATTAGACTCTACTGTTTGGGGCTGTATCTCAGAGAGAGACTGTTGTATGTGGGATACATATTGCAGTTTCACATCTGGGTCTTTCAGTGCTGCTACAGCTGGCTTTCTCGTTGTTTGACTTCGTGTGGGTGAGTGGACCGCAAGCTTCAATCGCACACTGCCAACCATAAGACGTCGGCTACTCTTCGGGTTCTAACGTCCAGCAAAGATGATCGCCACTTGCGGCTTATAGCGATGTGATCAATCTGGTTGTTGTACATGTGATCAGGAGAGGTCCAGGTGGCTTTGTGGATGTTTTTGTGGGGAAAAATTGTGCCTCCAATGATTAGGTTGCGTTCAGAACATAGATCAGCAAACCTTTCGCCGTTGTTATTCATAGAACCAAGGCCGTGTTTTCCCATGACATGTTCCCAATCACTGTTGTCGCTGCCTACCTTTGCGTTAAGGTCACTAGTAACTGAATAAAAGGTATAATTTACAGTTTCGAATGGAAAAATGCGCTTAAAAATTCAATGGAACCAATTAATGAAAAAGCTTGTTGGTATAGTGTTTTTTAAAACCTGAATCTAATTGAAGGAACGGTTGAGGTTTACCCAGCCATTCAGATAATATATACGTATAAGACACACTCTTATTCAGAACAATCTACTATTTCGATTCTACTCTGAAAAGTCCCTAATTGTGAGGACAATAAATTACTCTCTTGCGGTCCATTTGCTATTCTGTAAATGTGAAAAAAGTAACAAAAACAAACCTCCAACCCTCAAACGTAACTCGATTAAAATCGAAATTAATTTGAAAACTCCGACCGGCGACTGTAGGGCTTAAACATTTGTGAGTGATTTGAAGGCCAAATGTAGCGCACTACGTTGACTGATTACTCGTCATTCAAGCCAGAAATCCCCGGCGGTGTTCATCATTATTGCAACAACAAGGAGAAGTTTTGTTAAGTCTCCTAATGAAAGGGAAATCGAAATGAACCAACTGACGACAAATCAAATAACGTGAAAACCTTTATATCTTTGCCAATGCGGCTGACCGGAGCCGAGCACGTTCGTTGCTGGTGCTCTCAAACTGCCATCAGCAAGGATAAGGCACGCACGTAAATGCGGACGCGAAATAAACTCGCTTGCTGCATATCCTCTACAACGTGCACTCGTATAAACACACATTAAGGTTAAAACCGAAAATCCAATTAACAAATCATTAAACATTCATTAAACGGCAAACATGCTCTGGTGGAAGGCTGCCTATATACGAGTATACAATTCAAGGATTCCCTGACTCCGTTGGTAAAACGGCCAACTGTTCGTGTGGTGGGGATTATTGTAAATTCGCTTTTGCGGTAAAAAATGCGGCAAAAGTTCCCTTCAAAAGTTAACAACATACGGCGCAACTTTATTAAAAATTGCGTTTCACTTTTCGCTGTTATAAGGATATACTTGAACATAAGCGGAACTTTTGTGAGGATAACACAAAAAAAAAGTGGCGGCTAAAAAATATAAGTTCATGTTATGCTGCTAATAAATGCATGTAAACTGCGTACTACAATTTGGTAGATTCTGTTCTTCATTTTTTATGTGCTTGTCTTCCGCATGGATATGATAACCGGATACAAATGCCGTGGATTTGCAGAGGATACAGTCTAGACCCACACAGTGGTACAAAACATAAAGTCCTGTCCTATGGTTTTATTGTTCTGATTTTGCATCTAAACTGAGCCCGCATGAGAAACAGCCATCGGCGTCCGTTGATGCTTCTGATTAGTCAGGGTTTTGTTTGTTTGTGTAAGCACGCCTTTGTCCTTGTTGTTAGCTTAACAAATGAATGCGGAAAGGAATTAAAATAGCTAAAGGAACTGAATGCTTCTTTTGTTGCACTTCAGACGGCTTAATAGAATTTGATGCTGTTTACCTACCATATTAGTTATTTATTGGATAATTTGTTTAGGTTTCTTTGGCGTAAAGGGTGCTGCATATTTTACTGGCTATTACTGCGTTGGTTTTCATTATTTGATTCTGTTATTTTCACAGAAGAGTTGTTTACAAAATAAACAAATGTTCTCTTTCTTGTTAATTGAATTTAAAAATACGATATAATTCATACAAAATACACCACATAACTTTGGGCAGCTGGATGCTATCTGGGAAAATATCCATCATTTAAGTAATCTTTTTATGCTATACTGGAACGTTGCAGTGAAACGACCGTTTTGTTTTTGATTTCATAAAATATACTTTTCATTTACGCACAAACCTGTTGTTGACTAAGTTCATTATCGGGTATTGTATGCTGGCCATGCTCGAAAGTCGAGATAATCCTCAGGAGGTTTGTCTGTGTCTGTGACCGCAGATAAAAGTTGTCTCCAAGGAGGAGTTCCTTCTCCCCTTCTGTGGCTACTATTCATCGACAATCTTGTAGTCTATCCACATAGATTAGTCTACATTGGTCATTGGTTTTGCGGATAACTTGGCATTCTATTAGTGGTAAACGCTTTAGAATGGTAATCCATCAATCCTTGCAAAATCGTTCTAATGCCAATCAGAAAAAGAAGATTGTTCAAGTTAAGATCTATCAATAGCAGAGGCACCAACTTTATTTAATCCTGTGAGGTTAAATATCTCGGAGTTTTTCTACGATAGCATTTGAAACCGCTAATTTTTCTCCCATATAGGAAAAGGTGAATGATCGGGCTAGTCCCTTCAAAGAAAGTTTGCCGCGATGCAAATAACCGTGCCCGTAAAAAAACTTCATTACTGAACCCCAAATCAGCCTCGGATACAAGAGTCCAGGTGCTGAAATGTCGGGCATGGAAAAGAAATGGACACGCTTTAAGAGCAATGCCATTATTACTGCTGACTCGGAACTGGGAGAAGAATCTTGTCCATGAACGACAACAGTAAAGAGAGCGAGGACTGCACCAGACGTGGAAGTTCTAACAAAGAGTCCGCGGTAGGACGCAATATACACTGTGTTGCTCATGCTCCGAATTTAAAAAGGGCAATCTGATAGCCAATCTCAAAGGCATCTTAGAGCGATGGATAGAGCACTTTCATGAGTTACTAAATGGCCAGCTAACTGAGGAATTGGAGGCTCCAATCTTCGAAGACAACACAATGTTGCCGCCACAAGCATAGACGGATTTAGCAGACCGATAAATCGGCTCAATATTAACAAGGGCCAGGGATAAGATGGCAATCCAGCGTAGCATATTAGCATATTAGAAAAGATGCCCGGAAAATTTGAAAATGCTGGAAAAACTGAAAAAGCGGCTTTCAATAGGATTTTTGTATGAACTCGCGACTATAACTCACGATTCGAACGATGGATTTGCGTAACTGTATTTATGTTTTGTTCATTATGGTCAAAGACAATTACAAAGGAAAGTCGAAAAACTCGCACAAACAGCAAACGTCATAATTTTCTTATGCACTCTCGATCATAACTGACAGACCATATATTGGTTGATTCTTTTTTTCGTTTTGTTCGTTAGCTCCCGGAGAAATTTTCACCAAAAGAAGGTTCGGGAAAATTTGGAAAACAATAAATTGAATATTTTTCGAGGAAATAAAAAATCTGGAAAAACGCATTCCAGCCTGAATTAAAATAAAATTAAATTTGCTTTTACTTTTGTGTTGATTCTCGATATGTCCAACAAAAGTCATTATTTCAATTCTACTCTAATATATTCCAAAAAATGGCGCTATGTGCGATAAGGTCGTTTGGCAGCTGATCCATATTCACGGTCTTTCTTTTGTGATCTGTCGCATCATTCTAATGAGTCCAACTGACTGCCATTATACATTAAGCACTTGCAGTTTCGGGTACGGTTTGCATTCGCAATTACAATAAAACAAACATTAACCTTGAAAATCTATGCTTCTCGCATGGTCAATTGTGTGTCTCCTGATCCAGTGTCGGGGAACCATCAGCTTTGTTTGTTCACGCACCAGACAACAAAACAAATAAAAAACAGTGCGCGTACCAGAAGACCACAAAAGACCACCAAAAGACGCGCAAAAGACTCCCCAAAAAACTTCTCCAAAATAACCCCTAAAGACCCTCAAAAGACCCTCAAAAGACCTTCAAGAGACACCCAGAAGACCCACAAAAGACCTCTTAAAGAAAAAAACTCCAAAAAGGCCACCAAAAAACTCTCAAAAGAATCATAAAAGATCTCCAAAAAATCATTAAAGACCCCCAAAAGATCCTCAAAAGAACCTCAAAGAACAGCCAAAAAAAATCCTCAAAAGACTTCACAAAATACCCCCAAAAGACCCTAGAATGACCTCAAAAGACCCCCCAAAACCCCCAAAACGATCCTCAAAAGACCCCCAAAAGACTTTAAAAAGACCCCCCAAAAACCCTCAAAAGACCTTCAAAAGGCCCCCAATGGACACTCAACAGACTCCCCCAAAGACCCCCAAATGTCCACCGAAAGACCCTAAAACACTCCCAAATGACCCTCAAAATACCCCAAAAAACCCTCAAAAGCCCAAAAAAAAAACCCCAAAGACCCCCAAGATCCTCAAAATACCCCCAAAGGACCCTCAAAAGACTCCGCAGAAGACTATACCGAATTTCATACGAATCGGTTGAGAAATTACTTAGTTCCTGGATACAAAATAGAAAATACAAGTAAAGACACAAACGAATCAGTTCTAAGCATGACTAGAACAACAAATGCTTTGTATAAAAATAACCTATGAAAGGGTAGAATAGAGACAAAAAACATTCAAATCTACAAGGCACTAGGATCAGATGGCATCCTTTTAGCACTTCTTAGTAAAGGTACGGGAAAGCTTATGACAATACTACTCAAAGGACCCAAAAAAGTTCCCAAAATTTAAAAAGGTAACACAATAATGTAATCAATAATGTGACTCAAAATCGCATACCGTACTTAATGTTGTCCCCACCGCGCCGATAAAGTAATTTCACTTACAACAAGTAAATGTAAAAAAAACGTCGTTTTTCGGGTACAAACTTTTCTGTACATACCTTTATTATTTGGTAATAATCGCCAAACTATTTTCTTTAATGCACGCTTCACACGTGCCACACGCGTCAAACGCAGGATATCTAAATTGGCCCCTGACATTGAACCGCTCACAAATTTCAACCCTCTAGGTGGTGCGAAAGGTGGTTAAAATAGAACCCAAAAAAAAACGAGAAAATGGCGCGATTTCAATCTATTACACGTACCACACGCGACAAGTGACACGCGTCATACGCGAAATATAAACAATGGACTTAGACACTCACGAAATTTCAGCTCTCCAGGTCAGTGGAACGTGGTTCAAAAAGGACCTCAAAGTAGTCGAAAATACAGACAAAAAAAGCGGTCAAGTCAAGGTAAATAAAAGTTTTTAAAAATGTGGTGTATCATAAAGCATTGCAATGAACGAAATAGTGATGGTCTGCATGAATACATTCAATTGCTCTCTGCAATAGGGTACAGTACTTCAGTGTACTCTATTCATTGCAATATTACGAACAAGTGTGCACTGAAATCGAGTACCCATTTCTATGAGACAAATACTGTACAACATTCGATCACCACAAACCAAAACGAGTATACTGTTAGATTTCTCTTTTGCATTTGAATAGTCTATCCAAACAAAACATGTAACATAATAACTGCTAAAAATGCATTGAGTACACTGAGTACACCGAGTACACCGAGTACACCGAGTACACCGAGTACACCGAGTACACTGAATGCACTGAGTTAACTTTTAACACTTACATAAGAACTAACATGGTGTCTAGGTTTATACTACTAGACAATATCGCTAAAAAAAATAATTATTTTTAAAATGAATTATTTGTATTATATGTTTTATTTAGCGGTGGAAAATACTAATAGTTCAAATACACCGACCATTTCATTCATTATGATACAGTGCAGAAAATCTTGCTGGCGTTCCTCAAGGGTCATCCTTATCGCCAACATTATTCTTAATATATCGGGTGTTTCAACAGGTGCGCTTCAACTTTTCTCCAATAGGGACGGCGAACGACGCTATATTTTTTATTGTTCTTTTGTCATTTGGAAACTTCATTAGTATACATTTTTTCATGGAATGCTACACATGTGAAAAGCGATTGCAAATTGTGCAAATCTTTTATCAAAATAATCGTTCTGTTGCCGCTACTTTAAGAGCATTACGGCCATTTTACGGTGCATTTAACAAGCCAGCCCGTTCGACAATCGACCGTATAGTGGCAAAATTTGAGTCTACGTTTTCGCTACATAATGTTCCGGTGCCCTCGATAGCAAGAAGTGCTCAAAGTGTTGAAAACATCGCAGCCGCCAGGGCTTCAGTTCAAGAAGACGAGAATGTGTCTCTCACACGACGTTCGCAACAATTGGGCCTTTCTGTGACATCATTGTGGCGAATTTTACGTAAAGATCTTGGCCTACATCCGTATAAGATCAAGCTGACACAACAACTAAAGCCGTTTGACCATTTGAAGCGACGCCGATTCGTGAATTGTGCTCAATCGAAAATGATGCAGATTTTCACCGAAAAATCATCTTCAGCGATGAGGCTCACTTTTGGCTAGAAGGATTTGTCAACAAGCAAAATATGCGTTACTGGGCAGAAAGCAACCCACACGTGATTCATGAGGCACCGTTGCATCCCGAAAAAGTCATTGTTTGGTGCGGATTACATGCCGGCGGCGTCATTGGGCCATATTTTTTCATCGACGATAACGATCGCCACGTTACTGTTAATGGAAATCGGTACTGCGATATGATAAACGATTTTTTTTGGCCGCAATTGAATGGAATGGACTTGGACGACATGTGGTTTCAGCAGGACGGGGCCACATGCCACACAGCACACGATACAATCGCGTTATTGAAGACTAAGTTCGATGAGCGTGTTATTTGGCGAAATGGGCACGTCCAGTGGCCGCCGCGCTCGTGTGATTTGACACCTCTAGATTATTTTCTTTGGGGTTATGTGAAGTCATTGGTCTATGTCAATAAGACGGCGACGTTGCAAGAGCTCAGAGCCAATATTGAACGTGAAATTGCTGGAATTTCGGCCGATTTATGCGAAAGAGTGGTCGAAAATTGGGTTCAAAGATTGGACTTCGTAAAACGTGCTCACGGTGGTCATGCAAAAAATCGAGTTTCATACTTAAATGTGTCATATGTATGTGTTCAAGTTCGTTAATAAAATAAAAAGTTAGTTCAAAAGTCGAACAGTTTGTGTTTTATTCAAAAAAAAAGTTGAAGTGCTTTTATTGAAAAACCCTATATATCAATGACTTGTTGTCTTCTACAACATGTGATATCCACTCATTTGCTGATGATACGACGTTATCGGCTTCCATGGAGTTTGTTAGTCAAAAAGAATGCAATTCTCGATTGATTGGTTCGCGTGAATTAATGAATTCGGCAATTCTGTCGAACATTCAAGTTATTCTTGATTGGGGCAAATCTAATAGGGTGGAATTTAACCCAAATAAATTCCAGGCTTGTCTTTTTTCCCAAAAGGCAATTCAACATTACGTAGCACCAATAATTACTGGTGCCACTATTGCGAGATCAGTTTCACTTAAGATGTTAGGTTTGAACATTTCTAGTGAACTTTCCTGGAAGGAACATATTTATGAAATCTCAAAAAGAGCGAGCCAATGCTTGGGCTTTATAAGACGTTGTAATTTTTACTTCAGCCCCTCTGAAGTATTAAGATTATATAAATCTTATGTTAGACCAATTTTAGAATTTAGTTCATTTGTGCGGGGTGGGGCACCAAGATCGCATTTGGTTCATCTTGATGGAATTCAAAATAGAGTTATCCGTTTGATAAACGATGTAACAATTACTTCATCTCTTGATTCTTTGGAGCATAGACGTAATGTTGGAGCTTTATCTGTTTTCTACAAATTTTACAACGGTAGATGTTCTTCAGAAACCCGTTCTCTATTCCCAGGTCCTTTTGTCAGCAACGTTAACACTCGTTTGAGGTCTAATCAACATAGATTTGCCTTAAATCCTTTCTCATGTAGAACCCAACACTTCAAATCCGAGAGTGACTTCGATGTGGAATCAATTGGTCGACTCCGTACTTCCCGAATCTTATAATTTACAGGCCTTCAAAATAGCTGTAAACAACTTCCTGAAGGACGACCGTAGTGTTCATTAGAGGATAAGATTATTTAATATAAAAAAATTATTATTTATTTTTTGTATTATTTATAATATTTGTTGTTTATTTTGTAATATTTTCTTGGTCAAGGTTTTTTGTAGTTTTCCCTGACCATGATTCATTGATAACAGTATTTGGACTAGCGTAGTTTTAGTTTCGTGTTCGTTATTTCGTATTGCTTTTTTCAATGAATCAGAGATAATTTTGAGAAAATAAATTGAAACCGGCTACAAACGTGAGGAATGTATTATATTGTAAATCACATTCCTTCGAATTTTTTAATTTTTAATTTTAATAAAGGGCATAGCCCAACTTATTGCCGTGACGAAAGTCATTCAGGGTCTTATCCCTTGGCAATGAGTCTTTTAAAAAAAAAAAAAAAAAAAAAGCTAAGATTACAACGATAATCTTTATTTTTGTTTGTTTTATTATTAATTTCTTGATTTATCCAAAGCCTATAAATGAATAAATCATTCATTCATAAGTGAGTAGTCAGTGTACTTAGTGTACTCGTACTATATGTACTCAATGTACTGAAACCATTCTTTGTGAGTACACTGCACTAAACATTTTGTTGAGAATGGGTGAACTACCCATTTGACAACCAAACATCAGGTGAACTATTCGTTTGTTTTAGATTTCAAGCTTAGAGTACAATAGTGATGAGAGCCAAAATATTAATTTTAAGACATTCATTGCAGACCTCTATTAGCAAACCATCAGAACAAATAAATGCTTTGTTTCGATTGGTTTTCTACGATATTGCAATGGTAATCGAAATATAGGTAAAACACATTGAGATTCATTGTGATTTCATAATTAATGGAAGAAAATAAATCATTTGGCTAACTTTTCTTACCCTAAATAACTTTTATCCACTTTTTTCACTTTGGTAAAAATAAAGAAAATAGTTTTTTCCAAACAATCTTTAAACTTTTACTTCCTCCGAATATAAAGGAAAATATATCTGTCAGCTAAAAACACTTTCCTCTAGCAAATTGCACAGTAAAGTATTGAGATATAGACAATGTGAACAATTATTTGATGGAAATATCCAGGAGGGTTGATGTTGATGTTTATGATGACGAGTAAGTTTGAAAGGATTGAAATGGAATGGGAATATCACAAACATTTCCGTGCATATATCATTTCCTTACTGTTACTTTTAAGTAAAAGTGAATGAAAGGAATTCTAATTCGTTTGCATAGATATCAGTAGAGTCCTTGCAGTCCGAGTAACTGTTTTAATTAAACATTAATAAAGTGGATTTCATTGAGTGATCAATGTCTATGTGTGTGCATTTGTACTCGAAAGATGTTCTTGCTAAAACAACAAACTCGTATCAGCTAAGCCAATGACAGACGACGACAGGAAGATTTTTTTTTTTTTTTTTTGCGAAGTACTCGTAAACTGAAAACAACAAACATCAGGGAAGACAACATCTCGATCATGATACTGCACGGAATATGTGGGAGAAAGCGATGCTGATTCAGATTCGCTTCAGTTTTGATCCGAATGCGAAATTGATGATGACGATAATTGTGTTGGTGTTGGTGCTGGTGCTGGTGCTGGTGCTGGTATTAACATTGCAATGACGATAGTCCTGCAAACAATATCACATGTGATGTTACTGTGGAGTGGCGAGTAATTGTACATTTACCTACATGAACATTGCAAGCTCCTAGCTCACTCATCGATTTACTGGTGAACTAACACAGGTAGTATATGCTGGAAGGACTGACTGACTATCGGACAAACGCTAGAAATGCTACTGTAGTAGGAATCTTATTTGCTTTTAATTTATTTTTCCCCAATATTTGCTTAGATTGTTCTCTCTTCGTCCTTGTACAAATAATGGAAAACATCATGAAGTACACCAGCTGTTGTATAGGATGCTGTTGTCAAATATTGCATTGTTTACCCACCTTCATCTGTCTATCTATATTAATTGTTTCACTGTGCTCTGCGCGAATGAATGGTTTAGCGGGAAATTTGAAAATATTTTGTGAGGCAGGAGAAATAATTCCTTCTATGGTAAACATAAGTTTGTTTTAGTAATGCTGCTTAGTGGATGAATGCGATTATAAGGAAGTAACTTCCAAATAATAATACTTTGAGACAAGAAACATTAATGTTTGTAAAAATCTGGAGCTGAACTATCTCTTTTGTCATTCATGGCTATAATTGACTGACTATGAGGTATATATTGCATATTGATGGATCTCTCTGCAGATGGACCACCCTTTCTTCACCACTCGTGGGAATCAAATGCCAGACAAAAATAATTTTCCATTTTCTTTTGCTAGTTTTATGAAAACTAGCACATAAACATTGAAGACTGGTACTTCTTCTTTATAGGAGGAGAAGGAGAGAAATGTGCCAGGTGGCTCGTCCGAAAGTAATTTTCTAGCATCCAGTCAGGATACGCTAGAGGATAGCTGCAGACCAAGCACCAGACGTGGTGCTCTGCAACCGGGCAGTGATATTACTATTTATAGTACTCCACTTATCAGACCAACTACAAAATACAGTCTTGGGGCTGCAGGTGCGGTCCCTTCGAAACGTAAGATAAAAAGCAATACCACAGGCGCACGCCTGAAGCAGTAGTACCGGTGGGTTGTCCGTATTCTTGACAAAATTTTCAAGAATAAGGTGGCGGGTACTCCTTAAGACGCTGCTGACACCCACCAGAGAGAAGTTTAACAAAAGGCAGAATAGCGTCAAGGCGACTGCTACTTATGCTACTGCCAGATGCGTAATAGGTCTCTAAACGAGACCAGTAACGCAGCGAAGAAGACCAGGCACTCGAAGAATGGTGGATTCACCGAGGCGTCTACCAGTGGTGATGCTAAGGTGGCCAATAAGGGTAAGAAACCTATAGCTCACGCTGGCGAGAGGGTTGTAGCTCCCAAACTCTCATACAAAGAGGTGGTCAGCAGTCACTTAAATGTGACGCTCATCGATGAGTTTTCGAGGAGCTGCAAGCCGATTCTGGATAGGTGGGGCCTCATCGAGGGTCGCCTATCCGAATTGGTGATGGACGATCTCTTGAGTGAGGCACAAGGTCCACCATAACAACATGTTACTGGAGCTCATCATTAATGAAGAGTTGCTGGAAGCTCTAGAAAGAGCAGGAAATAGGCTTAGGTTTAGCATTTGGCAGGCCATGGTTAAGGGTTTTCGGATCACCAATGATCCGGTTTGCTAAAGGGTCTAAAAATAGATGGAGGACCATCTATTGATGGCCCTGTTGCTCACCCAATCCCATAATGGCGACAGTGTCTAAGGCACTGCAGATCAACCTAAAGCACTCGAGATGTGCCTGAATCAATTTGCAGGTTTTCCTAAGGGAGAAAAACATAGACATCGTATTGATACAAGAACCATGGGTCAGAGGTGTACTGACGTCGTGGGTCTTTGCTATAAAAAATATAACCTCTTCTATAAAAAAAACGAGGGTAAGCCAAGCTCCTGTATCTTAGTAAAGAAACATTTTAACGCTTTCCTTACTACTACATAGAGCTCATCCGACGTAAGAGTCGTTAAGGCTCGGGAGACAGATGGAGGTCATCTCTACCTCCTACGTTTAAGTTTTTCCCACATGAGGATCCCGTACCACCAGAGGCAGTCCAGAAAATTGTAGAAGACTCAAGGGGGAACAATGCCCTTATGGGGTTTGAAGCCAATGCCAGGCACAGCCTATGGGGAAGCTCACAAGACAATGACAGTGAGTCTCTTTTTGATTTTCTTATAAATTCTAACTTAAAAATTTGTAATACTGGTAGAACTCCCACCTTTACTTTTCCGAGTTCAGATAGGTACAGCGGATGGGAGGAGGTAATAGATATTACCTTGATTACTTACAAATTTTTACTTCAGGGTTGACAACTAGACAGTCTCCAGTGTTAATTCTTATTCTGATCACAAATATATACTGTTCGACCTGTGCCTCCAGACGGAGACACCTCAAACGTATAGGAATATTATAAGAACAAACTGGACGAAGTTCAGTAAAATTATCCAATCCAAACTGGACAAAATTCCTTATATTGAACCAACTACGACCGCGGATATAAACTCCGAAATAAACTTTTTGAAGCATCCATGAAGCATGACAGTAGCATGTCCAATCAGCCGTAGCAAAAGAAATCATCCACCTGAGTGAAGTGAAGATCTAGACAATCTTAGAAGAGTGTCCAGAACTATGTTCAATATCTCTTATACCAATAACCACTGGCAACCCTACAAGTATTGCCTAAAAAACTATAAGAAAGCCATCAGGAAGGCTAAACGCCGGTCCTAAGTGGAATTCTGTCAGTCTATCGAGACTTCCAAAGACTCGGCCAAAGTCCAAAGAAAACACCTATCCAATATTTATTCAAAGATTGGATGGTAGTTGAACAGAATCAACTGCGGAATCTCTTGACATTTTAATAAAAACCCACTTCCCTGCGTGCAAAGATTCTTCCACATCTTATAGGCCATGTTCTCCTGACGGTCGGGAAGGCTTGTCATGTGACACACCTAATATCATAACCCACGAAAAGGTTTCCTGGGTCATTCGCAGTTTTTCTGCGTACAAATCACCCGGCCTTGATGGTTCACAACCCATTATGTTCTAAAAGACCATTGATGTGTCGACTTCTTGGCTAGTAAATATCATCAGAAGCTGTTTACAAATTACCTATGTTCCCTGCAGTTGGAGAAGAGTACGAATAGTGTTCATCCCCAAAACAGGCAGAAGGGGTCATGAATCTGCTAAAGATTTTAGACCTTTAAGCCTATCATCGTTCTTGATGAAAACGCTGGAACGAATTTCAGACTACCATGGTGGACTAAGTTTTGAAGAACAAACAATATACTCTTGCCACCTTCCTTGACATAGAAGGAGCTTTCAACAATGTTAATATTAATAGCATTCAGGAGGCTCTCACTGAGTTAGGGGTAGAGTAACTCCAAAAACAGTGGCCCAGAGAAATCCATGTTAATTTAGGCAGTAGTAACATGGTCAACAGAGGCACTCCCCATGGAGGGGGGAGCCCTAATTGTGGCTGATGGTTATAAATAAGATCCTTAAGTTATTTGAGCTGTAGCGTATGCAGAGGAAGTGGTTATTCTTCTGTCAGGACGTGATTAGTAAAGTCATGGAACGGGCTATAGGGAAGCTTAGCTCCTGGGCTACCAGTTGTGGACTGGGAGGTAACTCTATAAAAACTGAAATGGTACTTTTCACCGCTAGGTTCAAAATACCGGTTTTTGCCCTCCCAAAGCTTAATGGCCAGAGACTTACACTCATGTCAGAGGCTAAATATCTCGGCGTGATCCTTGATAGGAAGTAAAACATAGATTTCAGGGTTAAGAAAGCATGTATTACCTTATACGCTTGTAACAAAAACATCGGTAAGAAATGGGGCCTGCAGCTAAGGATGGCACTTTGGCTGCACGCAGCGGTGATACGACCCATTCTTACCTTTGAATTCCGGCGATTAATAAAAAGTACGATGCCACCAAAGTAGATAGATTACAAAGATCAGCAACTCTTGGGTTTACTATGATGCACTAAGGGTTGCCCTATCGGAACGTTTACGTTTAGCTTTTTCTTCTTTGATCAACGTTTATTCTGAAGAGGCAGATATTACCGCTTTTGCAGATGACATCGTAGTCGCCGTTGTGCCAAAACACAATGAGGCGATAGCAGCAATATGTAATGCAACAAGTAGGACTATCCGGGATTGGCTGACTTCATCAGCTTGGCAAACCATTAAACTGAAGCTCTACTAATATCCAGTAGGAAAATAAGACAGGCAATTACCTTTGAAACTGGTAATTGTTCAATTCAATCTAAGCCATCAATTATATAGCTGAGAATGGTTATTGATGCGAAACTCTCATTCAAAGAGCATATAAAGGCTGTCAGCAATATAGCAGAGACTGTATATTCAGCATTGTCTCGAATTAAGCCGAACACTTGAAGAGCAAGGCAAACAAGAAGAAAGCTATTGGCTAATATTTTTTTTCAATACTTTTATAAGGAGCGCCAATTTGGACTGACGCAATGGATTAGGTTAGCTATTGGCGAAAGATGATATCTATTCAGTGACTGTGTGCCTTGCCTCGCTATTGTGTCTCGTATATCCTACATACTCTCAACATCATATTTACCTCTATAACTGGGGTCCGTTATGGCCTCCCGTTGGGTTCCGAAATAAAGTATTTTTTTACGTACCAGGTTATTGGGCTCGCGTCAATATATATCATAATAATAATATTCGGCGCGACAGACCATTGCGGTCGAAGACCGACCGTTTATGTTGCGCATGTATATTTTTGGACACAAATGGAAGGGACCTACAGTTTAGGGCCGGATCCGAATGGCGAATTGAGAAGCTTTCCGTGACAAGCGTGACGGTGGGACACCGTATTCGAACCACGAACCTTGTGCTCAGTAGCCGTGCGCATTTCCACTGAGCCACGGCGCTCACACTCATATATCATAACATTCCTTAATTTCTGGTCTACCCGATTTTCTGAAAACAAACTCATCCAAATGAAAAACTTCAAATATCAGTTGTGACAAATTAAGCTGAGAGTTCTAGTAGCTTCAATTGATGTCTTTTCATTGATAAAAACTGAAAGTTTCATTAAAAAAATAATTTTCCATACGAGCATACACAAATGTACATAACCTTTTCCATTAATATCGTAATGAGGCTTCTTTTTTTTGGAGTTTGAAAAAACGCAAGTCAAATAAGCTGCTCAAGACCGTACTAAACTTTTGAACAAAACTGTACTACTTTCACTCACTTGTGCCACATTTTTAATTCAGTCAACGATAAAATAAGAATTCCCAAGAATCTAACTTTACAAAGTTACAAAGCGAAATTGGCCGAATTGAAGAATAATAAGAATTTTTCATATTTCTCAACACTGCTGGTGCGACCTACTAATAGCCAAATTTATAATTCAGTATCCAGCTAATTCGGATAATGTGTTTGTACTCCCATTGGGTATGTCGGGTTTGAATTGCAATTCTATCTTTTCCTTTCAACTCAGTTCAACTCAAAATTCAACTACTTGAGTGGCACTTCTTTGTAAGTAGGTACTCTTATTCATATTTAATGAAAAATGAAAAACAAACCGATGGTAAAACTTTCCATTGGACTTTCCACAGCAGTAATAAATTATTACGACTGTTGCAGAACATTTAAATTTATTATAACAATTAAGAAAGGTAAGAAACAGAATTCGATATGAATAAGAAAAGTCCTAGCGTCCTTGTAGGTAGTACATTTATGGTTTTAAAATTAAGTCAACCTTCCGTCGGACGCAATAGTAATATTAACACGAACGGGCGCAATATGCCTCACAGATCCTTACAGCTATATGAAGGTTTTTTGTTTTTCTATATTTTATTGTAAAATGGAAAGCTTTTGTTATTTCAATAAAAAGAAATAAAAGGATGATTAAAGCCAAGTATAATTGCGAGCCAGAAGGGCGAAGCTAATAATCAGAGGACAAGAAAATTTTTCTAGCGTACGTGTGTCGGGTTGTCGGGTTGTACCTTTGTCCGGTTGTATATCGCGACTTCTACCAATCGGAATTTGATGGGACTTGTTTTGAAACAATTGGTAAGCGCTTGACTTGCGATGACGTGAGGCGCGTCACGTGTTGCGCGTCACGTGTCGCGTGTCGCGTGTGGCGGATTTTTTTTTTTAATTACTTGTTTTAAAACTTGACTTGCGATGACGTGACGCGTGTCACGTGTCGCGCGTCGCGTGTGGCGCGTTCAATTTTTTTTAATTACTTGTTTTAAAAACTTGGCTTCAGTCTTTAGGCTGAATTACAACTATCCATATGGCGAGCTGAGAAGCTCGGTTTACTATCTTAAGTATAATAGGTTTTGAAAAAATGCTGCAGGAATGGGGGTAACATGCCTATAAGAAATCAAATTGGCCACAACTATACAATAAGACATTCAATCACCAGCTCTTTTATACGTGGGGTGAAGAATGACAAAATTAAATAATTAAATGCACGTCGCATACATGTTCTACATGCTAGAAATAAAAAAGTATAGCGCGATTTTTTAACGGCTGTATCTGTCTATCAAATATCTAGGGAAGCTTAATTGCATGAGATGACTTTCGGGTAGCACTTAATCAAAAAACAAATCATCTCGCTGGATGAAAAAGTTCAAGGTTTATAGGTTTGTTTGCATCAACTTAACTGGAAACTTGCTTCCTAATACAATCAAGAAACTAGCAATATATATAGAAGTAACATTTACTTCGCAAGATGTAATACTTTTGCCAAATGCTAAAAGTTCCATGTTTTGTGAAGCTGTAGTACAATAACTTGAAAAAAATTTGCTTTACATTAAAATGTAGGTTTCTGGGCATTTGTCCATAATTGCACCCGTAACACTGCATATAATATGCAACAAACAAAGGTTATAAATCACAGTCAACAGCGGTGAATTTAAATTTACGAAATTGGCGAATTCCTGTAATATAAAAAACCAAAACTAGCATAGCACTTACATCCATTCTTTCCAAGGTCATAGAAACGCTGATCAATTTTCAGCTTAAGAAATATTTTGAAACCAACGAAATCCTTAGTGACCGGCAGTATGGATTTCGTGGGCAACGTTCTACTGGTGATTTGATAGTATATCTCACCGAACAGTGGAACCGGTCTTTGATTCACTTTGGAGAAAGCAAAGCTGTTGCACTCGATATTTCAAAGGCATTTAACAGAGTTTGGCATCAAGTTCTTTTGTCCAAAATGCGTGCTTATGCAGTCGATGATAAGCTGCTTCACTAGATTAGAAGCTATCTTTTGGACCGCTCAATTCAAGTTATATTGGACGGTTTCAAGTCTAAAGTACATTTCCCCAGGGCTCTGTTTTGTCCACGAAATTATTTCTCATTTTTAAATTCTCTATGTTAACTTCACTTGCCCGTGGCACGGATGTCGGTCGGCAGTCGGTCGTCGTCTGTTGTGGAATCTTGCGATAATTTTTTAATCCACTTCCCAAAGTCCGATTTTACTGAAATTTTGTACACATGTATATTTCCGGAGACAACACTTTCTATTAAAATTTGGGGCCCCTCAGGCAACGTGGTCGGGGGGATCCTATAGAAATATTTTACAAAATTTACTCGATTTTCTTAAAATTTTATACGCATATGTATCTCCGATGGACAACACTTTTTGTAAAAATTTTGGGAATTTTTTAAAAAATTAACACGATTTTTTTTAAAATTTTATATACGTGTGTTTTGATGGCCGGGGTCGTGGGGCCCCATATAATTTTTTTTAAAAATTAGCTCGATTTTCTTCAAATTTTAAACTCATGTGTATCACTGATGGATAGAACTTTTTGTAAATTTATTGGAGTGATCGAGCCCTGAGACCCGTGTGGTATCCATGTCCATCGGCGTCAAATCGCAGCTCCGCGCATGCTGATTATTCGGTTGCCAAATTTGGCGCGCAAGAGATCGATTGTCAGTCGGCTCGTATGGCATGTGGGGCCATGTTGTTGAAACCAAAGGTCGTCCACTTTCATGGCGTCGATTTAATGCCATAAAAAGTTGGTCAGCTGGCTCTGGGTCACCACTTCAAAGTCCAAAGAAAACTGTCGCTCTTGGTGGAGGTATTGGCTTTTCTAAGATTACGTGTGGCTGTTCCAAATCCCAAATCTGGCAGTTCTGCTTGTTTACATAGCTCCCGAGATGGAAATGCACTTAGTCTGAAAAGAAAAGATAAGTTTTCAATATTTCAAAACGCTCCTCAAGAGAAAACATGATTGTTTCGTGCCGCGGGTTATCAGTCTGACGATCTGTCAAAATTTGTTAGAATTGAAAACCAATTCTTAAGGAGTATACCACAAATAGAAAAATAAACTCGTAATATATATACTATAAATAACTTAATAATATATATAGTTATATACATATACTATAGGAAACGAGCACGTTGCAGGAACATAAGTCCCAATATTTACTTTTGGGACTTATGACTCACTTGGATAAGACATAAGTCCCAAATCGAATTAGGTACTTATGTCACAACCGATCCATAGGTCCAAAAAAATTTGTCGAAAATGGGACATAAGTCCCAAATTTTAGGAGAGATAATAATTAAAATAATTTTTTATAAGGAGCCATTTCTTGTTATGTAATGAAACATAACATAAAATGGCTTCTTATAAAAGAAATATGTTAGATGGGACATAAGTCCCAACATATTTTTGGGGATAAGTCCATTTGTCGATATGACTTCTTTTGGAACTTATGTCCCGGGGAAATTGGGACATAAGTCCCAACATATTTTTTTGGCACTTACGTCCCGATGGGGTGAGAAGTAAGTCTGTCTCTTTTTCGATTTGACTTCTTTTGGAACTTATGTACCGGGGACATTGGGACGTAAGTCCCAATTTTTTCCTTTTGGGACTTAAGTCCCTGCACCGTACCGCATATCCCGGCCTACTTATATAACAATAAATTGCGTTTTGCTATATCTGGTAGACACATCAATATGTTCTGTCCTGTTCTGCCCTTTCACGTTTTATTTATGTTAGCTCCAATGTTATGCGCTATTAGAGTCAGTCTTCTGTACTTTATATTTACTTAAGATGCTCATAAATCAATCTAATGAAATGATCGGTTTAACCCTTCTCGGTTGACGAGAGGCCAATATCGTGGCCCGTAAAAAACCTCATTACAAAACCAGCAAATAGTTTCGGAACTACAAATGATCTACGACGCGGGATAACGACAACGAAAATAGTTGCACGATTTATTAATTTTCTCATAGAAAATATGCTCACTAAATAGAGCTTGACTTGCACAGTATCTACTTTAAGTGATTATTATAAAATGGCAGCAATGAACAGGCAATGATGTCTAACAAAATTTAGAATATGACACATACCACAGCTGCCATGCAAGACAGCATGTAGTCGATGTTGACTTGCTAGTCAGGAAAAGAATGTAGACCATAATAATCGGCTTTAAGCGTCTATGCACTGCTCGCATATGGGCCAAATTTAAAAACATAAGCTCTATCATGTGAAAATCATTCTGGGGTATATGAAATTAAAATTATGGTAAAAGACAGTATTCAGGCAGTACATTAGAAAAGCTTTCGTGAGATCTTTAATGACAATCGACAGCTAGTCATAAAGACGGCAGTAGAAAATATCCACAAAACCGCATGGTCTCAGTCTCAGTCTGTTGATGGAGGCAATTGCAACATAAAAGACCAAGTGTTGATTGACCGCCGCCACAACCCGAACCTGATGATGGTACGAACGTACCGAGGTGCCAACGTCGACTCGAACCACTATCTTGTTGGTATGGTGCTCGAAGCGCGGATTGCATCATCAATAAAGACAACATTCGCGAATCAGATTAGAGTCAACACTGCTGCCCTTCGCAACGAAGAGACCAGAAACAACTACGGTCAAGCGATAGGACTCACCCTAAATGCAGGAAGCGTAAGTCCTGGGGCTGAGATTCCGGGCGTAGGATAGAAATGGACACGCCTTAAAAATACTGTCATTAGTACTGCTGTTCTCCATCTTAGGCAGTAGTTGTAGAAATCGGAACGACTGGTTCGATTCGTAGCCATACAACAGAAATCCAATGAATCTACAATCGTTCCGATATGCCACCTTCGACTCGGACCACTATCTTGTTGGGTGGATTGCATAACCGAGAAAGACTGCACCCGCTAGTCATATCATAGCTTCCCTTCGCAACGAACAAACCAGAACCTGATCGAGGTTGTGACGCACAATATGATAATGGTTACTAAGGTTATTACCAAAAGAATGCTTATATACCATATTGCTTACCCTCTCTAAACGGTCAATAGTTTCTGAAACAAATGAGTATTTTCTCCATTTATTCTTTTTATTTGTTGCTACCTCAAACTTTAGTAAACTTATCAAAAACGTATTATTCATATGCATTGAGGAAACTATAATATTCCACATGGTTTATTGTTCTTCTCAACTCTACCATCGTTGGAAGTTCGCCTTCATCGTAATATTTCATTATTTAAAGTTTTCTGCATTTCGTTCTGTTCTAAAAGTTAGTTTCTATTTATTTTCCTGCTGTTCCTTTTTAAGTTTTCATTTGTGGTAAAGCAACAACAACAACAATACAAAAGGACAAAATTGTTTACGCCAAAGATGACATCATATCAGGCGTGGGCGACAAAATGTAACAAAATCCAAGAAGGACGTCCTCAAGAGACGGCAAAATACACATTTGCTTCCTTCGAAGGATTGCATATCCGGCAATTGATGTTTTCTATATGAGTGGATTATGATTATTGTTATTATTATTGAGGTTTTTTTTCTCTTCTGGTTATCAACTTTATCAACTTTTTCCACCACTTTGGCACTTTGGCAGTTTGGCAGTTTTCTTCGCAGTCAACTTCTTCATTTGCTTGTGTGTCACCATCCCACATTGTATTCAGAAATGGCTCGCCATCTTGCAAATGTGAGCGTAATATCGTAAATTCCGAATGAAATTCAATGAGCCCTGAAAACTACAATTTCCCATTGAGTGTCGTCTTTGTCAGCTCCATCGAGGTAGGTCCTCCATCATTTACGTTCGTGATGGTCTAAAAAAAAAGCAAGAAAAAAAAACGGTAAGTACAACGCCCCCTGTTTGAAAATGTACCAACTACGAGTATCTATAGGGTACTTCGATGGAAGGAACTTTTCGTTTCACACATAAATTCACAACCCGCCAGAAAGACCAACCAGCGAGAACAGAAAATAAATGCGACTGCTGCTTAAGTTTTTCTGCTACATTTGCGCTTTTGCTGGGGCTCCTTTGGCAAGGACCCAATTCACTTTTTTTTTTACTTTTTTACCCACACCCCCTTTCCCAATCGTTCTTTAACATTTTGGAGTGTGATTTGAATTGGATTTTGGTGTGACGCTGGAGACGATGACGCTGGCAGCTTTCTGATATTCAAATTGTCGCGTGAGCACTTGTATTATAAGTTACTGTTGTTGTTGTTGTTGTTGTTGAATTGCGAGCAGACTCAGATGTATCGTGTGGTTTGGTTGGCGCTAGCTGCTCGTGTGGAATACATTATCACATTATGAAATGATAAGCGATTTATGTGCGGTTTATAGCCCATTCGCTCAAAATTGAATGCGATTTACATTTTTTATAACGTTATGATGATAGTTTCTTTTCATCTTCGGCTTTTATTGGAATGTGCTAATTGTTGAGGATTTATTATTATTACGTCTTCAATGGGATATACGTTTTTATCAAAATATATTTAGTTGAGAGTCCAAAGGGCGAAGCTAATAATCAGAGGGCAAGAAAACTTTTTCAGCGTGCGTGTGTAGATTTGACAGTTTGTGCGTTTATCAGTTTGTTACCTCGTATATGTCGGCTTGTACTATTCAGAATTTGATGGGATTTGATTGAAACAATTGGTTAGTACTTGGCTTGCGATGGCGTAATTTTTATTGTTATTCTATCCTATTCTAAAGGAGTAATTTTATCTTAGTCTGTGTTTGAACTATACTACAAAGCTGGTGTAGTCAAATGTTAGTTTAGTCTGCAGCATGGTTTCTCTTAAGTTAAGTCTCGATAAGTGGCGCTGTAGTCGTTATGTTTGAATTTTTCGTAGTTATGGTATGATTTGGCTCAAATTCACAAAATAAATTTCTTATATAAAAATAAGTTTGCTGATAAAATTTGGACCCGCTTTGTGGCGGTGCAGTCGATATATTTCTTTCTTTCCTTTAGTCCGCGGGGGAGCATATGGCTTCTACAAACGCCCGCCAACGAACTCGATTTAACGCCTGAGGTTTCAAGAGACGCCACTCGTTCCTCTGGGATCTTGCTTCCTCTTCTATTGTCCTTTTCCATGTCTTGCTAGGACGGCCGACTCGACGGCTTCCTTGTGGATTCCAGTCGAGCGCTAGTTTCGTAATGTCGTTCGCTGGCTTTCTCAGAGTGTGGCCAATCCAGCTCCATTTTCGTCGTCTGATAGTGAGCGCGATTGCTTCCTGCTGTGTTACTCTTTGCAAGTCTTGATTGGTGATAATGTCCGGCCATCTTATTCTCATCTTATTCTCAGTCGATATATTTACGTAAAACTAAATTTTCTGTATTTGTTCATATCAGAATAGATGTACGTTGGCTATGATTATTGAAATATATAATTATGAAGATTCGTTTTTTAAATGAATAATTAGTAAAAATTATCATCATATTTGGCTCTACAATCGGTGTCCGGGCTTGGCCTCCCGCAAAAATTCTCTCCACCGGTCCCGATTTCGAGCCGATCTCATCCCTAAACTCTGGGCGTCTTGGTCTGCGTTATCCTTCCAGCGAAGGCTGGACGGCCTCGCTGTCGTGTTCCATAAATCCCACCGCAAAGGACTTTCCGAGCAGGATCCTCTTCGCTCATGTGAGCTAGTTGTCCTGCCCACCGGAGCCTACCGAGCTTAATTCTGTTCATGATGTTTACATCACGGTGACGCTCGAATATCATCATTGTAGAGTCTCCGGAATCGTCCTTCCTCACGTACGGGGCCAAGAATTCTCCGTAACACTTTTCTCTCGAACGCGGCTAAGAGGTCAGAATGCTTTTTGCTAAGCACCCAAGTTTCGGATCCATATATAAGTACTGGTACGACCATTGTCTTATTTAACAGCAGCTTGAATGTTATGGTTAAATTCCTGGATTTGAAGAGACTTGACAGAATACAATAGGCTTTGTTGGCTTTGAGCAACCATGCGCGTATTTCTGACTCCATGCTCTTATCGGCTTCTACAGTTGACCCGAGATAGTTATAGGATTGCACTACTACGAATTCGCGCTCCACTATTTTAATTACGGGACCAATTTTGGATCTTATACTCGCAGACGTTGCCACCATATACTTTGTTTTGCTCTCAATTATGTCCAGCCCGTATTTCGTGCCGCTCGCTGGATCTGGATGAAAGCTTTCTGTAAAGCCCTTTGGTTTGTACCAACGATGTCAATGTCGTCTGAGTAAGCCAGTATCTGAATGGACTTATAGGGGAATGTTTCCTCTCACTGTACGCCAGAGTCTCGGATCACTTTCTCCAACTCCAGGTTGAAGAGCACGTAGGACAGTCCATCCCTTGTCGAAACCCCGTATAGATGTTGAATGGGTTTGATAGTGATCCGGATATTTTTACTTGACTTATAATATTAGTGATGGAAACCTACATATATATTATAAAGTTCTACTCTGGCTATGCTATCGTAGGCGGCTATAAAGTCTATAAAAAGGGTGTAGTGAGTTTTGAAACTCTTGCGTTTTTCCATCACCTGCCTAAGTGTGTAGATCTGATCAGTTGTTGATTTTCCTGGGATGAAGCCATAATGGTATGGACCAATGATCCCTTTAGCGTATGTGGCTATCTTGTCTTGAAGGAGAGAGGAGAAAATCCTATACGCAATACTCAGAAACGTTATATCACGATAATTTCTGCAGGTTTTGATATCGCCTTTCTTGTATATGGGGCACAGGCTGTCCCTTCGCCAGTCTTCTGGCATCGCTTTTTCCTCCCATTCTTAAACCATTAATTCATGAATTGCTTGGAGTACTGTGGGGCCTCCTGTTTTAATCAGCTCCGCTGGGATACCATCTGATCCCGGCACTTATTTCATTTGAGCCGATTTATCGGTCTGCTAACTTCGTCTAAGCTTGGTGGGCGGCAGCATAGTGTGTACTTCGGTCATTTGTGTTGTGTCCTCAGTTAGCTGACCATTAAGCAACTCATGAAAGTGCTCTTCCCATCGCTCTAATATGCCTTTGAGATCGTGGATTCGATTACCGTCTTTGTCTTTGCAGTATGTGCAACGCGGTGTATTTTGTGTCATACCGCGGACTCTTCGGTAAATCTTGCGAGCCTGGTGCGGTCCTCGCTCTCTGTGCTGTTCTAGTTCACGGACAAGATTCTTCTCCCAGGCGGCTTTCTCTCGCCGGTGAAATGTTTTTTCATATCTTCTGAGCTCTTTACATTCATCTTGACCTGTCCGCGTTCTATGAGATTGTTGCATTGCTCGGTACGCAACATTCTTCTGTTCAGTCTCTAGCTTACATTCGTCATCGAACCAGTCGCTCCAGTCTCTACGACTACTGCCTAAGATAGTGTCAGCCGTGCTAATGACAATATTCTCAAGGTGTGTCCATTTCTCTTCTACGCCAAGTATCAAAGCCCCAGGATTTACTCTCCCTGCAAGTCGAATCCTATCGCTTGGCTGTAGTTGTTTCTGGTCTCTTCTTTGCAAAGGGCAGCCGTGTTGACTCGAATCTAGTCCGCGGATGCTGTCTTTCTTGATGATGTAATCCGCGCACTAAGCACCACACCAACAATGTAGTGGTTTGAGTCGACGTTTGCAGCTCGGTACGTTCGTACCGCCATCATCATGTAGTCTATCTGGTTGCAAGAGGCTCCATCAGGAGATACCCAGGTAGATATTTGTGGCTTGCTGCCATCTCTATGACTCGTTGTCCATTGTCATTAGTGTTCTCGTGTAAGCTATGCCAATGTACTGCCTGAATACTGGCAATCCTACCTCTATTTTAGCATTCATATCCCCCAGGTTGATTTTTACATCACACTGAGGGCAGGCATGGAGTTCCCGTTCGACTGATTCAAAGAATTCTTCTTTTTCATCATCTGAGGAATCCTCTGTAGGTGGGTGAACATTTATGAGGCTTATGTTTTTAAATGTGAACCTTTCCGATATGATTTAACGAGATAGAACTTTGCTTCATGGGCTTACTCAATTGTGAGTGAATGAACTTTATTCTGGACTACAAACTGATAAAGGTCTATAGACAATATTTGTATACTTACTATTACTATGAATTTTTGCGGTCACTTGTCAATAGTTTTTGAAGCTTAAACTTAACCTCTTTGCACAAAGCCCTACGTACATGTTATTGAGCATCCAATTGAAGGCTTAAGTACGTGAAGTAAATGGCTTTAATGTGTCTGCAAAATGATGTTGTTACCTCATTTATTAGTTTATTTGCTCACATAAAAGTGCTCACCTTATACGTGTCTCTACATCGTAAATAAATTCCTTTGCTATGACATTGCTTTGGTAGTTATATCAGCTCGAAACTTCTCGTCACATAATTCCGATAAAATAATAAACATTCCTTACCGGATAATAATTTATTTATTACCAACAAACCAACAGAACTAGAGCTAAGTAACTACCAACAATGCCACATGTCACCGAATGATACGAGAATACGAAATTGCTGCACACTATCACATAAATCTGCCATAAAATGACTCATTTAAATGACTGCTTGCCTTCTCTTCCCACTGACACACAGGACACGCGTCCATAGGACAGGCCAGTAGAAACTCTATGCCAAGAGGTAAAATCCGACCGGTTGGAATTCTATGTTATTTTTGCGAAAATTTACTTGTTAACTGGCTTTCCAGTATAACAACAACAACAGCAACAACAACAACAACTGTTGACAGTTTCAATAATTCATATTTGCTATAATGGTATGCCAATGAGTAATAAATAACTTATTATTCCAAACGAACTGTCAACAACTGACATTGTGAACAAATTTATGCCTCTCGATGGGGTAGGTATGGGAGTAAGGGAGTACCTAATTGGGTAGCTGCGCACTTAAAACTGAATGGAGTAGGATGCGTTCCAAGTGAAATTAAGAAATGTCCCTTAAGAAATTACGACCGAATAAACTTGTGCCGTAACACATAATGTTGTTAACGCACATACAAGTACCGGCACAAAATGGAATACATTTCGATGAGTTTATGTGGATATTGTGGTGGTGTATGTAATAGAGGACCGATGGAGTTGTCACGCGAAATTTTCTTACATCAGTCTACCAACGGAAACAAGCAACAACAACAGCAACACACCAACATCAATGATTATATCATCGTGAAATAAGAAGCAGCAAAAAAAAAACTTTCAATAAAAAGGATAACTATGTGTCCTTCTATGCCGATAAATTTTTTATGTACTACACTGCTGCTACGGAACAAGGTCTACTGTCAAGGATCTGAAGTGATATCGCTTCGCCGTTCTGTTAATAAAATAAAAGCTTAACATCGCTCGAGGACCACCTGAGAAATTAATTAACGTTTTCTCTTTAACGGCAAAAGAATTTGTAATTAGCCTAAATAAACATTTTCCTGGCTACTGCTGTCCCAGCTGACCGTCGTTTGTATACGCAGTTTGTTCGTTTCTTATATATCTCTAAATATCCCCAGGTGGAAAAAGATGTTAAAGGATATTTGCCACTGCAATGGCGAACCGGGAAACAGGACCTATTCAATTATGATCGTCGGCAATTTCTTGCGGCAATTCCACAAAAAAATTCTTCCGACAAAACGACACCGGCGAATGAGTGATTTCCATTTTTTTATTTTTTTTCTTAACATTTCAAAGAAAATAAAAAGATAACTAAAGACTACCGAAGGCATGAGGGAAAGGAGAGAAAGATACTCAGTCAAATAATAAAACTGAAATTTCATTACAAATAATTTTCCGGCTTTTCTACCTTCTTTCACTCAGAAATCGGACACGCATATTGTATTGGTTAAGGTATTTTTAAGCTTCAAATACATTGAATAGTACCCTGGAGCAATCGCTCTCGTCGTCCTTTTCCGCTTTCAGTTTTCCGGATACAAGCTCTTTTGTCAAACACCTGTAATGGTATGAAATGGTTCTGAAGCAATACAGTGTTGTGGAAAAAAAATCTAGCTGTTATATTGGAAGTACACAGGTATATATATGAGGACTTTAGAAGAGGTTCTTATTTTTAAGAATTAGCTAAAAACGCTTAACAAATCAAGAGCGGCTGGACGTCGATATAAGAAAGCGTAAATGGCAATGGATTGGTCACACACTGAGGAAACCAAATGACGAAATTGCAAAGCAGTCATTTGAATGGAATCCACAGGGTGCAGGGCGGGTTGGAAGATCAAGAAAAACATGGAAATCAACTGTCTTAGCAGAAGCAGAATCCCAGAGTAGGACGTGGCCACAGCTAAAATACCTTGCTGCAGACCGTGAAGGATGGAGACATTTTGTTGACACCCTATGCCACAACCGGGGTTACCGCACGATGATGATGATGACTTTGTTTTTGTGTTTTTCTGTTGCTTGTTGAAAATATAGTCTAAAATTCATTGACAATAATAGGTAAAGGGTTTTCAATAGAAACATAATTATTTTGTATTTTCATACAAACGTTACCTTAAAGATTTTTTATGATCTGTCAATGCACAAACATCAGCTAAGGTTTACATTCTTATCATGATAAAGTTCATTAACGAGCAACGGTTGGAAACTACTTTGTTACTCCAATTTTCGGTCGCAATAAACGGCCTACCAGACAGGCTGTACATGCGATCTATATAAAAAAAAATGGAATGCTCTTCGTTGGTAACCGCTTCACCTGAGAATGGCTAGGCCGATTTGGTTCATTTTTATTTTAAAATATTCATCATAGTCTGAGTAAGGTTCGTGTGGAAAGAATAATTGGAAAAGTTGCCCGAAAATGTGGTAAACTCGGGAAAAACTCGCGACCATAACTCTCATGATTCGAACGATCGTTTGCGAAATAATTTTTTCGTTTTGTTCGTTATGGTCCTGGGAAAGAAAGACAATTACAAAAGAAAGTCAGAAAATTCGGACAAACTGCAAAAATGGAGTACGGGTTACTATTTTCATCACCCAGTCGATGACAATTTTGAAAAGCAATGGTGAGAGGGTGCAACCTTGCTTGACTCCCGAGTAGATGTTGAAAGGTGAGCCAAGATGACCGTTATGAATGACGCGGCATGTTGAGTCGCGGTACAGCTCCTTAATGATGTTGATGATTTTTTCCGGAACACCATAGCTAGACAAAATCTGCCACATCATGTTTCGGCCTACGCTCTCAAAAGCGCGTTTAAAATCTACAAAAACCATATACAGAGGAGAGCGATACTCAACTGACTGTTCAATGATTATACACAGGGTGTTAATTTGATCAGTACAAGAACGGATTGGGCGAAATCCTGGTTGTTTGTTTCTCAAAATTTGCTCTAACGCATTCCGTAAGCGCCTAGCTATTATAGAGGAGATCACTTGGTTTATGGTGTTTAGCAGGGTAATTCCTCTCCAGTTTTCGCAATTGCTCAAATCACTTTCTTGGGAAGGTTGACACTTAAGCCTTCTTTAACCGACGATGGAATGGATTCAGATTCCCAGATATCTTGATATATCGACGTCGGCTTGAAGGAGTTCTGCGTGATGTTGTCATTGCTGCTTTATCTGATTGCAGTGAACGAATTATTGTCCTTATCTCTTCCAACGAAGGAGTAGCTACGCTGATGTTAAGTAGCCTATTAGGGTGCAAATGTTGATTGATGGACGTGTCTGGCGAATTACAATTCAAAATATTCTTAAAATATTTTGTCCAGCGAGTTAATGGTTGTTCCTTTATAAGGACTAAAGAGCCATCTATTGCCTTAACAGGGTAGTTGATGTGGTGTTTCTTGTTGGCGAGCTTACTAGCGAGTTGGTAGACCGTATTGTATTGTCCACTATCAGCGGCTTGATGTGCTTGTGTTGCGATGTCGCTTAGCCATGCTCGTTTGTCGTTCATAGCTGAACAGCCAACTTGCCGGTTCAGGTCCCTATACTTCCGCGCTAATGCGCTTCGCTCGGCTACTTTGATGGATTGGCGCTCACGAAGGGTGTTTCATGTACTATCTGATATCCATTCTTTTATAGTTGTGTCGGGATAACCTTAAATGGTTGAGGCTTCATCCGTATACGCATTTACTGTTTTTTTCCATTTAGACTAAAGGGTTTGGGGCTGTATCTTAGAGAGTGACTGTTGTTTGCGGGATACATATTTGTAGTTTCACATCTCTCAGTACTGCTACATTTGGCTTTCTCGTTGTTTGACTTCATGTTGTTGAGTGTACCGTGAGCTCAGCTGCACACTGCCAATCACAAGGTAATGGTCGTTTGAGGCGTCGGCTGCTCTTCGGGATCTAACGTCCAGCAACGATGCTCGCCACTTGCGGTTTATAGTGAAATTGTTGTACATGTCATGAGGAGAGTTCCAGGTGACTTTTTGGATGTTTTTGTGGGAAAAAATTGTGCCTCCAATGATTAGGTTGCGATCAGAACATAGATCAGCACACCTTTCTCCGTTGTCATTCACAGAACCAAGTCTATGCTTTCCCATTAAATGGTTCCAACTTACCTACTTTTGCATTAAGATGTCACTCTTCCGTAGCTGATCTAATGAATTATTTAGACGCTTGTTCCGTTGGTGCGTAAACTTGAACGATCACGACCTGTTGAACAGAAGATTTAAATCTTGCAATAATAATTTTATCGGATATTGCTTGCCAGTCTTTTAACGATTTTCTGGCGGCTTTAGAAGGCAAAAATCCCACTCCATTCGCATGGTATTCTCCTGCAGGCTTACCCGAAAAATTAGAAACTAGACGGTAGATGTTCGCTTTTCCCCTACCCCAGGCCATCTCATCTCACTAAGACCAAGAATCTCTAGATGGTATTTACGAAATTCTTTTGTTAATTGTCCAAGCGTTGTTGTCTTGACGAGCGTGCAAACTCGATATGTATCAGAGGCTTGTATTAGTTTCAAGAATCAATTTATTCAGTTGAGTGGTGATTGGCTAACCGCAACCTAGGTCGACATGAAGCGCCGCCAACCAAGGCAAGTCCCCTTCTTATTTAGCCCCCACCCAAGCTAATACAAATCGGATTGGGTACCGAAATCTTTCACTTGATTTGGCCGAGCTTTCAGTAACGCGACGTGGACGCATAAGATAGGAGTTGTGATGTGAGAGGCTAAGGACATGATTGTCTTTAATCGCATCATCATCACCGTTGCCACCATCAAAAATCATACTTTTGCGGAAATTGCTCAGATTCAAGAACATAAAAGAATAAATGCTAATGCTAAGATTCGTCGCCAAACTGACTTGAAAACTTAGGGAAGGACATAAATGCAGCAATATGTTATGATCTATACAAAGTGTATTTTCCATGCCTTATGCAACTTTTTGAAACTTCTACTACAAGAGAAAGTATAGCATTTATAACCTAACAGGCTTATGTTTGTGGTATGAAATACAAAGTGGAAGAAATGGCTACGATATTGCGAGTGCAGAATCAATTTTCAAGGATAACTTACAAGAGGCATAAGTTATTTTAGGGTCTGATTCCTACATGCCCCAGAATAGAAACAGGACCACCGCATTAGCTTTACTTAAGTTTTCATCATGGTATCCAAACACAAAAGATACGTTTTTCTTCGCGACTTTTGAGAAATCAATAAATGAAACAGTGCATATTGTAATCGATAGGATCCCTCACTCCCTCATGCGTTACCTGAAAAAGCATGGACTACCAAAACGTTAGAAGAATTGACGCAGTTATTTTCAACAGATAATAGGCCACTGTCGGCCTACAGCTTGTACCATTTTCAATATGCAGATAAATTGGATTACAATCAAACCAATCTTCTTGCGTTAAAGTATCGGGAAGAATATGGGGATAAGTGCAGTTTCAACTGATTTTTTAACAAAAACTGGACATATACCAAAAAGTTTTACCTTTACGAGTTACATAAATAATCAGATAAAATAAATCCTTTTAATGAAAAAAAGGCAACAAACATTATTCGAAGATATGAAGAAAAAGGAATTCGTTTCTTTATCATGGTCATCACCATCACATCCGTCCTGGCCTCCTGCAAAAAGTCTCTCCACCGGTCCCGATTGTGAGTCGATGACACCCAGTTTTGTATCCCTAAACTCTGGGCGTCCAGGTCTGCTTGGATCATAGGCTTGGCCGGCCTCGCTGTCGTGTTCCATAAATACTTCGTCTTATATACACTATCGATAATTATAAAAAAAGGACTCATATCCAGTTAATATCTAATGGGAGAAACGGGCAGTATACCATTGCTGTTGTTGTGTTTCTTTTTCTACACACGTCTAAAAAATTAATTATTTTTCCCGTAAAACTTTAAGCCATCTTGAGACACCCTGCGAATCTTTGCCACTCTTCAGAAGTCAGAAGTCGTCCGCTCGCCACCAGTCAGAGTCAATTTCTATAGAGAATATGTTGAAAAAATAAAGTGGAAAAAGTTTGTGTGTTTGTATGTTTGTATATGTTAGGATTCTGATTGAAAAACGAATGCAAAACTTTTACTGACGATATTAATAATCTCCTTTCAATCTTCACCTGCGAGTGAAAAAAAAGCAAAACAATGAAAAGTATTTCACGGTTGCCGAATTTTCTATTAAAAATGATCGAATATCTGCAAAGCCACTGCAACGTCGGAAGGTTTTACATTTTTCGTTGATGAGGAAAAACTTTTTTCCCCAACAGTCGGGGAACATTAAATTTTGAAGTTTTTTTTTTGCTTCCCCATTGCATATTATAGCTAAGTGTCTGTTTTGTTTTGTGGTATGTATGCTTATGTATATATTCGTGGAAGTGATGATACATTACAATTATGATGTTTTCATTATCAGAGTAAATTAATTTTAATTCATTTTCATTGCAAATGAAAAACAATTCTCAGAGAAATTCGATTTCAGCTGTTGCTTCCGTCAACCGGCAGGATTTATGATACATTATGAATGAATCTCACAATTCGCTAATATGATGGTGCATTAACACAATTTGTCCAAACTCGTAACATTCCCCAAAGAACTTTCCGAGCAGGATACTCTTCGCTCATCGCATTTAGGTGTCCTGCCCACTGGAGCCAACCGAGCTTAATTCTCTTCACAATTTCGACATCATGGTAACGATCGTAGATCTCATCATTGTAGAGTCACCGGAATTGTCCTTTCTAACATACGGGGCCAACAATTCTCCGTAAGACTTTTGTCTCGAACACCGCTAAGAGGTCAGAATGCTTTTTGCGTAGCACCCAAGTCTCAGATCAATATGTAAGTACTAGTATGGTTATTGTCTTACATATCAGCAGCTTGGATATTATGGTTAAGTTCTCCTGGATTTGAAGAGTCTTGACAAACTATAGTAGGCTTTGTTGACTTTAAGCGTGCGCGTATTTCTGGTTCAATTCTGTTATCGGCAACTACAGTTCACCCGAAGTAGTTAAAGGATTGCACTACTACAAGTTCGCGCTCCACTATTTGAATTGAGGGACCAATGCTGGTCGTAAACGTGGCCACCATGTACTTTGTTGATTTGCCACACTGCTATGACCAATGATGGCTTTAGCGTTTGGGGCTATCCTGTCTTGAAGGATATAGGAGCAAATCTTAAACGCGGTACTCAACAACGTAATACCACGATAATTGCTGCAGGTTTTGATATCTCCCTTATTATGTATGGGGCACTGTATGCCTCTTCGCCAGTCTTATGGCATAGCTTCTTCCTCCCATACTTGCACTATTATTTCATGAATTGCTTGGTGTAATGTGGCGCCTCCTATTTTTATCAGGTTCGCAAGGATCCCATCAGATCCCCGAGCCTTATTATTTTTGAGCCGACTTATCGCCTTGCCAACTTCGTCTATGCTTGGTGGCGGCCGCACAGTATGACTTCGGCCATTGGTGGAGCCTCCAATTCCTCAGTTAGCTGGCCATTTAGCAACTCATGAAAGTGCTCTTCCCATCGCTTTAAGATGCCTTTAAGATCGGCGATCAGATTACCATCTTTTTCCTTACAGTATGTTCAACGCGGTGAATATTGCTTCATAACGCGGACTCTTTGGTAGAACTTCCGCACTTGGTGCTCTCTGTACTGTTCTGGTTCACGGACGAGACTCTTCTCCCAGGATGCTTTCTTTCGCCGGTGAACTGTTTTTTCATATCTTCTTCTTAACGACCAAATTCCCTGTCCACCGCATCTCCTGGATTGCTCTTATGTCAGCCTTATATTTAGACAGGGGCAGCTGCTGTGCAGCTCGTGCTCTATAGAGTGATCGTACGTTCCATGAGAAAATTCTTAAATCTTTTAGCCGTTTACGCTGCCGTGGTCGTCGTCGTTCATCAGTGTATCCGAGGCTGATTTTGGGTTCCGTAATAATAATTTTCTACGGGCGAGGTTATTGGCATCGCGCCAACATTACTTTGAAGGGAGTAGCCCGATCATTCCGCTTTTCCTGCTTTGGAGGCAAATTACCGGCGGCCACCACGTGGAGGTTTGATCGCACTTCCACCAGTCGGAGATAGTTACGCCCACCTTCAATTCTAAAGTATTCTGTGTTATTCCCCCTATTCTGCTGATGGCTGACCGCCATCGTCTGTGTTAGTCGAATGAAAAAACCAAGTTGAGGAGCATGATTTGACTCAATTGATGCAATAAAATAAATATCTCTGCAACCAGTTGACATAAAATTAAACTGTTTAGTGCTTTTGAGATTGGTTTGAAACTTGTTGGTATTAATTGTATATTGTATTGCACGGACTGACAAGCTATTAGTAATCTGACTTTTTTTTCTCCGAACGCGTTGACTGAATGGCATTGGGCCATAAGTCTACAAAACACTTTCGACATATGCGGAGAGGTCAGTGCGAAGATGGATTAAGTTTTTATTTATCAGGACGATAATTGGCGAGCGGTGGGATGAACGGTTTTTTTCATAGGGTTAATTTGTCATTAGGAAAATTAAAGAAGGATTTGCAAAGAGATGAACTCCATCGACAGACATAACATTAAAAGTGCTCCGCCGCTTGATTTTGTTTCTGGAAATTTTTGCTAATTTTGTCTTTTGGTTCGTTAGTGTTTGCTTTACAATTAAAGTGCAAACTAAGCAAAAAAATGCTCACTTTTATCCTACGTCAGCTAACCTCAGGCAAACCTTTACTGAAGCCACTTCTACTGAAACGTACTACTCATACATGTCCGACTATATCGCTATGAGCGATAAACGCGACGCGCGACACGCGACAACGACAATTTTCACATTCTACAGGAATTGCGAAGAGAGCACGACTTTAATTATTGCCACCAGGCACGAGCGCTTTCGTGAATCCTTAATTCCTGACCACGTACTGCTGTACTGGTATATGGCTGCGAGGCGGATGAGCGCGACAAACCCGCACATAAGAAAGCTCGGGCTCACATCACATGTTGGGCGTACGATAGCCTAACGCAGCGAGCTTAAAGCGTACCGCCCCCTCGATGAATATAGGAACAGCAGCAGCAGCAGCAAAGTGACCTGTAAGCCTGTAACCAATGTCCTTTCATTTGTTTAACTTATTTCGCTCTATTTATTTTTGTTGGCATTTCGTGTGTTCTTTTACACACAGCGCTTTATCCTTTTCCACAAATATACATCTCCACTAGGTTGCCAACTTTGCTTGCTGCTGCTCAAAAAATCATTATTTTTTTTTAATTAACGGCGAACAACAAAGTATGGGGGGACAAATGGCTGGAAGGCGATACGCGATCTTAACTTACTTGGAAATGTCCACCAGTCGAGTGGACATTGCATGACAATTCGAACGCAAGACTGGACAATGCCCACTATTTACGGTCGTTAGTCAGTTGGGGTTATGTTGTGGGGTCGTCTGCTCGAATGGTGGGCGTGAGTGCTAACTTTTAAGCAATTATCACTTTCATAATTCTTGCCACTTTGTGACAAACGACGGACTGTGTCATTACTGCAACACGGTTGTAACTGGTTTCAACTTTTGCCTCAATTCAGCCAATGTTCAAATCCGGAACTTCGTTTCATATGACTGAAAGTGAAGGGAAGTACAAGGGCGTAACATATACACTACTATGTTCTATACAGAAGCCATAACTTAGAAAATATTTCTACTTACAACGAGTTTTATGCACAATCTGATTCAATTTTAAGAATTGTCACAAAATACGAGTATCGTAAAACTGAAATCGTTATTGTGGTCGATTGCAATGTACACAATTCTTCGTGGTTTGGCCATTCTGGCCAGGCAACACCTGAAGTAAGTTGTGTTAAGATATTCGCTAAGATTTATAAGCATACTCAGCTTGTAAATGAGCCTACTCGAATACCTGATATTGTACATCATTACGCCAGCATCTTTTACTCGTTCTTTACCTCTCATTCAGATCAATACACCGTCATTGTATTATCGCCTTTAGGTTCATCAGCTCATTGTGTAGTATCAGTTAATTTCTTGTTGAGAAAAAACTCCCAAAAAACAGTATGGAAATACGAGAAATTCAATTACTGCGATGACCTAAACAACTTCTTTGGAAGTATTAACAGGTCGCTATTGTTTCGCGATAGCAACGTGAATGCGGCTGCTGATGAAATCACAAAGATCATCCCCACTGGTATCAGAGAATTTATCCCTTTCTGGAATAAATCTATCAAACCAAAGGAGGATCAATGCTATGACTCTAACTGTAAAGAGGCTTCCAGGATTAGAGAACTATGCTTTCTATGCTTTCGGTTTTACTGAAGAAAACGGAATAAATAACCAAAAAATTAGGCAAAAAATACTAGAATGTACTAAAGGAAGTAAACATTTTTAGTCTTTCGTGAAAATAATTGAAAATAGAGCCTCGTAGTCGACTCCAACACTCATTTGTAATCACATTGCATTTTTCAGCTTTAAGGACAAGGCCAATCTGTTTGCTGCCCATTTTTAAGCTACCTCCACGCTTCCAGATTGTGCATTGCTGCCGCCTGCACCTCCGAGTATTGAATACTCTATGGGACAGATTGACATTCGCACTCCTGCAGTTGCTAGAGCTTTAAATGATCAAAAATCCGCTAGGCCATATGGTATTTCGCCATTAGTACTGAAGAGGTGTTCTTTCAACCTGGCATTATCATTGCGTAAGCTGTTCCATCTATCCTATTCTTCTGAACCCTTCCCGAGAAGTTGCAAAACTGTCATTTTCCCAAAAAGGCTTCTAATTCTTCGTAGCAACCTAAAGAACTTTCTTTCCCAGGTCATAGAAACGCTGATCAATTTTCAGTTTAAGAAATATCTTGAAACAAACGAAATCCTCAGGGACTGGCATTACGGATCTCGTGGGCAACGTTCTTCTGGTGATTTGATGGTATATCTTACCAAACAGTGGAACCGGTCTTTGCATCCGTTTGGTGAAAGCAAAGCTGTTGCACTCGATATTTTCAAGGCATTTACTGACAGAGTTTGGCAACAAGCTCTTTCGTCCAAAATGCGTGCTTATGGAGTCGATGAAAAACCTTTTGGACCGCTCAATTCAACTTGTGTTGGAAGGTTTCAAGTCTAAAATACATTACATAAATGCTGGCATTCCCCAAAGCTCTGTTCTGTCTACGATACTCTTTCTCATTTTAATTAATTATCTCTTATCTGTGAGTTCTAATTCAATTCAATTTCAATTCGCTGACGAAAGTACTTTCAGATTGTCATATAAGTTTGAGGAGCTTGCATCTAGTTCTCATGTAGAACTCAAACAACTACTTATGTTTAGCACGTTAAATTCTGACATGTGGAGAGCGCAATTGGATACAATCTAACGCTTCCAAAATGCTGTCTCATTTCGTCTAAGCGAATCTTAAATCCAATGCCATTATCCATAAATGGCATTTGCATCGAGGAAACTGAAGAGCGAGTCCCAGTAACACCAAAAGTATTTTTCACGGTGTCCCACCTCTCGCGAATGGGTGACAAAAGTTCCGAGAGTAATAACTTGTCACGGAATGATTCTCAATTCGCCATTCGGATCCGGCATTAAATTGTAGGTCCCCTCCATTTGTATACAAAAATATACATGCCCAACACAAATGGTTGCGAGAAGCAATGCCTTGGACCGCAATAGTCTGTCGCGCCGAATATTATTATTATTACTATCTACAATGCTTTTATTCGCCCCAAACTTGGGTATTATTGTCATATCTGGTCTGGTGCACCTAAAACTACCTTGCATCAGTCAAATAGAATATCAATTGAATCGCTTGAACACCGTAGGAACGTTTCCTTCTTGTCACTGTTTTATCGCTTCTTCCACCAACAGTGCTCAGGAGAAATGCCAACTCTCCTTGAATTCAACCGCACTACTCGTGGCGCTCTAAATGCTCTTCAGTTTACCCTCAAGCCCATCTTCGTGCGTGTTCAGATATTCGTTCTTCAGCCGTATGTGGAATGCTCTTCCAAGCTCTTTCTTTCCACATCGATATGATCCACAGGCATTCAACTCACAAGCTCTCCTATTTTCTCCTCCCTTTCCTTAATGCACACGCTGTGCCAAGCGTATAACCGAGCATTATAAGGGTGCGAACCCCTTCACTTTACGACCATAACAAGTTTAGCCTTGTTTTGACGTATGAATGCTTCGAGTACTCTTACTTCAGCTTGGCGGTCTGACATGATGGTAATTTTCTGGCTTATGTCCTTTTTTCCAGATTGACTTGGGAACATATTTCGATGGGATGCAACTCTGCTTAAAATGTACTCGGCTACTATCAGATTATTTCGTAGTTCTTGTTTCTAGGTCTAATGATTTCATTGATCAATACATATACAAATTTATGACTCCCGACTGTGGTTGGGTAAGGCTGGATAAGTAGTTGGCGGTCGACGATACAGTTAAACCAATCTTTTTCAGTTTTAATCCGTTGTATCCTAATTTGACACTTTGACAGGTTTAGTATAATAATACCGATATTTGCCGCAACCGACCGTTTAGGTCCAGGGATTAGCTTCCTTCAGCCAATCGTATTGTGTGTGTAGTTTGTTTGCACCCCCATGAAAGAGGCTAAAATTTAAAGCCATCTCCGATAGGTAAGTTGAGAATCTTATTCAGGACAAATATTACTCCAGGACGTTTGTCAGACATTCGCCAGTTGTGTGTCTATGAGAAATCTTTTTGGTTTAAAGACTTAAACTTCGAATCTCACTCTCATTAGTCGAACGCACTAACCACTGAACCAAAGGCGCTCACATTAATTGCTTAGTTTAAATCAAGACCTCCTATTTAGATAGTAAGCTTTTACTTAGAATACATTTAAAAGGAAGTAAAAGAATTATTGACCTGAGGACGAATATATGAGACTGACAAAAAATCAAGTGGAAGCACTTTTCTAAAAGGACTCGAGTCAGCAATCCAGTAATAATTTTGCATTGCGAGTGATTGTAAATGGTTATTCATTACGAACGACTCCTTTTTTTAGCCAGAATCTCGACAGTCCTATTTCCTAAAATATTATACCAAAGCAGTGTATGTATATGCACTTAATATTGTGCTTCGATTACACTTTGTATGTAGTAGTCAATGGACATGAGAGCTTTAAAAGTCACTTCACGCCTGTGGACTCATACTTTTATTTTTCCTTACATTCAGACAAATTAAAATGGGTCTAAAAAATTGACGTCTGGCTGGCCTAAAACCTAGAACAACTATTGTCCCTTATAAATTATAAAATATTACCACAGAATATTTCCATATTCGCGTCGATATTTCCCATATTGTCCTCTAAGGAAGGCAAAGTATGTGTGAATATGTACGAACGCGCAATATCCTCACATTCCGCTTTTGTCAGCCGTATCAGTTGCCAGATGGCGAAATGGAAAATATTTTCCACTTGGGATGAGAGCAATTACTTTTACCATTGATAACGTTGGTTATTAGAGGAGTGAACGGGTGCCGCAGCGTAGCCTGTTCGGTGGTCAATGTTATATATAAATGTACAGCAGACAAGGACTAGGCTTTGGTGCTTTGCCAACAAAAAAGAGATTCTACCGTTTTTTCGTCGCCAACGTCGATATTGGAAAGTTCACATTTGGCGGCTCTCTATTCGATGTGGGGCAACAAAATGGGAAACAAAAATGAACGAAACAGAACAGAACAGCATGGCAAGCTATTATCCAGCTTATCGCCAGATGACGAGCGACGAGCGGGAGTTCCCAGCCCATACCACAGGTCAATTTCAATACCGGCCGACAACTCGTACGATGACTTCGTCGGAGCGGTACTGTGATCACTTTAAGCAACCGCAGAGAGAATAATTTTCGATGTTCACTCGAGTGAGCCGTTATTCACCTTGCACACACATGGTCTTTTGTTTGCATGTGAACGACAGGACCGTTGTCCAATTTCTTCGCCTACATCCATGTACCAAATACAAATTTAAAGTCCATTTCATCCGTCGATAGTTGCGGAGACGTTGATAATGGCCATGGAGTGCGGCAAACTGGCTGACTGTCCTCCTGTGCAATTTTGTCGTTCGAACGCTAAACGAATTCGACAGAGTGGGAGTAAAGGAGGCTGACAAATTTACTACTTTGAGGCCTGTTAATAACCGCACTCTAATTAATGCTTAACCATAAGTTATGGAGCTTTATAGCTTTTTCGGTTTTCGGCTTCGGAAAGTTTACGAAATTAATGATCCTCGAAAGGATGCGCATACTGGCGTACTGCGATGCAGCACTACGGCAACAGCTTGAACGATTGGTTAGTGTTGTTGCTATTAGCCGACGCAAGCAATGGATAAGGATGTTGATAATGATGATAATAACAACAATAATAATTATGAGATACTTAACAATATGCCACAATCATTAAAATGTAAGCTTGATGTAACGCGCTTGTGGTGAAACCTCACATCAACCCTGTTGTCTAGGTGCGGGTGAGTACTTTGGTTTTAGTCATACCCAGGATCAAAACATTTACTTGAGACATTCCTCCATTGGGGTTAAGTAGAAACGATAAGCTATAAATTTATTGATTTAACGCATTCAAACATTTATACAGAAAAGGAAGTGGCGGTTGCAGAGCTTTTAACTACGTACTTGTGTTCGTCCCGAAATGGGAGACATCGTGCTTCAAAACCTTTTGCTAAGTAAAATACAAAGATACGATTATGGGTCCAATATGAAGGGCAAACTCAACATCAAAAAGCATTTTAAATATTCTTTCTTCCTTTAGACATGGAGACATTAGTAATTAGGGTGGCTTGCGTGGCTTTAACCTTCCTTTTAACAGGGTTTTTGTTTACCAATACGCACCCGGGTAGCCACCGAATTGTATCGTTCATGTGTCTAATGTGTTTGGAACAAAAATACGGTTCGGAACATATTGGTGGACCGAAAGACAAATAATTCTGTAGCTTAGAATCATTTACTAGAGACGTTCTTCACGCAGAATAAAATATGAGTGCAAACAATTTGGAATATTTATCTGTTGCGATTGTATCTAATCTGAGTTCTGTTTTATGATGTCGTATGAAGACAGATAAGCGTATTATCTCAGGCTTGTTGAAGCCTATAAGGAAACAGATAAAGGGTTGTTATTTGGTGCCGATGATGACAAAATCGACGCGGAGATGTGAGTCTGACGCAGAAGTGGGAGAATTTGGAGTGGAGATATATAAGGGTACAGACCACGAAGAAGCGGACGAACCTGAAGAAGCCAATAATGAAATGGCAGCTGGCCTTTCTGATAATAATTTTTTCATTACGAAAAACGCGACCACAATTGAATTGCCAGGCAGTCTGCAAAATATTTAAGGAATAAGCTTTCATGGGATCAAGCCCTATTACAAAAAAATTTAAACAAAATTGATACAATCGGTTGCATCATGAGATTGGCTATAAGAGTTCTAGTATGCAGATATTTAAACAAAAAGGCAGAAGCAGTCGGCATTTCAGGTGGAAGCCAGGTATGCTGAATGGAATGCCAACCATAAACACATGCGTTTTTGGAAGCCAAATTCAGATAACGAATTCTAAGCTTTCCTATGAATTTTTCGTATTACAGGTTCCATAAATCGGGCCAAGAGCAATCAGGTTTCTGAACTCTGGAAGAAGAATACCTAACCGCTATATTGAGAAACCATATGACACGTAATAGGTTCACAGACTTTTTGCGATTCATACAGTTCGGCTGAAATGCCACCAAATCTGTTCGTAAGGCAAAAGATAAGGTCACAAAATAACGAATGTTTTTGACTTGATGATTTGTATCGGTGAACTCATTATGAGTGCGTTACATTAGATGAGCAGCTGTTCGGATACAGAGGACGAGTAAGCTTTAAGCAATATATGCCGCACAAAACTGCCAAGTATTGTATTGAAATATGGTGGGTCTGACTACTTGACGTACTTTCCCCTGCATAGCCAAATATATGCTGGCAAAATAAACAACGCCGGGTACGTAAAGTAAGGCGAGAGGGTTGTAGTTGCCTGCTACGGTAGTACAGTGAGAAATGTTACGACGGGTAACTTTTTTACAACACTGCCATTGGTCAAGGAGTTGTCAAGTTGGAATTTGACTGCAGTAAAAAAAAACAAACAAAAGGTATGTATGTGCCCACCGACTTCCAGAACTAGTGAAGTCACATCTAGTTTTTTTTTTGATTTACTGAAAATGCCACAATGTGCTTCTACGTCCCAGCAGCAAACAGGTTCTTTATCAGGTTCGTTATCTTATGTACTCCACTAGGCACGGGGATGCAGATTCGTTAGGAGGACTGGAGAACAAGCTAGAATTATAATCTATACTAGATATGGTGCCGTAAATGTTTTTAGAAAATGGTAATACTAGTGTTTTCCGATGCAAATCTCTATGCCTGTCATAAAGTTTAACATTTTTGGAGGTTATGTTTCTAAAGAGTAATCTGTCAGTTCGCATAGCAACATTGTTTTTTATTGACTTGTAAAATGGAAGTCAGTGAAAAAATGGAACATGAACATTCTTCTTAACGATTTTCGAAAGGGGCTAACTCAACAACAGTGCTTCGAATCACTTCATTCGACTTTTGGCGACGTAGCACCATCCTTGCCTTGTGTTTATAATTGGTACAATGAATTTAAACGCGAACGACATTCACTCAAAGACGAGCCTCTTGAAGGTCGTCCAAAAACAGCTGTTGTGCCAAAAAAACATCGATGCTGTGAGAAAACTGATTGAAGAGGATCGTCATGTGACTTATCGAGAAATCGAGACATGCCTAGGCATTAGTAATACCAGCGTATATACCATCTTACATGAACATTTAAAAGTGCGGAAGCTATGTGCACTTTGGATTCCACATTTTTTGACAGACGCACAAATAGAGGTTCGTGTTGATTGGTGCCGCCAAATGATTGAAAAATTCGTTGAAGGTACTTCGAAAACCATATACAAGATCGTAACAGGTGACGAGTCATGGATATTTACATATGAGCCGGAAAGAAAAGGGCAATCTTCTGTTTGGGTCTTCCAATTCGAAGAAAATCAAACAAAAGTTGTGCGAGCTCGGAGCATTGGGAAGCAAATGGGCGTGTTTCTTCACGAAAACCGGTCATATGGCTACTGTGGCTCTTGAAAATCAAAAGACAATCAATTCAGCTTGGTACACGACCATTTGTTTGTCTGAGGTTTTTAAGAAATTTAGAAAAAACAACCCAATACGGTAAATCATTTTGTATCACGATAATGCGAGTATCATATCAAACAAGCGAGTATTTGAGCACTCAGACGATTGAATTGATGGGTCATCCGCTTTACAGCCCCGACTTGGCAGCCAATTACTTCTTCTTGTTCCAAACAATCAAAGATAAGATGCGTGAACAACGATTTTTATCGCCTGAAGAAGCGGTTGAAGCGTTCAAAAATCATGTTTTGCAGCTATCATCTTCGGATTGGAAAAAGTATATCAATAAATGGTTTGAGCGTACGCAAAAGTATATAGGTTTTAAAGGCGAATATTTGAAAACTTTGACTTTTTCAATAAACTTTTATGACACCCCTCGTATATCTATACTATAATATTATAGAGAGGCAATATTGGTTTATATGTAGGAGGTAATCTTCGAAACTACTAGACGAATTTCAAAAATTCCTCCACCGTTATTTAGAATGGTCTATAGGCTATATTATTGACTATATATTTGACATTTTGTGGCCACCATTGGACATTTTGCTATGTGCTAAGTGGACTGCGGAATCCACAGGTGGTACATGTGGTTATTTCATTTAATCTTCGGTGGGAATAAAAATATATATTTTGTTAATGCCAAACGAACTATTGGTCTCTCGGTATACTACGGGTTTAGCAAATTGGATGGTTTGTATAAAAAAAAAGTGCATTTCTATGTATGGTTTTAAAAATTCACTTTTATTAGATAATATATGTATCTTAGAAAGACGAAAAACTTTAACAATTCATTGAAAATTCATTCATTAATATTAAAAAAAAAAAAAGAAATAAATGTATATAATAATTCATTATATTTGTGTACTACTTCAAAGGATGTAATGCACGTTGGATAGTTGCATATAGGTAGTATACACTCTTTTAGCATTCTTTCTTGCATATTCACAACCCTTTGGATGTTGACATGTTGTTAAAGCAAATATTGTGCACCTTTTTTGAGTCAATCTTCTCTGCTCTCGCTTTGTTGGTATGAAGACCTTGCATTTGATAGATAGTGGTGGGGAGGGTTTTGGGTTATCTTAGGGTTTGGCGATATATTGGAGGGTCTGGTGGACAGTTGGATAGAGGAATTGTGGTAAGGACAGTGTGGTGTAGACAGTATGGTGGGTCCAGCCGGGAAACGCTGGGTATTTCAGCTAGTAAAGTAATTAAAATATATTTGATCACTCGGATGGGTATTGTTGAAGCGAAGGTTAAGGCAGAGTGATGCTTTAACTTAAGCTCACTTGCCAATTAGTGGCACTTCTGCAGCTATAAACTTGGAATTCCACATTAAACTCCCACTGCATGTAAGAAAGAACTCACCCACCGACTTTCTTTGCTAACTTCCTTATCACTCAATGTAGTCATTTGTGAAATAAGTTTGAGATTCTATCTACTATAGGCAAATGTTTCCATACAAATCTCAAGTGCAGCTCCTTAATATTCACTATATGTAAATTTATCTGCATTATTTATTTTTCTGCAACAAACTGCATTTATGGCAAACATACGACAAATTCCAAAAGTAGGTCAACTCTGCTCCATAAGTGGGCCATATAATTAAGTGCATTATAAAAATAATGGGCATGAGTAATTTCGTTTTATTTAGTTGAAAAACGAGTATTTTGCATTATGTGCTTAAAATGATGACGAAGTGTGAAATCCTCTTACAAACTTACAGTGTAGAGCGGACGACGTCCTCATCACGGCCTTGTTAATTATGGAAATAATCAGATATCCACGTAAAGTTGAGAATGTCAGATGTTATTTCGGTTCGATACAGACACTCAGTATAATGGGCTATTAAAGAAATTACATTTTCTTTACATTTCAAAAATTTCTTTATGTAATATTGTGATGCATTGATAACTTAATGCATACATTTCGGAAATAAGTAATTTAGTCCAGAAATCAGTGATTAGCGAAATAGGTCCTGGCCTTGCACACTCTGTCTTGGTTTTGTTCTTGCAAGAGAATAGGTGGTCTTGGTCTTGATCGTGCATTTAATGCATGAATTAGAGAAGACTGTAAGAAAAAATTCTTTGTCTTTTTTCTTTAAATTTTGTTTTAATGAGCCCCCAAAACTCGACTTTTGTGGTTTTGTTAGTTAGTGTGTGTTAGTGATGAGAATAATGTATCTGACAGAGTATTTCAGTCACAGATTCAGAGATTTTCAGTCAAGTCAAGTCAACTTAAACTGAGAAAGTAACCGACTGAATATTGGTTTGACAGTCAAAATGGTTGGCTGGCAAATATTTTTGCTATTTACTGTCACCTGTCAGTCAGATCGATAGTATCAATATTCAGAATGTTCAGAGCACAAATCCTGTGTAAGAAATTATTAATTTATAATATAAGATACAGTAGGCACCTTTCTTAAGAAAAATTGCGTTAAGTTTACGTTCGAATACTCTACTAGATTTTGTCACTCGACATAAGTCCTATGTAGCGCAAGTTTACTGTTTTATGTCTTATGTCTTAAGGTGGTTTGGGAACATCATTAACCCGAATTCGGCCAGAAACATTTTTTTTTCATTTTTTTTTTTTTTTGCACCGAATTCTATTTATTGATGGCATTAGGGCCCTTCTACATTAACGATTTTTTTTTAAAATAATACACTTTTCTAGAAAAGGGTGTTTTAGGGACGATACCATATGGTATCACTGGCCGATCAGCGATGATTAAATTTCATCGAAAAATTTTAATACTGAATGAAAATACGTTTTATATTATGATAAACTTGTAAACTATATTTTGTATTTCAAATTTTTGAAGCTGAATTTTTATTGTATACATGTTTTGTTTACCTATATTATTTTAGTTATTGTTAATTAGTAGTATGATACCCCTCAAAACACTTAACACAGAGGCCTTTGTCGCATTTGCCGCAAATTGTTCGACCAAACGATGAACAGTTTATGCCAGCGCATCTACGTCTATTGTTTATAGGTCGCACATAATGACCAACGTTATCAAAACGTAATGCATCCGACGAGGTTTGATTACGCTTTATATTCCCAGTGGACTTAGGAGCTGAACCATAGTGTACACAGTAGTAGGTAGCCAATTCTCGTCTGAACTGTTTATGGCTGATAGCCTGTTGTGTTCTGTGTAATTGCCATGCGTTGTGAATGGATGCGTCGATCAACCAAGTAAAAATGCAGCTCCACCACTTTTTCCCTTTTATACCAATACGGTACAAGCTAATGTTTTGGTCCATTTTATCTACTCCACACATATTTTTGTTATAAAAATCAACAACGCATGGTCGAGGTACTAATATTTTTTTTTTTGCAGCTGCAGAGTATCTTTGCACTTGCGACACTGGATTTATTCCAAAAGAAGTTGATGCTAAACAAACCACTGCATTATCAACCCATTTCGTCAAATGAATATCGGAACCTTTAATCGATTTGCTGGTCATGAACCCCCGATCTTTTGATTTGAGATCAGCTTTTTTCAACAGTGGGCAATTTTTTGGAATTCGATTTTCACGAATCGTTCCTGTTGCATCGTACCCACGAGATTTTAAATATGCTAATGCTGGAATCCCAGTAAATAGGTTGTCGAAGTAGAAAGAAAATGGGAGCAGTCTTACATCGGAATCAAAATCATCTATCATATTGAACAATGGTGCAATACATTTACCAAAGCTTTCCTCATATGCCGTATTAGCTCTAGGGTTTTTCCCTTGGTATATTTCAAAATTTACTAAGTAACCGGATGGAGTGCAAAGAGACCATACCTTGTAACCGAAACGTAGTGGTTTGCCTTTTATAAATTGTTTGCATCCGTGACGACCGAAATAAGCGATCATGCTTTCATCGAACGATAGGTTTCGTTCAGAATGAAAATGCTTGATCATATTAGATTTCAAATGATCCGTAATTGAACGAAGCTTCCACATTTTATCACTACCGCCATTCTTGTTACTATCTTCAAAATGAAGAAACCGTGATATTTCTTTGAATCGATTTTTTCTCATGGAATTATATATCATTTCATTGCGTAAATCTGATTCACTTGACCAATAGGATTCGGAATTTGATTGAAGAGAATATCCACTTATTATTAGTATCCCGATAAACACTTTTATTTCAGCTAAAGTTATATTTGGATTTGGTTTGCCAAGAAAAATTGCATATTTAGTAGACTCGCGAATAATAAGTTCTAACAAATCATTATCGCAAAACTTTTCAAATTGTTCATGCGGATTAATATTAGCACAGTCTCTATAATTCGTTTGAGGAAATATTGGCTGAGCAGCGTTTGATGTTGCGTTTATCCAAACAACGTCATTGGCATTCTTAGAACGTTTTGGTGGTGGTAAACCTGAAGCTATGAACCGTTTTTTGCTAGTTGATGTTGAGGGCAGATCTTTTTCGGTTAAACTATCTGTGCCGGAAAATACCGCGTCGTTCGGGCCTGACAAATTTGGAATTCCTTCGAATATTTCAATATCTTCACAATGAGTATTGTCATCGGCAAAATCGGATGATATTCGTTCTCCACTATTAAAAACAATTTCACAATTTGATTTCAATTGAGCTGCACACACATTATCAGGAGTACCTTCTCCGTCTTCCACATCGTCATCTTCTCCACTGATAAATCCATTTTCGTTTGCGGGAGGTTCAATATATAAAGCCTGTGGTACTGTATTAGATTCATCATCGGAAGCAATTTCCTCCAAATAGTCCAGTGCTTCTTTGAGTGTTAATTTTCTATAAAAATCGTGTAATTACATTTTAATTTTGACATCTATAATATATATTTATAATATACATACAGCAACCCACATATATATACAACAACACAGCTTTATAACGGCGTCAATGTATTCAATATACAACACTTCGCACAAAACACATAGTAAATAAAAATATCAAGGAAATGGCCAGTGCTACCATATGGTATCACGGCTAAAAAACGTAAAATATCAAGGAAATGGCCAGTGCTACCATATGGTATCACGGCTAAAAAACGTAAAATAATTAGGTCAAAATAATTTTTTTTTTTTTAAATAACTATCCCACAACCAGCTAATATATTTAGAAGTAAAATAATTTATTATTACAAAACAAAATAACAATATTTAAATAAAAATACAATATTTTACCGTTTCATGTAATCCATTTTGTCTATTTTGACCAAAAATAAAATATCACCAATTTTAAACACTTGTCACCTTGAAATGCAACACCGAACTGACGAAAAAACAACGCAGGTGTTCGATGCCATTTGTAATAAAAAATTATTCATACTCACACATTCAAAAATTATTTTCGTTGTGTCAAAATTCTTCCGTTTATTGCAGTATTGCAATGATACCATATGGTATCTCTGGCCAAATTCGGGTTAAAGCTACTTACATACTTTTTTGTCAACCGATATCCATGAATAATACAAAAAGGAATTGAGATTGGTCTGCGAGAATTATATCAGTAAGACTGCAAGACCATTACCAGACAAAGACCAAGACTAAAGTCACCAATGCAAGACCAAGACTAAACCTTCAATCAACCAAAAGCAAGACCAAGACAGAGATGCCAGGGTCGTATTCTTGCGTTTGCTCATTAGTCATTACTATCAAAAACTGATTTATGATTGATGAATGAAAATCTTGATAGAAAAACTAAAATTGCATGGTATTTTGATTCCCACCTCTTGCAAAAGAGCGATAAATCGGTTCAAAAATAATAAGGCCCGGGATATGAGCCCCCACGTCCACATCAAGCAATTCATTAACTAATAGTGCAAGTATGGGAGGAAAAAGCTATGCCAGAAGACTGGCGAAGAAGGGAGATATCGCAAAATGCAGCAATTGTTGTTGAGTACCGCCTATAACATATTCTCCTCTATCCTTCAAGACAGAATAGCCCCATACGCTTAAGTCATCACTGGTCCATACCAGTGTGGTTTCATTTCAAGCAAATCAACAACTTTTAGACAGGTAATGAAAAAATGTCTAGAGTTTAAAAACTCACTACACCATATTTTTATAGACTATAAAGCCGCCTATGATAGCAGAGCCAGAGTAGAACTTTATAAAGCTATGAGAGAACTCGGTATCCCAAATAAAATGACACGACTATGTAGGTTGACCATGACCAATGTTATAAGCCAAGTAAAATATCTGGATTACTATCACATCTATATGGACTGGCCTGTGTTCTCGTCTTTTCAACCTGGCGTTGGAGAAAGCAATCCGAGACTCTGACGTAACGGCGAGAGGAACAATCCTCTGCAAGTCCATTCACTGTAGTCTGTCAAGACTCTTCAAATCCAGGAACATAACTATAACATCAAAGCTGCTGATATATAAGACAATCGTTATACCAGTACTTACATATGGATCAAAGACTTGGGTGCTTAGCAAGAAGCATTCTGACCTCTTAGCTGCGTTCGAGAGAAAACTCTTACGGAGAATTGTTGGCCCAGTATGTGAGACAAGATGGTTCCGGAGACTCTGTACGATCTATCGTGAAGAAAATTAAGCCCGGTAGTCTCCGGTTGGCAGGACACCTAGCTCTCATGAAAGAAGAGGATCCTTTGCGGTAGGATTTATGGAACACGACAGCGACACCGGCCAAGCCTACACTGAAAGGATGGCGTAGACCAGGACGCCCAGAGTTTAGGGATGCAAAACTGGATGACATCGACTCGAAATCGGGACCTGTGGAGAGACTTTTTGCCGGACCCCGTTTGTAGAACCAAATATGATGATGATGAGCACAGACGATACCTCACAAATAATACCATATGGAGGTATTATTATAGTCTATAAAATCTTTACAGTTACCACCAAAACTCCTTGTAATCGGTAATTTTTGAAGCCCGAGTGAACATTAAATTGCAAAAATAACACAAAACATGTAATTTAAGTCAAATTGTTTTATTCATTGAAAGCACCACATCATGGCATTGACACTTAGATATCAATACCATAAAATCGGCTTTAGGAAGTGCATTAAAAATTGATCACAAGATTTGGCGACAAATAAACAAACAAACACATGGACGCGAAGTTAATATTTATAGAGAATTTAATAAAAGTTTTCTACTCTTCAGGAAAAAAAACAACATCGTAGTGATAGCTGTACCAATTCCCACAACAAATTACACGAAAATCTGTTTGCCTGGAATACTCATCCTAACAAAATGTAATTAAAAACAAATTAAAAAAACCTTAATACAGAAATGATTGCTCATTCTTAGCTTTGAGATTGCCTGCTAAGCGGTTGTTCTGTTTTTGCTTATCATACATGAGCAGACATAAGATCTGTAGTTAACCAGAACTGTTATATAATCTTATAGTTAAATTCCGCGTACAATACCAGTTGTTGGGGGCTCTAAAGTATAGAACGTTTTCTTGACTTTGAACTACGAATGAATGCAATAATGTTGTCGAGATTTGTTACGTGGTTACCATTGGTAACAATAGCTTCAATGAACTTCACTTTACCAGATTCACAAATGAATGGAATATCAAAAACCACTCTGAGAAATGTATTCGAATCACTCACATAATGATTGTGTACAGAATGATGAAGTATTCTTTTGTTGAATGGGTTTTTTGGTTTTCATGGAATGCTTCAATTGACTGCTCTAAACTTCAACCATCACCTGGATACCCCGGAACCCGCTGCTCGTTCGGGTAGTAAAAGTCACCATCGACAACTCACTTGTAATTGGCAGTTAAAGACCTACAATAACGGCTAATAAAAACTTTCATCTCCAAGGACACTTGAGGGTTATTAACTGTTGAAAACTTTCATTCGTCACCACCATCAACCATCACTACACCGCCAACAAGCTTATCGTCTTTACCAGCCTTCACTTTACCGACTCTGAAGTTGAGGTTGAAATCACTCAACCAATCGAGTGAACGAAACAAGCATTGCCAACGTTTTACGAAAATTACTTTAATCCGATTATCTGCAGAGTGAAATTTTGGAAGGCGAAATTATAACTATATGCATGCGAACACGTAAAGTCCTTTTTTACGACCGCCATGCCGGCGGGCACACGCCGCATGCTGTAAATCAGAAAATATCATTGGGCGGCCATAAAAGTAACTACGGGAATGCTATTTATCGTTGTCTGGGCCTTCATTTCTCTCACTACCCCCATAAAAAAACCCAAAAGGCCAATTAAGTTGGTTTTTTTTTAGAGCAAAATTTTAATCTCTTAATTGTTGTTCTTTTGGTTTTCTTACTTCACCTAAGGTTGTATTTTTAGGTGCTGGGGTTGGTTTTATACACTGGGCTGGGCAGACCTCTTGTAAAATTTCCAATTGAGTAATGCCAGACAGTCAATAGATATACTCAAGAATCCAACTTAATTGCCAAATAACGAGATAATTGTTATGTTATGAATAATACGGAAAAGGACACTTCAATAAAGAGACTAAGGCGAAATCATGCTCAAGTCTTTAAGTGTAATTAGCGGAAGTTTCCATGAAGAAAATAAAGGGTGAGATAATACCTTTACTTAGTATTCAAGTTAAGTAAAGTTGGGATTTACTTATTCACGACAGGTTAAGTTAGCTTATGGTGGTTGTCGTAGGAAAATCCGATACAGTTAGACCAGTAATAAGATCTTTTGGTAACACATAGGACCACGAATGGTCCAAGTGTGCATTAGATGCCACCGCAACCTAACCTAACCTAACCTAGACCAGTAATGGTCCATTTTTGATAACACATGGGTCGAGAAAATTTTCCCGCCTACTCGTTAAAACATTTGGAGCATCGTATCAAGCACAAGAGACTATTAATATCAGTATTAGTTGGAACGAAAAGGTCATTGTAAACAAAAGCACCCAGATGGAGCTCATGTTATTGAGAGGACTGGGTGCGTACCGAGAAGTTGTAGAATTGTCTTCTCTCCTATTTCGGCCAGACAACTTCTGCAGAAGACATTCGTGGAAACGCCAAGCTTTGCTGCATGCTTACCTATGAGACAGTGTCCAATGATTACACCTATTATAGCACCGATGTGCAATCTTTTTTCGGGAGATCAAACACTTGTGGTACTTCGGATCTATCTTAGGCCAGACATGCTTAGGTGCTTAAGAGAAATAGCCAGCTGCATGCCACCTCTCCTTGAATTCAACCGCAATACTCGTGGCGCTCTAAATGTTCATTAGTTTACCCTCAAGCCCATCTTCGGAAGTACAGTTAAATTCAGGGATTCGTTCTTCAGCCGTACAACACATATGTGGAATGCTCTGTCAAGCTATGTCTTCCCACATCACTATAATCCACAGGCATTCAAAACACAAGCTCACAGACATCTCCTCTTTTCTCCTCCTCTTCCTTAACAACCAAGCATATAATAATAATATTCGGCGCGACAGACCATTGCGGTCCAAGGCCTGACTTCTCGCGACCATTTGTGCTGCACATGTTAATTTTTGGACACAACTGGAAGGGACCTACAATTTAAGGCCGGATCCGAACGCCGAATTGAGAAGCTTTCCGTTCCACCGAGAGGTGGGACACCGTGAAAAATACTTTTGGGTGTTGCTGGGATTCGAACCTGAACTTCCTGCTCAGCAGCCATGTGCACATCGACTGAGCCACGGCGCCAAGCATGTAGCCGAGCATTATAAGGGCGCGAACCCCTTGAAGCGTGCGCGAATTATACAAAAAAAAAAAAAAACAAGTTGTTCCATCTGACCACCTACGGTTAGTTAGTTAGTTTTTTTTTCAGATAGTCAGGCAGCAGTGTAAGCGTTATCGTCAAACTGAAAATTAGATAAAGGCTGCTACGATGCACTGCAATCCCTAGCAAGACATAACAGGGTGAAATTCGGTTGGGTCCTGGTTACGAGGGTATTGCAGGCAACGAATATGCAGATGAACTAGCAGGGCTGGATCGAAATCTGCGTTCTTGGGACCGGAACCTAACTGACGTGCCAAATGGGCTGCCACCACTGCATTTATTAATAACTGGGAAGGCTATCTTCGCCTAGCTCATTGGGATAATACCACAGGGCTTAGACAATCCCAACTATTAATTAGGCCCTTTTCCTATAAGAAAATCATTGATCTAGACAAGGATAGCAATAGAAAGCTGGTGAGATTTCGTAGAGGTCACTGTGGCTAGCGATATCACCTTAGCAGAATTAATCTTTGCTAGGACACTAAATGTAGGTTCTGCTCGGAGGATGATGAAATATCCGTGATTCTCTGTGATTGTCCTGCATTGTTCTGGTAAAGACGTATTTTCCATAAGGCAACATGTTCGTCGGCGTATACACGAAGCTCTGCTACTAAGGACGTAATATTCTTCATTAGGGAGGTAGTAAGTCTCTTAGATTAGTTACACCCTCTAATATAATAGATATTTTTAGGTCGGAGTATCAGCCACTTGATTGCCTTCAAAAAAAAAGTAGGTGACAAATAACTTCCAAAAGGGGTTGGTTTTATCTTAAATATTTCAAGTTCAAAAACTTTAAGTGATTCTAAAAGTAAGACCCTACAAATAAATTACCTAATGCACTATACTGAAACATTTTAATTTTGCACGTACGGTTTTGTGTCACTAAGCCTAATAATAGAGTCCGTAGAGAATAATTCTATGGATTTCAGTGACGCTTGGCTGTCTCAGAAGATGCGGATATCATTAGCGAAGCACTTCATTAATCGCAAAATTCTCAGTTTGGAAAATACAACAGTGATTAGGAAGACGGAAAGAGGTCCCCGTCATCAGTTTTTGACCCACAGTGTAAAAATGTATGTCTTAATCGTCCAAGTGAGCTCATTCTTCCCAGAATGATTTGTAACAGTGACTTGGAAGTTTTTGTTGAATTGGAGTTGCGGAATGGTGCCAAGTCTGTGTTGCCTGATGGAATCCTTTATGAATTCAGAACAGAGGAAAGGCCGATTTTATTTTTGATCCACTTTGAGGTTGCATTGAAGAGAATACCCGCATTAGGAGGTACTTGTCTGCAGAAAATGTCACACCAGGAGCTAGGTGTGCTTTTTATAATAATCCCCATTATTATAATAAATAGCAAAAGGAGCTATCATAAAACGTCAAGATGATTTGCAATCACCCTTGAAATATAATTTTGGAATCATCTTTTCAAGAATACCTATTGTAGGAACACTCTCAGGACAAAAGACTCTTGAGAAAACAAATCGAAAGGAAATTGAAATTACTTTTCAAGTCTTTAAGAAAGTGAAGCGGAAACTCCGATGAAGGAAATAAAAGGATAATTAGTATCTAACCTTAGTTTCAAATTTAAAGTAAAGTTAGGATCAAATGTCAAATAATTTGTTTTTTTTATCTTTTGCGGTAGGCCATCAGTTTGGCGCTTAACACATAATATCACAACTCCAAGGCAAATCCCATCCATCACACCGCATGAAATTGCCCTATTCTATTCTAGGCAACGACTGATGGTTCGCCTGTTAGCACAACACTCAAGCTTATTACCGCCAGAAGTAGGTAGTCCTTTAATTTGTCCTCAATGTCCACACACATTCACACTTCCCTTGCACCATTTGCACACATCATAATATTATCCGTCGAAATTATGTGTTGACAGGCAACGGAAATGCTTGGGGGCCAGCAAACTGCCACTCTGACAAAAGAAAAAAAGACCGCTGGCCGTATACAAACGTAATTAATATAAACGTACCCTGCGGGTTGGGTAAAATTGTTTAGTCAGAATTGTTCCAAACAAGTACAATGTCAACGAGGTCATTTCCATTACAATGCCATTCCACTTGCAGGTGCAAAATTGATCGCGTGTCATTAGACAATTGTCAAGGTTTTTAGAAAATATTCAACTGTCGCAATTATTTAAGTAAATAATTTAAAGTTAATTTGTGGCATTTCATATTGTAATCTACAACATTATTAAATGCAAAAGCGTTTAATAAGGAATGAAATAAAGAATGCGAAATTGATTAATTAGAAAGAAAAAAAGACACGACAGGACGACTACTACAATTAAACTTAGAACAATGCGATCAGGGATTTTGCACATCAAATACAGCCAAACTGCATCGGAGATGTAATCCTTTATAGGCACTCTCGATGAAAAATGTGGCACATCCCAGATTGAGTCAGCCTGCCACTTTACATTACAATCTATGTTGAATGACTTATTGAACAACTGCACGGAATTATTCGGATCGGCATTTCTTTTGCCCAAGGAGACGGTTTCAGGTTGCCCATGGAGATGACATTTTGATTGCTAAAGAACAGTCTTGTTACGTTGTTAGTATACAACTTCAACATTCTGCTATCAGGCAGAATAACCTAAGGATGATGATAGAAAGGAATGTATTTCATCTGACCAATATGTATGAGGTTTGCAACATCATAGCTTAAGTCACATGTGCATAGACATCTCATCTTTTCCTATCCCTAATTTCCTAAAGCCCACGCTGTGCTAAGCATTATAAAAACAGACTTGCCAAGAAGGACCTTACTTTGTGAGCGGACACCATTTTTATATGTCCGGTTTCATTACCATTTTCATGTGTCCACTCAAAAAATTAGGTCCATCTAGGCAAGTCTGTTTGACCCAGATTAAGCACTGGAGTGAAGTGGAAAGATGGCATGTGCATTTTTGTTGCACTGTTGCTGCAAGAACACTGAGACGTCATGCAACTCTTCTTATGCGAAGTAGAAGTAACACAACCCGCACTATCTCGCTCTAGTTGACAGAATGCACAAATATTGTGCCATGAATTTTTTAAGAAATTAAATAGGCTTTAATACTGAATTTACCAAAATATGTATCCGAGAGTATTTCTCGAAATAATCGTGTTTGTAAATACAATTTAAACAAAAATTTAATTTGACAACCTTGTTCCTCAATTCTTGAAACCTTAAAGGTTACATGTACATTGTTTGACCATAAAAAATTTAATTTTCTTTCAAAAAAGACCAACCGAGACCTTATAGCTAGAAGTGTTCAAGAGTTACAGGGCGTGAAGTGATGTAAGGTCAAAAGTACTGAAACATTAGCCTTTAAACGATATGTACACCTCAGGCGGTCAAAATAGATACCCCTTTAATACGTTTTTGTTGACGAAATTAATCAAGGAATCATCCCTTTAAGTATTTGCCACCTTAACGGATAGATCCTGTATAGTGCTGTGGATTAATCATTGCAATCTTGCTCTATAGCGCTTAAGCATCGACTCTATTGAGGACGTATGAAGATATCCTTTATCATTTTTTAGCGAAATATACTTCCGATGATTTTCCGTCGGGCTTTGAAAGGAAAAGGTTCAAAGAATTATGCGAAATTTACATAAGCTACATTGATCTAGTCAACAAATTCCGTACTGGCTATGACATGTAGAGCGGATGGACATCTTCAAATCCAATTCAGACCGCCAGCGGAGTAGAGAATGCCTTTGATGCTGCGCGTAAATTGGAGGGTGCAATTAATCGGTTATTAAAGGCAGTTAGTGAAAGACCACGCTAATTAGAGAGGCATGCCATTTGAGGCTCAGGATCAGGCATTATTCGGACACCATCTAAGTAACTAAGTAAGTATATGATGTCCATATAAAACGTCTGTCCATTCCATTAAAATTTGAAAACTGAAATTTAGCGCAGGTTTTTGGTATTCCAAAAAATAAAAAATAGGAACTGTTTTATATTGGAACGATTTGGATACCGAAGTAAACGCAGCCCAAAACCAAAAAACGTCAAAAACTAATCTTTCCCAGAGTTTTTGTATGGAAGCGACTAGGGGTCTTTTGTTCGTCAATTACTTTATTTCTTTTACGTACACACGCTCAAGGGATTTGCACATTTATAATGCTTAGCACAGTGTGGGCGTTAGGAAATGAGTGATAGGAAACGATTAAATGTCTATGCAGGTGTGTCTTAAATGACTGCACATCATACATATGCGAAGACACAGCGTTGCGGGCAATTCATTGCGCATAATTATTGTGCGGCTGAAGAAGGAACCACTGAATTGGTTAGTACATCTGAAGATAGGCAAACAGCTAGACTCGTGGGCTCTACGGGTATTACAGATGAATGGGCGGGATGCATCTGGATAATTCTTTCAAACACCGCTTGTGGAAAAAGCGACAAGCAGGAAACATTTCTATGATTTGACTGTTTACGTCACCAATAAGTTTTATCGGGCGGTTCTGAATTCTGTCTAGTAGATGCAATGTATTCTTGGGAGTATCTGCCCAGAAAATACAGTTGTTTTCAAGTTTAGGGCATAGAATTAATGCCCTGTAAATAGTAGCCAAGTCTGAGTGAGTGAAGTATATCTAGCACCGTTTTAGGAAACCTAAACATTTCGCAGCACTCTTAGCGATGGCAAATATGTGGTCGTGCCAACGAAGCATGTTGCGAAAAGACAGCATTGGGTTTTGGAAGCGTTAAATTCAACTCTATTATGCAGTACCCACCTTGTTATGCTGTCAAGGTCAGAATTTAATGTGCTTTACATAATTTGTTGTTCGAGTTCCACTTGCGAAGTAAAGGGGCGTGCAGAAAGCATGAAGTTATATAAAAAGCTAAGAGTTCTGTCGTCGGCGAAAGAATGAATTGTATTGAAATAGAAAACAGGAGATCATTTATGAAAACGAGAGACAAAATAGAGCCGCATTTTTTATGCCTCGAAAATTGTATTTTTAAACGTCCAATAGGACCTGGATTAGGATTAGTTACCGATCCAATCCAGCAGAGCCTTATCAATGCCATAGGCCTTCATTTTCGACAAAAGAGCTTGATACCAGACTCTGTAAGATGCCTTGGAAATATCGAGTGCAAAAACTTTGCTTTCACCAAATTTGTGAATAGACTGGTTCCACTTTTCAGTGAGATACGCCTTTAAAATGTTGCCTATGATAACCATGCTGCTGGTCGCTAAGTATTTCATCTTATTCAAGGTATTGCTTAAGCTTACGATCAATCAGCGTTTCAATGACGTTTAGAAAGTATGGATGTTAGCGCAATGGGTGGGTACGAGAAAAGAGATGACGGTTCGCCTTTTTTATGAACAGGCTGGATAAAGGCTGTTTTCCAATTCCTTGGGATGACCTTAGACGTATAAGAGAAATAGAAAAGACTGTGAAATGGAAATACCAACTTTGAATAATACCTCCTCAAATCTATAGCGAGAATACTTTTTACACCCAGCAGATTTATTAATGTTGAGATCATTCAATACTTTATTCAATTGACGAGTAATCAGTTCCATTGAAGAATGGACTCTTGCAAGTACAGGCGGCGATAACGCGCTATCTGGTAACGTGGATCTAGCAGCGAAATATGAAGCAAGCAAATTGGCCTTGTCTATATGACAGTTGGAATTTCATTGTGAATGAGCATTTGAATCGCGACATGGGAGTATTTTTAAATCGTTTCACGAATCACCAAAAGTTGTTACGTCCTTTGTGACATTGAAGTGTTTTTTGTCTCAGTTTCTGGTCTAAGTCGAATTTGACTCATCTAGGGTAGGCACTGCAATCATTTCTGACTCGTGTAAAATTGGTTCACTTTTCCACAGTGGGTTTTTTTTATATATATATATAACCGAAAGCATGCCTCCCGGTTCCTGGCATACTCTTTGCAACTTAAATCTTACCAAACATTTTCTTACGGTTTGATACATTCTCTCCTTGAAGGGATAAACTGTCTCATAACCTCTTAGATTATGGTAGTGATCGTATCAGAAATGGCATCCACATCACTACTGGCATTAACTGGTCAATGCTTCTAAAGAAATTATTGAGGTCAACCCATTTGAGGGTATTTTCGCGGTATTTTGAGGGTCTTTGGTGGGTCCTTTTTTGTGGTTTTTGAGGGTATTTGTAAAGTCTTTTGAGGGATGTTTGCAGGTCTTTTGGTGCTCTTATACGGGTTTTTGAAGGATCTTTGGGGGTCTTTTGGGGGTATTTTCTGTGGTATTTTCGGAAATTTTTAAGGGTCTTTGGTGGGATTTTTTGGTGGTCTTTTGATGGTCTTTTGGTGGAATTTTGAGGGTCTTTTGGTGGCTAGTTTTGGGGTATTTTGGGCATCTTTGAAAATCGTTTGAGGGTCTTTGAAGATCATATGAGGGTTTTTTTAATTGTCTATATGGGTCTCTTTTTTTAGTTTTTTTAGTGAACTTTGGGAATATTTAGGTATGGGGGCCTTTTGGTGGTCTTTTTAGGGTATTTTTTGGGGTATTTTAATGGTATTTTTTAATGCCTTTTGTGGGTCTTAATGCTTGCACGTATCAACGTTTTAACACAGAACACTACAAAAATATTTTATCAACAAAACGTCACACATAAATTAAGTCCTTTAATCTTTGTTCTAATAATTTAATCGTAATATCGGCCAAAACGTCAAAGAAGTTTCACTTCAACCGCGCGTAAAAGTTACACGGACTAATGTTTTCATCGGAATGAGGGTGCGAAACACTCTAAATACACGTATCTGTATATTTTTTTTTATTTCCCTACTTTTATTTCAATACTATCTAAATATATACAAATAGCCATATTAGGAAATACAAATACAAAAAATACAAAAAATTAACCTGAATTGGCTCTATTTATTTGTTTTTCCAGAAAATCAAATATTTAAACCGCATATGTATATGTATGCCGCATACCGTACAGTAGTCGATTTTCCTGCAAAATTAGAGAAACATTCGCTATGAGTACGAGTAGTAAATAATTCAATTCATTCGACTTCCAATAAAACAAACAAAACACAAACAAAATGGTAAAAATAAAAGCCCCAAAGGGAAACCGATGCAGCAAACATAAATTGCCAAATTTGTTTTACTTGGCCAGATTATTTGCCATTGGTGAAGATACATAGTTAATATACCAGTAGATGCCGCTAGGTATATATATGTAGTTTGGTGCAGTCAAATAATAAATAGTACTCGCAATTTTGAAAGCGCACCTTGTAACTGATATATTTGAAATATTTAACGCATTTTACTCTCAACTGTTATTTGTCCTGGAAAATAGTTTTTGGTGAATGAACCGAATGAATTGAAAAAGCTTTGAACTTGAAGTAGAACTCCAATGCTCGTGGTAGTTAATCAAAAAAAAAATACTAATTGAAGCACACAATGGAATCCTCTTGGTTGTGTTTATTGAACAATTTACGAACCTTTATATGGAAACAGCAATTAAAATTACGGTACGGTTAAGCGAATACCTGACGTTAGTTGGTTTTTATATATTATTTTATATACTTGAATTATTTAAATTTGATTGTTAATTTAATTGGCGTGCAGTTTTTAGCATTCGGTACTTTTTCACACCAGAAGCGAGGTGTTTTTCTTATAATAACCCACATAATTATAATAATTAGCAAAACGAGCTATCGGAAAACGTCAAGATGATTCGCAATTACCATTAAAATATAATTTGAGAATCATCTTTTCAAGGATGCCTATTGTAGGAGCACTCTCAGGACAAAGGACTCTTGTGAAAAACAAATCGAAAGGATGACAGAAGAACCTATAAAATTTTCCATCGTGCTTATTATCATTCGAAGCTTGAAGTGTGTGTTCTCAGTGTGACCTAGTGCTAGTGCACTTGAGAAGCAGGACCAGTACAATATAATAATTCAACGTGGAACGCTTCTTGGAAAGTGTAGCGTTAGAGAAAAATAATATAATAATTCTCCTTCTATATATATCCAGATCGCTCGCCTCTGTAGTGGTGGTTTTATGGCAGAATCCACTCTAATAATATCTTGTGGCACGTCCAGTGACAAACCCTTGTACCGCATTGATTTGAGCAGTTTCTAAAGAATCCAACCTGACAAGAACAACGTCGACGACAACGACGACGACGACGACAATTCAATTTGTGTCTCCTTCAAAACATTCTCATCTCTGTTCCACTACTCCTAACTACTTCTTTTTCTACAACAGAGTTAGTGGGGTTTGACCGAAATTCTGGCAATTTTAAAATGTGCAGCAGGTCTTGGTCCAGGTTGGTAATGCCAAATCGCATCCTGTAAAGCTGTAGCTCGCTCTTCGAGTGCAATAAATAACGAGCTTATCACGGCGCATTACATTTTCAACTCGAGATTTTGTGTCTTCAGTTGCAATGTCATTTGTTATACAATAAGCGACGATAATACACATTGCAGGAAAGGTTTTCTTCTTCTTAGGAATTTTCACGATCTGGAAAAGTAAGAAAATAATGATGATAGAAAACAATAAATACAAACAGCACCACACACTGACATTCATTTAATATTATGCCACGGTTTTGAAAGTTACTGAAATTACAAATGATCGGGATAATAACGACGACATATTATGAGTTTTGTTGATTGCGCGGTCTATTACTATTTATATCTATCTATAGTTATATTTGTATTGCATTGCATTGTATTGCAGGCCTTCCAAATATTAGCTTTGTAGATAGATTCCATCTGATCTTGAAGTCTGATTGTTTTTTTGGTTATCGCTTCCACATTGTTTTCAACGTTTGTTGGCAGAAATTTTGATTTTATCACCAACTTGTATGGATCCTTCAATTCCTTAGTTCACTGGCCTACTTAGCAACAGCTTCTATTTGATGTCTTTAGCATCGGTGATTGATCTTTTTCTAGACGAAATGCGGTGTATATGGGATCAGGTTCTGGTAGAAGAAACGCATCAAGTTTGGTCTTAATTATCTGTACAGTTTTAGCTTTATACGTAACTTATGCATAATATGTTCAAATACGCTTATAGTTAATTATTAGGTTTATATGTAACTGCAGTCTAAATTTAATTTAGTAATTCCTAGTTCGAAAAATGTGGGCACCGTATCTCAGTGGATAAGTGTACAAACGTATGAGCAGGAGGTTCGTGGTTCAAATCCCAGTAACACCAAAAGTATTTTTCACGGTTCCAACTCTCGCGAATATCTGACCAATGTCCGAAAATTGATCTGTAAATTCTTAAATCAGAGATACACATGCGCATAAAGTTGGAAGAAAATCGGGTTAATTTTGTAAATATTTTTTATAGGAGCCTCCCGACGGAGCCTCTTCTCAATTCGCCATTCGAACACTCCATTAAATTGTAGGTGCCTTCTATTTGTGTGCAAAAAAAATACATGCAGAACACAAATGGTCCGGTCCTGTCCTCCCGCAAAACGTCTATCCACCAGTCCCGATTTTGAGCCAATGTGATCCAGTTTTGCATCCCTAAACTCTGGACGTCCTGGTTAACGCCATCTTTCCAGCGAAGGCTTGGTCGGCCTCGCTGTCGTGTTCCATAAATTTTACTGCAAAGGACTTTCCGAGCAGGATCCTCTTCGCTCATGCAAGCTATGTATCCTGCCAACCGAAGCCCACCGAGCTTAATTCTCTTCACGATGTCGACATCGCGGTAACGCTCAAAGATCTCATCAATATCAATAGCCTTCGGAATCGTCCTTCATCGCATACGGGGCCAACAATTCTCCGTAAGACTTTTATCTCGAACGCTGCTAAGACGTCACAATGCTTTTTGCTAAGCATCTAAGTCTCGGATCCATATGTGAATACTGGTATGACCATTGTCGTTTATATCAGCAACTTGGATCTTATGGTTAAGTTACTGGATTTGAAGAGTATTGATAAACTAAATTAGGCTTTGTTGGCTTTAAGCAACCGTGCGCGTATTTTTGATTCCGTGCTGTTATCGGCTGTTACAGTTGACCAGAGATAGTTGAAGGATTGCAATACTTTAAATTCGCAATTCAGTATTTGAATTGAGGGACCAATGTTGGATCTTCTACTCGTAGATGTAGCCACCATATACTTTGTTTTCCTCTAATTTATGTGTAGCCCCAGATTTCGTGCAGTCCGCTCGATCTGGATGAAGCCTTCCTTCTACAGCTTGGGTTTCTACTAAGGATGTCAATATCGTTTACGTAAGCCAGTATCTGGATGGATTTATAGACGGTTGTTCCTCTCACAGTTACGTCTGAATCTCGGATCAGTTTTTACAATGCCAGGTTGAAGAGGACGTAGACCCGTCTATCCCCTTTTTGGAAGGTCTTGATAGTGATCCGGATATTTTTACTAGCCGTGTCAGCTTATTTGGGATGCCGAATTCTCTCATGACTTTATAAAGTTCTACTCTGACTATGCTATATCAGGCGGCTTAAAGTCTATAAAAATATGGAGTAGTGAGTTTTGAAGCTCTAAATATTTTTCCATCAGCTGCCTAAGGGTGTAAGTCTGATCTGATTTGTCTTGGATGAAGCCACATTGCTTTGGAAAAATGATGACTTTAGCATATGGGGCTATCCTGTATTGAAGGATATAGGAGAATATCTTATATGCGGTACTCAACAATGTTATACTACGATAATTGCTGTATTTTATGATATTTCCTTTCTTATGTATGGGGCACAGTATGCCTCTTCTCCAGTCATCTGACATCGCTTCTTCCTCCCATACTTGCATGTTCATGAATTGCTTGGTGTATTGCTTGTCCATCTGATATTTTTGAGTAGTTAATTTATCGTTCTGCTAACTCCGTCTATGCTTGGTGACGGCAGCATAGTATGATCTTCGGTCATTGGTGGAGCCTCCAATTCCTAAGTACGCTGACCATTTAGCAACTCATGAAAGTGCTCTTCCCATCGCTCTAAGATTTGTCTTTGCAGTACGTGCAACGCGGTTTATATTGCGTCATACCGTGGACTCTTTGGTAGAATTACGATCAAAAATATTTATTACCTTTGGGACATTGTAGTATTTTTTGCCTCAATTTTTGGTCGTAGGCGTTGATAACAGGGACAAAGGCTTATATGCCTGTAAACTAAAGACCAATAGATGGCCGTTGTCACTACTATGTAACATGATTGATACTGCCGCCTGGCATCGTACATTATTTTCATGGAACACAACCCTATTGTCACCACCACTCATAGACGAAGAAACTTTCTGAAGGAACTAAGCTTGCAACTGTGCAAACCAAATATTGAAGACAGATCAAGAAATCAATTTGTGACATCGAAACCCCACATCCGTTCTGCTTTACAAGACTTTCTTGGGCGTAATATACAGTGCGCTGAATTGGCTGGAACTTCACCGTCAAAACCGTGGTCATATTGCTGTAGTTGAAACTTGATTCATTTGTAGGAACCTAAAAAAGAAGCAACGGAAATCTCGAACCGGTTTGTGATGAGCATTCTGTTACCCAAACTAAATGTAATTCATGTTTTCGAAACGATGAAAATGCATACAAAAACTACTTGTCCTAAATAAATAATTTATATAATAACTATATAATTTATGTTTATAATTTATATATATATTACATATATATAACAATACCAAACCCAGTTTCATTTTCTTTTGCTGACATCAAGATATACTGGTACGTTGTCACACTGTTCCGTGGTATAAATGGAAAATTATGACCAAAGGTAGGTATTGATTTTGGATATTGAAAATTGAAAAGGTTCCCGGGTACCTCTTCACTCATATAAGGGTTAAATAAAACCAAGCTTCGTCAACTGTAATATATTTCTTCCATTTATCACCTATCAGCACCAGGGACCGGTGTTGCCTTTTGGTGATTGTTTGCTCACAGAGGTGATGACGCGTCGGCTTTTCAAAAGTCCAAGATCACATTTTTTTAGGGTATATTGTATGAGCCCAACCTTTATTTTAAAATATTTTGCCAGATGTTTCTGCGTCGGTGGTTGGGGTTTGCTTACCATATTTTGCACATTTTAAATATTACGTTTTGACAAAGATGATTATCGTCCCGCATTTTTATTTGGATTATTATTCCTCGTGTGGTTCATGGTTCACATTAATTTTTGAAGTACCCATACAATAAAGAAAATATTGCTTATTACAATAATACTATACTTTCTTTGTAGCAAAGTAGCTTCATTTCATTTAACCTGTTAATGGGTGTTTGGCATGCGGTCTGTGCGGTATGAATATACCAACCTAAGTCAACATATTCTCCAAACAACGATACATAATACACCGAAAAAAAAAAACAACAGGAATGAAAGCTGATGTCTAACTCAATGTAATCTTGCCTTCGTTTGCCTTTCATTTCATGTATGAAGAAACTGAACTCAACTTAAAATCCGAGAGAGAAAGAGAAAGATGGCGAGAAAGAGAGAGAAACCAATTTTCTCGGAAGAAACAACAGTCAAAGGAGTTGTTTCCTAATCTATAAACTTTGGTACTATGCGCGAGAAGCGAGAACCTATGCATAAGGATGCATGCACGAGTTGCATAGCGCCTGAAATTAATTGTTTTGAACATCCTCTACAAGTTTCCTTTTGTCTACCGACTTTGAATGTAACACTACCGATCAGAGAGTATAGCAATAAGTCCTTTCGTCTGTTGAATTATAAGGTAAGTTGAGGGAATATTGTTCTAATAAAGACATGTTTCATTATTGGTTATACGGAAATGTCATTTAAAAGATTCCTTTATCCATCGAGATATAAAAGGTAATTAAAAAAATCAGTTAATTAAGTTACAATTACAATTTTGTCTTGAGGTGCATTTTGATTAAATTTTGATGAAATAAGAAATTAATTAAAGAATTTATTAATTACTAGCTGTTAAGCACAGTGTTAACTGAGATAACCCCTAATATAATAATACTAAGACCTGTCAAAAGCTTAAATAAAAGTAAAAGGCATTGTACTGCTGCCCCCCACCCCCCACATCATTCTGAACAAACCAAACTGACCACCACCTAAATGACCACCCCAATGACCCAAACCATCTTACCCCGTCCCAACACTGTCCCACACCACAATTTCCCCTCTCCGCTGACAAAAAACAGTACAGGCTACCACCGGAGCAAATGTGCAATGCTGAAATCCTGATCAAAATCGGTCCAGTAGATCCGAAGATCACCTTATACATACAAACAAACTTTCATCACCATCATATTTGGTTCTACAACCGTGGTCTGGTCCTGGCCTCCCGCAAAATGTCTCTCCACCGGTCCACCGATTTTAAGCCGATGTCATCCAGTTTTGCATCCCTAAACTCTTTGGCGTCCTGGTCTACGACATCATTCCAGCGTACGACAGCCGGCCTTGCTGTCGTGTTCCATAAATCCTACCATAAAGGACTTTTCGAGCAGGGTCCTCTTCACTCATGCGAGCGAGGTGTCCTGCCCACCGGAGCCTACCGAGCTTAATTGTCTTCACGATGTCAACATCGGGGTAACCCTCGTAAATCTCATCATTATAGTCTCTGGAATCGTCCTTCCTCTCATACGGGGCCATCAATTCTCCGTAAGACTTTTCTCTCGAACACTGCTAAGAGGTAAGAATGCATTTTGGTAGGCACCTAGGTCTCAGATCCATATGTAAGTACTGGTATGACCATTTTCTTATATACCAGCAGCTTGGATGTTATGGTTAAATTCCTGGATTTAAAGAGTGTTGACAGACTAAAGTAGGCTTTGTTGGCTTTAAGCAACCGTGCTCGTATTTTCTGGTTCCATGCTGCTACAGTTGACCCGAGATATAGGCTTGCACTACTTCAAATTCGCGCTCCACTATTTTAATTGCGGGACCAATGTTAGATCTTCTACAAACAAACTTTATCTCTTTATAATATTAGTATAGAAAATTAGCAATAATTTTCTACTTTTTTTAAAACATTATTCACCCATGGCTCCAATGTCACCCTATACGTCTCCATCCCATCATATCACCTGAACGGAAATACGTTTGCATCTGATTCTGACTTTGTGTGAAATTGAAAATTACTTTTATTTTAGGTAATGTCGAAGCAGTGTATATCCGAGTGTTACTGCTTTGTTAATGCTTTTTCCAAGCTGAACAAGACGCTTATGTGAAGATTTTGCATTAAGGTGCAAATTATGTACTTCCTTTAACCCGATTTTCACCTGTTATTTGTGTCTTCGACTACTTGTTAACTTATGTAAAACATGAAAAATAACCTTAGACGACTAAAACGACAACTTAAGTTGCTAGGTTGCGAGTGAACATTGCTTCTGGACAATAAACGGAAGGATATTTTCTAGCTCTTCGACCGAAGATTTAAAGACGAAGTTTCAAACAAAAGGCACTGAAATTTCTGAGTGGAATGCAGCCATGCTATTTTTGAAAGATCCCTTAGGAATCTATTCAGTGTAACTTCTGTTCCTTGTATTTTTCTTCAGTTTATGTCAAAGAGGAAACTTTAAGAAAAACTAATAAATTTATGCCAATAAACTTGCATAGAATTTCAATTGAAGTTAATGTTATTGTGTACAGTGAGAATAATGTTAGATATAAGATGTTTGTCATGACAAAACGAATCAAAAGTTAATTTAAAATGCTGCCTTAATCCGGATGTATAAATACTTTGTCTAAATTTGTTATGTAACAGAGGATAAAGGAAAAAGTTTTATCGGGGAAATATACTAAGCGAATAAGTATACAACAAAGAGACCAGAAACAAATACGGTCAAGTGATAGGACTCGCCATAAATGTAGGGATTGTAAGTTCTGGGGCTGAGATGCCGGGCGTAGAAGAGAAATGGACATGCCTTAAGAATACTGTCATTAGTACTGCTGACTCCAACTTAGGCAGTAATCTAAGAGATCAGAGCGACTGGTTCGCTGACAAATGTAAACAACTCAACGTGAGAAGGATGCGTACCGCAAAATGCAACAATCCCATTCTTTGAGAAGAAGAATACAAAGAGCTCAGAAAAAGAAGAAAGCAGCCCGAAAAGAATATCTTCCGTAAACTAGAACACTACGTAGAGAATGCCCGCACCAAGTGCCGAAGTTCCACCAATGAAAATGGGGTATAATGCAATATACACGTCGTTGCACATACATATAGATGTAGTGGTTGTTTGTTTGATAAACTGAGAAAAACCACACCAGAGCACTCAGACCATCGGTCAATTGTACTCGTTCCCAGTATCTTCACTCTTCAAATCTCTTCGTTACTTTAAGGTAGTGAAGGACTTGTTCTAGTTTCAACGATCGAAATTCATCCGTAGCCTGGAGTAAGCAGGACAGCTACAGAGCAAATGTGTAGTTGTTTCTTCTTCCTCCAGGCAAGACTTACATATTGATCCAATATAAGTCCCAACTTGAACATATCACTTCCAATCGGGTTAATCAAGAAGTGCCACGATTACATAAGCACACATTTTAGACAGAATAGCTTGCAGCAGCTTTATCTACTGGAAACCGAGGTATTCGTTGGACTCTTACATCTAAACTCAAACATCTGGACTACGCTGACGACGTTTGTTTACTCTCACACAGTTTTATAGAGCTTTATCCAAATGACAACAAATGTGGAAAGGGAGACAAATGTTGCAGGTTTGAAGATTAATTCTGTCAAAACCAAAATCATCAACCTCGGCACTAACGCAGTAACTCAAGTTAACAATGCGTGACAACCGGTAGAGAGAGTATAGAGTCTCAATATCTTGGGAGTATTGTCTCGACAGAAGGTGGAACCGAACAGGACATTGTCAACCGAATCGGCAAAGCAAAATCAGTGGAATGATGTCCATTATATGGCGAAGCAGTGCGATCAGCTTAAACACCAAGCTGCGACTGGTCCGATCAAATGTGAAATCTGTGCTGTTGTATGGGTTTTAGCACTTGGCAGGTGACTGCTATTATCACAAAAAGATTACAAACGTTCGTAAATAGTTGCCTACGGAACATCTTAAGGGTTTTCTGGCCTAACCGTATCTCTAACGAACATCTTTACCAGAGAACGGGTCATGAACCAATAGGCACAACCACCTAACGACGGAAGTGGCAGTGGATTGGTCATACACTCCGAAAGGGCGACATTTCCATAGCTAACTACGCAATGCAATGGAATCCATTATCTCAGGATGATAGAAGAACGGGTCGTCCGAGAAATACATGACGCAGAACAGTTGAGGAGGAGTCACGGCAATTGGAGAAGAGTTGGAGAGATCTGAAGCTCAATTCGAGGAACCGCACGCGATGGCGCGTAGGCGTATTAGTGGCACTAGGACCCACAAGGGGATATAGGACATAAGAAGAAAAACACTGTCACACGGTTTTGAAATACCAAGTGCTACAACTTTGCTTTCACCTTTCGGTGTGATACGCCATCATATCACCTGTAAAACGTTGTCTTCGAAGATCGTAATGCTGGTCGCTAAGGATTCTAGGAAGTTTAAGGTATTGCATAAGCTAAAGATTAATCATCGTTTCCGTGACCTCAGAAAGTATGGATGTAGGCGCAATTGGTCAGTACGTGGAAACAGATAAACAGGTTCGCCCTTTTTTTGGAACATGCTGAATAAAAGCTGATTTCCAATTTCTTAGTAAGACTCCAGAAGATTTAAATGGTAACGCCCGTCATGATTGAAATCGTTTAATCCCCTATCTGGTTGACGAGTATGAACGTAGGTCTGTTAACTAGAGGACTCGACTCCTAAAACTACAGGTGCCTGCAACGCGCTATCTGCTAGCTGAGAATTTTGAAGCAAGCTTAATAGCCTCATTAGATGTGACGGTTGAATTGTCAGTGTAAATTAGAAATTGAATTGACGATGAGGCATTATTTTTAATTCGTTATCCGAATGAATACAAATCCTGACTTCGTTTGGAACTTAGAATTTTTGTCGTCCCATTTTCTGGTCATAATAATATCGGCGCGACAGACCATATGGTCCAAGGCCTTCTGACTTCTCGCAACCATTTGTGTTGAGCATGCATATTTTTGAACACAAATTTCTGGTCATAATAGAGTTTTATTCATCTAAGGCAAGCATTGCAATCGTTTGTAAATCGTCTTAGTTTTTTTTTTGGTATCCACAGAAGGGTTTTTTATGTAACCGAAAGCATACCTCCCGGTTTCAAGGAGTCAAAATCATAATGTTGTTATTTTACTCAATAATATTAGCATATCAGTAAGCTGTCATAAATACAACTTAATAAAAGCTACCCATCAAACCAACAAAAAAAAAACAGACTTTAAATTGCATCGAGAAATTTCCAATTATAAGCGGATAGTTAAAATGGCTTCTGCACCAATGAAGCGGATCTAATAAGCCCCATTCTGTTGACGGACAGTCGGTCCTATATCAATATTTTCTACTGTGTCCGCCACAGTAACTGGCCGCCACACTCCATACCACACAGATAGCAAACACAGCAGAAACATTGTTCACACAAGCGTGCAGTTGACCCAATTACTGGGAAAACTTTCAATTTAGATGCCGCATCACAGTTTAATTATTCATTAATTAGTAATAACTTAATTAATAACACTTTAAACATATGCAGCACGATGATGGAACAACGGATAAGGAATAATGGACACAATTTGCCGTAACACAATAGGCCAGAAGCAATTTGCAGGAGCCCTTGGCAATGTAGTTTCGATCGCTTGTACGAATATGAACAATGCAAGAGGTCTGTTTGTCCCTTTAAAATCGATAATGAGCCATTTACTGACTGGAAAATCGAAATAAATTTCACAACTGGCAAAAAGTACATTGCACACACAAGTATATGCAATGCGGTTGTCATATTATTATTAAGAGTACTAAGCGTTATTGCCCCATTAAATGCATAATCCTCTTTAAATTGAGAATTATAATGAGTCCGCAGAAATTCGATCCATGACAGATCCTTGATGAATGCAGCGCATTCACGGTTTTAATCATTTTTTTTTTAATGTCAAATGTCATGAAAACTTTAAAAGAACATAAAATTAAAAAAAAATAAACTCTTGCTGCATTAACGCGACGCAAATCCAAATTGAAAAGTGGTTTTCGCATTTGGATTATGGAATAGTGCAGAATAATAGAGGATATGTGAACCAACTGCTGACAAATTGATAGACAAAAAAATCAGTATAATGAAGAAGTTTGCTAGGTCACATGTAAAAACATCCAACTCCATTTGAAGAAAGTCCTTTAAGATGACTTGCCGATCAACTGGCTGAGAGATACTTAAGTCGCCTTAAATAAGAAAAACGGACCGGATGAGTTTGTTTTTTTTTTTAAAGTTAGTAGAATAGTAGGTACATCAGTTCGATGCTATTAAAACAAAAGGCCAAAATGCCACCCTCATAGCTCGACACAACATCTTCTCTAACCATTCGCTTGCTCCGAATAGAAAAAGTTAACACGAGAAATAGCAAAAGCCAAATCCCACACTGACGGGGCGGCGGTGTAAAGACCTGCTCCAAGCAATAAAAGAAATCAAAATTACTTTCTGCTGTCATTCGAAGGATAAAAAGATTACAACTGAGACGTTATAATAGGATTTTTGTATGCCACTTTGCGCCAAGAGGAGTGCGTCGGTAAGGAAAACTTCCCGACAAAGTTGACAATCAAAACGAAATTAAGTTTCCCACTCCCTCGAGTTCTGTTCGTTTTAATATACTTTTGTGCTGTTTGCGCTACAGCATTCCTATTCTATACTATAACAGTGTACTTTTGTCTGTCTGTGTGTCAGTGTGTTTGTAATGTTTCATTTTATGTTTCTTTAAACGCTGACGTTTGGTTTAAGTTGTCAGAGTTTTGCCACTGTAGCGGGACTCTTTTCTTCGTTTCGTGCTCGTTATTAGCGAGTGAACTCTTAAACTAATATGGCGAGTAAACTTATAAACCAGTATGGGAAAGTTAGAAGACTGTATCGGGTAATCATAGATAGAGCAAACATATAAAAATCGGCTTTACTGTTGAAATTGCACTTAGAAAACAAAAGTTGTCCTATAAAATGGGTTTAATGGGTCTGTTGCTTAAAAATAGATAGATATTGCAATAATAATAATATTATTTAACGCGACAGACCGAAACGGTCGAAGGCCTAGTAACTTCAAGAGACCATTAGTGTTGTAGGTTTTATATTTTTTACAAACAAATGAAAGAGACCTATTATTTAATGCCATATTCGAAAGGCGAATAGAAAACCTTTCCGCAACATTCACAAAAGGTGAGATCGTGAAAATGATTTTTGGTGTTTCTGGTATTCGAACCTCGAACCTCTGTTCAGAAGTTCATCGCACTAACCACTAGGGCCACGGGTATTGCGATAAGAGAGCTATTTTTGAGGGTTTACATTGACTAATTTCGGACCTTCAAAAGTTTTGAAATAGTGAAGAAGGATGTGGTTTGGTTCAACAAGCGGAGAATTTACACAGCCAGCGGAGACGTAAAATTTTATTGCGAGCCCGAAGGGCAACGCTTATATTCAGAGGACATGAAAATTGTTCAGCGAACGTGTGTAAATTTGATCGTTTGTACGGATGTATGGATTTACGGATGAACGGATGTAAGGATGTACGGATGAACGGATGTACGGTTGTACGTTTATACGTTTATTTGTTTGTGTGTCGTGTCGGCTTCTACCAGTCAAAATTTGATGGAACAGGTACAGGTACAGGAAGCTTTCCATCTGGATCGAGCAAGCGGCACGCAATCTGGGGCTGGACATAAATGACAGCAAAACAAAGTACATGGTGGTCACGTCTGCGACTAGAAGGTCCAACATTGATCCCGCAATTAAAATAGTGGAGCGCGAATTTTATGTAGTGCAATACGCGTACGGCTGCTTAAAGCCAACAAAGTCTACTATAGTCTGTCAAGACTCTTCAAATGCAGGAACTTAACCATAAGGTGCTAGTTTATAAGACAATGGTCATACCGAGACTTGGGTGCTTAGCTAAAAACAATCTGACCTCTTAGGCGGCGTTCGAGAGAAAAGTCTTACCGAGAATTGTTGGCCCCGTTTGTGAGGAAGTACACACTGTACTGTTCTAGATCACGGACGAGAATCTTCTCCCAGGTTGCTTTCTGTCGCATGCTGTAATGCTGACTCTATCTTAGGCAGTAGTCTTAGAGATCTGAACAGCTGGTTTTAATCAAGAATGTAAGCTAGCGACTGTACGTAAGAATATTGACTACCGAGGAATGCAACAATTTTATAGAACGAGAGTACGCTTAGATGAATATGAAGAGCTCTAAAATATGAAAATAATTGTTCACCGGCAAAGAAATCAGGCTGGGGGAAGAGTCTCTTCCGTGAACTAGAACATTACAGAGAGCGAGGAACCCACCAGTTGCGTAAGTTCTATCAAAGAGTCCGCGATATGACGCCATATACACCGCTTTGCTCATACTGCAAAAACAAAGAGGGTTATATGATCGCCGTTTTCAGAGACATCTTGGAGTAATGGGAAAGAGCACTATTATGAGTTTCTTAATTGCCACCTAACAGAGGATTTGGAGACTCCACCAATGACCGAAGACCACAATATGTTGCCGACACCAAGAATAGATGAATGCAATAAATTGGCTCAAAAATAATAAGGCCCCGGAATTATGTGATATCCCAGCGGAGCTGACTAACAGTGCGCAATACACCAAGCAATTCACGAACTAAGTATGGGAGGAAGAAGTGATGCCAGAAGTCTCGCGAAGAGGCATATTGTGCCCACACATAAGAAAGGAGATATTACAACATGCAGCAATTATCGTGGTACAACGTTGTTGAGTACCACGTATAAGATTTTTTCCTCTATCCTTCAAGATGATCCGATTTACACCATCAGGCAGGCGATCGAAAAATGTATAGAGTTTCAAAACTCACTACACCATCTTTGTATAAACTTTAAAACAGCCTATGATAGCATAGCCAGATTAGAACTTTACAAGGCCATAAGAGAATTCGTCATCCCATATAAACTGACACGACTATGTAGGTTGACCTAACCATGACCAATACAATGGTCACACGAATACTTACATATGGATGCGAGACTTGGGTGCCTAGCAAAAAGCATTCTGACAACTTAGCCGCGTTCGAGAGAAAATTTTTGGCCCCGTATGTGAGGAAGGACGATTCCGGAGATTCCATAATGATTCTATAACGCTCGTAACGCAGCGTTACCGCGATGTCGACATCATGAAGTGAATTAAGCACGGTAGGCTCCGGTGTGCAGGTCAACTAGCTTGCATGAGCGAAGCGGATCCTGCTCGAAAAGTCCTTTGCGGTAGGATATATGGAACACGACAGCGAGACTTGCCAAGCCTGCGCTGTAAAGATGGCGTAGACGAGAGGAAGCCCAGAATAATCGATGTCAAACTTGATGATATCGGCTCGAAGTTGGTACCGCTGGAGAGATTTTTTGCCGGAGCACAGGACTGACACCGGTTGTAGAGTCAAATATATGATATAGGTCAAAGCCGGTTTCCCACCTCTCGCGAATGGGTAACATACGTTCCGAGAGTAATAACTTGTCACGGAAAGCTTAACAATTCGCCATTCGAAGCCGGCCTTAAATTGTAGGTCCCTTCCATTTGTGTCCAAAAATATAAATGCGCAACACAAATGGTCGCGAGAAGCTAGGCCTTGGACCGCAATGGTCAGTCACGCCGAATATTATTCTTATTATAGGCCAAAGTCTGTTGAATAAAATGTCTAGTCTGGTATTAGAGTCTTGAAATCCCGAGCTTGAGTCATTTTAATTCCGGTATTGTTTTTTGGGATTTCTGTTACAGGATACACAAATAGATCCATTTGTGTTCAAAAATATACATACACAACACAAATTATCGCAAGAAGCTTGGCCTTGTACCAAAACGGTCTGCCGCGCCTAAAATTATTAGTATGGGATCCAAGTATTGCAAACCCCTGTTGGCACCCACTCCCGGCGCGACAAAAAAATGTAAGACTACTACTACTACTACTGATCATCTACATTCCAAACACATGTACATGTACATGTACACATACGGTTGAGTTGATGTGTGGAGAAATCAAGATGTAGAGCCAACAATGTACGGTTATGAGCACAGTACTCTAGTTTGTGAGTGATCCGGTGTCAACAACACTTTTCTTTCTTTTTCTATCCCAAAATGTCCAAGGCCCCTCTGTGCCTTGGGTGCAAATGCTTTGAAGGGTGCACCAATTTTAAAAAAAATTTGGATGTTCCTTTGAATCTTTTTGACACTTCTTTAAATTAATAATTAACGGGTGTTTTTTTGGGAGGTTTGTTTTTCCGATAGATGTCGTTTTATTTTATGACAGTTGTTTTGACAGCTCAAAGTGGCATTTCTACTCAGTATTGTTTGGCAAATCATTATGAAAAAAAAAAAAAAAAAAAAAAAAATGACATTTGTGAAAAATAGTCGTGGTAGCCATATGCCAGAAATTGTGTTTAAATGTTAAATGCCAAAAAATTATCTACCAAATAAAAAAAAATTTTGGTCATTTCATAATTTTATATGTGTTTTATTCAAAAAAAAAATCGGCAACCTCTTAAAAAAACACGTTATATCTAACGGGTGTTTTTTTAAGAGGTTGCCGATTTTTTTTTTGATATTTTATAAGAATATTCGGCACAACAGACCGTTGTAGTCCAGGGAATAACCTCTTGCATCCATTTGTGTTGTGCGTGTTATATTTTTGCACACACATGGAAGTAACTCTTAATAAGAGGCATATCACAAAAGCTTCCCATGGCAGTTATTACTTTTGGACGTTTTTAAAATACTCGCAAAAGTGGAACAGTAAATAAGGTTTTTGATGTGTTTTTGGTATTCAACATTCGAACCTCTCGCGCAGAAGTCCATCGAACTAAGAACTTAAGCCACTGCGACCACTCTTAATAATTTTTCTAAAAAAAATTCAAACCTATATAAAAAGTTTGTGTAATATCTCCATTTATTAGAAATTTAAATAAAAATATCTGTATCTCCACTTGTAGTGTGTACTTTCTAGTTCAAAATCGTATTAATATTTTTTGCAAATAAAAATTCACATTCGATGTTTAACGATTAACGTATAACTACAGCAACCTTGGAAATTTCCACACACACAAAATGTTTACCCAATAATTGCAAAAAATTGTGTGACTATATCAGTAACGAACAATTTCGGCGCAAATTGTTACCTTATTATAAATCTCACTTTCCGATTGTTGCTAGTACTCGTACACGAATGACGGTCAGATAGAACGATGATCGACAAGTTAGTCATTATTTTGGGATGACAGCATTGTTGGTTTTTGCAGTTCTAAAGCTTAGTCATGAGTGATATTACTGGAGCGCGGCGCTAAAAGCATTACTGATTAACCCTAATTGGAGGTGTATTAATTTTTTATTATCAAGTATCAAGATAATTGAATAAAACCTTCCTCATGTCTCTAATTAAAGTACGTTTTACCATACAGTATACAAATGGCAAATTCTGTCAATGTTTATTACTTGGGAATTAGCAATTAAAAATGACGTGTACTATGCAAAAACGTCCGTCCGTCATAAAAAAGAATTACAAATTGAACAGAACGGAAAGTTCAAATTATAACAAAGTGTTTTCCATATTTCCACATTTTAATCAATTATTGTTTCTTATTACAATGCAGTACTTTTGTGTGTGACGCTTGTTGCGCGTCACGTATGGCGCATATAAAATAATAATATTCGGCGTGACAGACCATTGCCGTCCAAGGCCTAGCTTCTCGCAACCATTTGTGTTGTGCATGTATATTTTTGAATACAAATGAAAGGGGCCTACAATTTAAGGCCGGATCCGAACGGCAAATTGAGGAGCTTTCCATGACAAGTTATTACTCTCGGAACGTTTGTCACCCATTCGCAAAAGGTCGGTTAACGTGAAAAACACTTTTTGGTGTTACTGGGATTCGAACCACGAACCTCCTGCTCAGTAGCCGTGCGCATTTCCACTGAGCCATGGCGAATATAATGCATGAAAAAGTGGAAAAAGTGAAAAAAATTTTCCCAAAAAAAAAAAAGAAATAAATTGAGTCTGAATTACAACTTTCGTAACGAAAGCGAGCTAAGAAACTCAGTTTACTATCGTATTGCCGATTCCCAAGTCTTCTGACATCTTTTATTTCTTCCACACTCGATCTATTATCTCATGAGTTGCTTATTGTATTAAGCACCCTCCAGATTTGGTAAGCGCTCATTTTGATGCCATCAGACCCTGAGGTCTTATTATTTTTCAACCAGTTGATGACTTTGAAAATGTTAGGTAGGTACGTGGCCATAAAGCAACCCATCATGAGTCTTTCTTGTCATCTGTAGGTGCGTGAACTTTTCTGAGGCTTATGAACCTAAAATTACCCAGCATGCAAAGGTTCATTTGTTGCTTTAAATTCGGAACTGATGATTTTCTTTTTATTTAGCTTGACGTGACCCATTTTTGTCTGTATTTTCGACTATTTTGATGTCCTTTTTATCCTTCTTCCACATGACTTAGAAAACTGACTCTAAAATAGCAGTTTTTATATTCCGCGTATAACGCATCTCTCGTGTCGCGTGTGGTGCGTGTGATGGGTTGAAATTTTTCATTCGACTTTTTTGAGGTCCTACCACACGACCTAGAGATCTGAAGTTTTGTGAGTGTCTAAGTCAAAAATAGAATTTTGTATATTCCTTCTATGGCGAGTGCCGCGTGTGGCGCGTACGATGGTTTGTATTCGCACCATTTTGTCGTTTTTTGAGGTATTTCTTAACCACCTCTCGCACGACCTAGAGGGCGGCTTTGTGAGCGACTCAATGTCAACAGTGTTTTTAACTTGACGTTTTCTTTCTGATAGTTTTATCAACTCCGCCGTAGCCGATTGCAAGCCCGAGTTGAGAAAGAAGGTGTAGAGGAACAGAACCTCGATAATCAACCATGATTTATCTGCCCCGGATAAAGGAACGATCATGAAGGGGCCCCAGTCAGGGTTACGAGACCGTGGTGAGCATCCATTTGCGTCCTTCCCTATTTATGGGTAGTGTGCGGGGCTTTACCACGGGGAAAATAAAAGGTCCGCGGATACTTAGATTATGCTCATGATTAGGCAATGTCTTTGTACTTCGGCCTAGAATGGGCTACTGGTACTTAGACACAGATTTCATTGTGGTGACTCTTCGTATTAGTGGCTTGTTCTTACACCGTTTTACCGTTGAAGAACCTGGAATATTTATTCTAGGTGGCCTAGGACTGCTTGGTGGTGCTTGCCGTATGGTCCTAGTAGTAAACGATATGTTTTGAGGTTCCGGACGAATGTGCTGCCAGGGTCTGCTTTGCAATCGCCCAGGCACTCATATCTGAACGAACCGAGATCATTGATACTAAATCTCACCAATACAGCCTTTGGTACCCCGGGAGTTGTCTCGCCCAACGGACCGGATTGACCGCAAGGTTGACCGGTCTGTGGACAACTATTGATGCGGACCCAGTTTGTTCTGGGGATGTAACGTGGGGGCTGTGTTTTACTACACATATGCGGGTAGAGCATAGTATCATGGTAAATCAGTTGCCCAGCTGATGTTACAAATACGATAGTTGCTCCGCGAGGAGTTGCGCATCATACAACCGGTTGCCGTCATCCCTTAAATCGGCATGGATGTAAGATAGGCTCAGCTTCTACCAGTAAGTTAATACTGGTACATCTGTTGATGGCCGTCAATTGTCGTACAATTCGTTTCCGAAGAGGACCGTGGGGTTTTGCACTTTTGCAGGTACCAACGTTAATCCATTATACAGTTCTCTGTCGGTTTTATCGATGTTTTTGAGCTTCCTTTTAAGTAACTTTCACGTGACCTAGACAGATAGAATTCGATTAACAGCTCAGACTTATGGGCCACTTCTGAGATCTCTCGTATTACATATGTCGCGAGTCGTGTGTGTGGCACGTGTAATGCCTGCAAACTGGTCTAATCGTTTATATAATTCTTTCCACACGTCCTAGAGAATTAAAATTTTATAGAGTAACTTAGCTTTTTTGTAATGCCGTGTGTGACAAGTATCGTTAGTGTAGCAAGTGACGTATAGCGCGAGTGATGCGTGTTAATCTTTGAAATCTTTGAATCTTTGATCACGTCGACTTTTGGAAGTCCTTTTTAACCACCACTCCTAGCCATGACTTAGACAGCAGAAATTTTGTGAACATCTCAGTGTTTTGTTTTGAGACTCCGCGTGTGTCGCGTGTTCGGAGACACGTGTGGCGCGTGTGATTCTTCGACTTTTTTTTAGGTCCTTTTTAATCAACTTTCACACGTCCTATTAATTTGAAATTTTAAACGTCTTTTGTTGATAAAATAAGTCAATCTCAAACATATGATGATTTGCATAATCTCTGAATTATATGTAATCTTCTGAAGATTCAATCCTATATCCTGGATTGCCGTTATTTATTTATAATGGACAGATTGTCGGTCATCTAGTGGCCAGATCAAGCTCTATATAGTGAGCGCACCTTCCATTCTAATATTACTTAGTTATTTTTGTTGCATGGTTCCAGATTCCACAGATAAAGAAAATACAAATAAAACTAAAATAATAGTTATATTATCGAACTACATTTTACCAGAAATTTATGTTAAATATCAACTTTTTTAATTATCTCATTTATATAAAAATGGTGTCTGTAATTCTTGGGATAGCCTTTCTCAGTAACCAGACAACGCAGGAAGCTGAAATTTTCACCATAGATTAGGATTTTAGCGGTTTGGATTTTTGTTTTGGTTTAAACTCGCTTGGTGGCGCTGTTGTCGAAATATAACGGTTTTTTGTTTCTCAGCAACGAAGCATCTTAGGAACTTCAGATTTTAACCATAGGTTTGTTTTTGTGAAATTTGGCCCTGATAGGTGGCGCTGTTGTCAAAATATACCGGTTTTTTGTTTCTCAGCAACGAAGCATCTTAGGAACTTCAGATTTTAACCATAGGTTTGTTTTTGTGAAATTTGGACCTGATAGGTGGCGCTGTTGTCAAAATATAATGGTTTTTTGTTTCTCAGCAACGAAGCATCTTAGGAACTTCAGATTTTAACTGCTAGGTTTGTTTTTGTGAAATTTGGACCTGATAGGTGGCGCTGTTTTCAAGATAGTACATGGTAATACCGCTATTTTTGACATTTATTTAGTTTCATTACAGCACGCGCAAGAATACATCGTAGGACGCAAAATTAAAAATAAAATTTATAACGATATAAAGAGGTCATGTCGCTTTGTATGTAGGAGGTAATCTTCGAAACTACTGGACGGATTTCAAAATACTTTCACCAGTATTTAGAATGGAATTTCACGGTCGACAAAAAAACGGTCGAGCGAATGCGTTGACTGTGTGTTGCACTGTTCGCCGCGCTGCTTTCTGTGCTCGGTTTTTTACGTACTATGGCTGCCCATAGAAAAGTCTAAGACTATGTGCTTAGTGCGTATTACTCTATGGTTATAAGTTATAGTATACCCCCCCACCACGCGATGGTAAGAGAAAGACGTAGGTTTATGTCTGCGGGTAGCAAAGCGCTCGGGAGCATCCAGTCGGTTATATTTACTAGAAAAAAATTAGAATCCCATACATAAGGCATAAGTGTTGAAGTCAGTACTCACTAGTGGTCATTATAAGGAAGCCACAAAAATCATCCAACGATGTACCTTACAATTGAAGCAACAATAATTATTGTGAAAACCACTTGTCCCCAAAAATTTCTGTTAACTCTAAATAACTATTTGTGCATGTGCGTTCCAAGATAACCATTTTAAAAAGAACGTGCAAATTAAACAAAATTTAGATCGAATTTCACGTTTAACATTAAATTTTAAACTTTTTACCAGTTTTATAGCTGGTTCATATCACACGAAACGAAACGAGACACATTTGTCCCAAACTGGCCATTACTCACACATGCACTAATGTTTAGGTTTAGATATTAATCGGCAATGAGACACTAGTATCTCAATATCCAACAGTAAATTCCCTACAAGACTGTCCAAGATAAGAGAGTTACAAACTCTATGCTGCTCTATAGATGCTCCAATCAATGAAATTAATTCTTCCAACAACAAAAATGCACACGATAATTTGTTATTGCTGTTGTTTTTTTTGTTATCATATATTCTATTCTACATATAGAAGATCGTGCTTTCAAATTTGTGATCACTCGTTTCAGATCTTCACGCTTATCATATAAAAGCAAACGTGTTGGGCAGGCTAATCGACAGTTAAACTTGGAGTTTCATCGAAGATACATCTCTCGAAATAAGTCGCGCGCAAAAATGAAATTCCTCTTTGTTGTTGTTGCAATAATTATCGCTGGCGCATCAGCTGTAAGTGTAATAATTTCTCACCAGGAGTACAAACGGTGTAATTAGCTTTTCCTTTTTTTTCTTTCTTTAAAGCAAGGAGTTCTTACAGATGAGCAAAAAGCCAAAGCCCAGATATATTTCGACGAATGCATGGCACAGGAAAAGATTACCGCCGAAGAGGTAAATAAGATTCGCGCTGGCCAATTTACCGACGCCAGTGAGCAATTGAAGTGCTTTGCCAATTGCTTATTTGAGAGGGGCGGTCTCTTAAAAGATGGCGTTCTCCAAGAGGCTGTAATTATGGAGAAGTTCGGTGCTGTAGCCGGCGAGGATAAACTACAGCAAGTCGTGGAAACCTGCAGTGCAATTAAGGGTGAAAACAATTGCGATACTTCGTTCAAATTGTTTGAATGTTTCTACCAAAACAAAGCAGGATTTGTAGCTTAAGCTGTGGTTCGTTGTTTTTGCATTGTGTCTTTATGTTGCATTGTATAAAATATTATTGGTTTTAAACAAAATTCAAATTGTTTTGTTATTTTAAAACTATAAATGTTTCCTTTTAAGCATACACATTATCCAATAGTAAACTAATTAAAGAACTGAGCCACGAACGGAACAAAAACAAATACTAGAAAAAAGTGACCGAATACTGATGGGACCTCCATTCATCCAGAATAAAGTTTCATATATCTTATGCTTATAGAGCGAATCTGTATCACAAAGCATCGATCATATTTTTTTTACATAGAATGCCTTCCAAAATGTATAACATGTAATCTATTATTACTCTTCGAAGTCTATTACGATGGACAGTTGTGAGCACGGTCTGTCGACTCAATCAGTATAACAAAATATAAATTATTGAAACAAGCTATGCTAGCTGCAAGAGCTCTAAAGTGTGCACCGAAACTAAGCTAACTATGATTACCATTCACGAACCGTAAAAAGTATCCTTTAAATAACTATAGTGTTTACTAGAAAACTAGAAATCGGTTCTAAAAAAAAAGGAGAATATTCATTCATCCGAATGGTGTGGCCAAATATAATATGTGAAGAAGCCTGTATTTGGAATTTAACGACTTCTGTAGAAACTGTAATGACGTAAAGAATGGACAACTCTCTCTTCAACTCTTCCCCAATTGCCGTGACTTCACCTAAACTGTTTTGCGCCCGTTCTTCTACCATCCTGAGATAACGGATTCCATTGCATTGCGTAGTTTGCTATGGAACTGTCGCCTTTTCGGGGTGTATGACCAAACTACTGCTATAACCATCGTTGGACGGTTGTGCCTATTGGTAACTGAACCGTTCTCTGTTAAAGATGTTCGTTAGAGATACGGTTAGGCCAGAAAACCCTTAAGATGTTCCGTAAGGCACCTATTTACGAACCATTCTAATCTTTTTTTGATAGTAGCGGTCACCTTCCAAGTGATGCACCCATACAAAAGCATAGATTCAACATTTGAACGGAATAGTCGCAGCTTGGTATTTAAGCTGATCGCATTTCTTCGCCATATCATGGACATAATTCCAAACACTGATTTTGCTTTGCCAATTCGGTTGACAATGTCCTTTTCAGTTCCACCTTCTAGACAATACTCACAAGATATTGGAAACTCTCTACTCTCTCCACCGATTGAGTAAGTGCCCAGGTTGATGATTTCGGTTTTGGCAGTATTAATCTCGCTACATTTGCCTCCCTTTGTGTATCTTCCAGATGTTCCTTAATTCTCTCAAGTACTACTTTAGCTATCACCCTTTGCCACTGCAGCAAGAACGCAAATGCTTCTCCAGTTTTACCACTCCGTAAGACTACCTTTTTTAGAGAGCTTGACAATCATTCCCTTGTTCCACTCGTCGGGGAAAATTTCTGCCTCCCAAGCTCTCTCTTCAATAGGATATAAAAGCTCTGCTGATGTCGTTGGAGCGGCACGCAGAAGCTCTATGGGTATACCATCTAGTTCTACCGACTTGTTGTTCTTAGTGCTTTTGAGGCCAGGTTGTTAATATAATTACGCTTGTAACGCCTTACACTTCGCTACACTTCTCTAATTTTTCTTCAATAAAAGGACTCTAGCTTGATCCTCGCTGCTGCTGGGGTATCTACAATACGAGCTTTAAGTAGCTTACGTTCTTCAATCCACCTCCAGGTATCCTCGGTAATCCACGTGCTGGCTTCTACCAACAATACAATTACAAGCGTTCATAAATGGGTGCCAACGGAACATCTTAGGGGTTTTTTGGCCTAACCGTAGCTCTAACGAACATCTTTACCAAAGAACGGGTCAGGAACCAATAGGCACAACCATCCAACCGGAAGTGGCAGTGGATTGGTCATACACTCCGAAAAGGCGACAATTACGTTTGTCACGTCATACATTACGCTACACTTTTCTTATTTTGCTTCGATACAAGGACTCTAGCTCGATCCTCGCTGCTGCTGGGATATCTACAATACGAGCTTTAAGTAGCTTACGTTCCTCCTCAATTTAGGTATCTTCGGTAAGCCACGTTCTGTGCCTTGCCTGGCTTCTACCAACAATACTTTCCGCTCCAGATGTGAAAACATTTTTCACAGCTTTCCAATGTTCTTGGATGGTTGTCGGCAGTGAGCTGCTGATTGCTTTCACTTCTTGGGATAAATAATCCCTTAATTGTTGGCGTACTGAAGATATCTTTAGCCGTTCGATGATATACCTAGGCATTCGGTTGATATTGCGGAGTCTTTGAACTGATGCAGTACGTATCTGGACAGTAGCTAACATAAGGTGATGATCCCGTACCATACCCATGTCGGCTACTCGTCTGCTTCGGACGTCTAAACGACAGCTCCTAAAACGTCGGCTGATCGCCACATGGTCGATTTAGTTGGATGATGATTGCCTGTCAGTTGATGACCAGCCTTCTGTTATAAGGGAGTTGGTGTTGCAGGCCTCTGCGTGCTATTGGCGTTAGCAGCAGATTCACTCCAGATTCGTAAAAATGTTAATATTTTGAAAAAGAAATACAAATGTTACTGACGTATTTTGTCCTCTTTGGACCCCAGTCGATTCATCGTTGTTAACCAGATTTGTATTGTAATTTGCAAATAAGAAACAGTAAAACAACAAAATGCTAAAAAAGCGTTGCACTGACATTAAACTGAATTGAAGTTTTTGCCTTTTTTGAAAAGACTACCTCCGTAGAAGCAGCTCCAAGATTTCGAAGGAAAAAGGGAATGGACAAAGGAATGCAGTATGCCCAGGTTTTAAATTAAACGATGTTGTTAAATGTGATCATTAATTAAAGACACATTGGCCAATAGGTTCTAAGTCCTGACTTCAGCTATATACGATTGTGTGCATGACTTTCTTTCTTCTGCTTGTCACAAATATGCTAAGCAAACTTATTATACCCGCCTACTATACCTACCGGAAAAGAGCCCTGAGATAGGAACAATCTGAATTGCGTGAATTATCGTTTGGTATTATTATTTAATGGGTCGTGTGATGCTCAAAATTATGGTTTCCTGTCATTCTCTGTCTCCACGGGTTGTTCACTTAAGTAAATTCAAAGTAATGTTGCTGCTCACCACCATTATGGATATCCTGAAACAGTAACTACTTCCCCGCTAGTATTTAGTTGTTCACTCTTGCAAACATTTTGAAATTCTACGCACGTTCGGCCAAAAGTAATTTGTTTCAAGTTCACCGTCCAACCCCCTACAACCACATGGGAAAATCAGATTAAATCCACATAAACCCAAAAACGAAAGGACATTGTGCAATAAATATCCTATCAGTTTTACAATTTTCGTAATTGTTATCCTGAAATGGGAAAATTCTGACATTTACAACTTTTGTTATAAGTAACAACATTTAACTGTCATTTTTAGTCACAATCATTAATCTTTCAATTTTATTTGAGTCCGAATTGTGTACTATTTTTAAAGTGCTGGTCTTAATTTAGGTCTTCGCATGTTCTGTGCTCTAAGGCTGTCTTGGTTAAGACACATTCATCATCATTCCGTATCTTAAAATCATTCGCACTACCGTTAGGTATTGAAAAGTCCCTTTAGCAAATTAATTTTCATTTCAGTATCCGTACAAGGATAGCAACGAAAAAGTACTCGTACTCCTCGGGTACGTGCGTGTGGCTACTCTGTTTGTGCGTCCATCGTTGTATGTTATTCCATCATATACCGTATCTCAAAAGAGCGTTTTCATTTGGTAGATGGTACTTTTTTTTTGTATTTCCCTTCCCGTTTTCGATTTTGCACAGCAATTAGCGTGAAAATAAATTCGCGAGAATTCAGATGAATTGGCTTTGTTTCTTTAGGTTGTTGTTGAACGGGAATAAAAATGTTGCACGCTTTCAAAGTCTTTCAGGAAATGTTTACCGATAACGAGATAGAGTGGTTCGGATGGGATTTTTACGCTCCAAAGGCTAGCACAAATGGAACCAACTCATATAACTATATAGGAAATCCTTTTTTGGGCAAAGCTAGTTGTGCGAGTTGAATAGATATGTTGTGAAAAATACAAAAACTCATTAGGTTAAGCATTGGACGGATTGATTTCTTGACTGACAAAATAATTAAAGTTTGAAGGATATATGATGGATACCACAATGAACATGTGAAACCGTTTCTTTTGAGTTTGAAATATGATATGTATCAATGCATTAAGAGGCTTATAAAAATTTAATAGTCCACATATCTAGCATGAAACTACATGTTTACGATAAGTCAGTGAATAAATTGTTGTCAAATGCTCAGCTATCTGAAATGAAATGGAGGGTTGTGCGAATTCTACCTAAATAACAAGTTCTCAAATTAATTATTGTGCACATATGGGTTTAAGAAACAGCGCCATACGACTCGACTAAAGGCAACTTAGGTTCAAGACAAGGAGAATAAGCAAAACGAGCAGAAATTATTGAAATAGAGTTATGGGGCATTGCGCTAAGGTTTCCTCAAACATCCTCAAAATCAAAAATTCCTAAAAAATGAAAAAGAACAGCCGACCAAAACAGACCAGAGATTCCAAATTCATTTCTCTTTTTGGAAACAACGCTTACCACAGATCCATATTGCAGCGCGACCAGTAGCGTCGGTTGCGCGTATGTTTTAATCGAGGTTTTTGTATGGTTCTCTGATAATAGCAACATCTTCCTCCAGTTCGCGCACGGTTTGGTACAAAAGATCCTGTGCAGCTTCACAATGATTAAGATTCAGCTGGATAATAATCATTTCTTCTGTGCTAGCTGTACTGCCTTCTGATATGCAGTGCACTTGAAGCTGCCTGTCACATGTCTTGAATTACCGGAGTTATCCTTCTGATGACAGAGCATGCAATGCGGCTCATTAGTACAGGCCTTAGCTATATGCCTTCCTTTACCGCATTTTAAACATAGCTTAGGGTGGTCATTGTCGCTTTGACACTTATGCGCAAAATGTCCATAATCAAGGCATTTATAGCATTTTAGTGGGACTATTTTCTCGACTCGAATATTTCGGACTCTTCTTTCATTGGTCACTTTATTAACCAAAGTGCCTGGCACACTCACAATCGCTGTTTATGTTCCGCGGTAAGCGGCTCGCATTGTTTTAATTTTAAACGAGCCCTTGGCTTCAAAAAACTTCTATTCAAGTGCTTCATGCATTTCTTCTGCAGTAGTGACTTCGTCAATATCTCTGATTTCTATTTGCACCTTTTGTGTTAGGATTTTGACATCAGCTTCCTGACCAATTAGTTCTCCAACTTTCTCTTGGTACTCCCAAGTTTTTGATTTTTCTGCAGTGTTCTGCAGCTCCAATAGAAGCTCCCATTTTTTAGTCATTCTTATGTGCTTTACTTCGGCACCGAGACTTGAAAGGCTCTGATCTGCGTTTAATTTGCGTAGCAAGTCGGCATATTCGACCGAACTCTTCTTTTTGATAAGTAGCGCATCCGGACGCATTTCTTCCTTTGTCCTACTTTCTGCCATTTTGGTTTCGGTTCCTTTACTTCCACATTAATCTTTGGTATCTTGTCCTTCGTAGGAATTGCTTTTGGCCGTGCCTCTTCCGTTATTTTTGTACTGTTTTTTTCCCTTTGGTCGATCCTCATTTCCAATAAGAGTTGAACGTTTCCTATTGGAGGTTTCAATCGTTTTCATGGTATCATGATTATGGACTGAGTTCTTCTTAGGTAAGGGTACCGGTCCTTTATGATTCTCCATTATGACTCCTACTGTCGGCGTAGTTTGACACGTGTTATCAATCAAGGTCTCCTTGTTGACTGCCATCGACTCATACGTCATCCGTATTATGTTGACCAACTTTTTAATCTCCGCATGGATATTGCTTCTTGGTTTAATGAAATCGGAGAGTTCCTGAATCTTCTCTCATAGTCTTTCAAATACAATTTCCCTGCTTTCTATGGTCCTAATTTCTCTTAGAGGTATCGAGGGGGCGGTCATTTCAGACTTTCACTCATCGAGATCTTAGGAGGTGTCCTTCTGGTTTTTGTATTCCTCCTTGCCAAACTGCTTATATCATCCAGTTTAGCTTACTTGTGTGCAATATCGGGGCTCACTCCTTTCTCTCCTTCCTCTCCTCCTTCTACTAAATTTGTAATCATCTCTGTTGGGTCCCCACTGTCTGTATGTCTGTATGTCTGTTTTTTTTATGAATGGGGTTTGAAATCTTCAAAGACGATCACATGTGTACCTTAATCATTAATATGTACGAGTCTCAGATTCTTACTGAGTAAAACCAACACCCAATTATTAATTCATAGCCAGTCCCGCGGGACTACCGTTAGGCATTTCATCACGGGAAGGCTCTCAGCGATGGCTATACTTTCATTTTTTGAAATTTCGTTCTTCTTCATTCCTCCTCTCACGCTCGAGACACCGTAGGCGCTACATTATTTTGGAAGACATTCCACTGATTGCGTGCGCCATATCTCCTTATTTTGCAGCATAGAATTAACTATGTTTTCTGGCGAAATAATGTGCCCTATTTGCTCTGACAAAGTCCTAGTCTTAGTCCTGCAAAACGCGGACAATGAAAGAAAACAGGTTCCACATCTTCTGGTATACCGTCACATAAAGTACAGTCAGCTGAACTCTAGTGTTTATATTTAAAGAGGTACGAGCGGAAGCACCCATGCCCAGTTAAAAATTGGGTTAGATAGAAGTCTACTTCTCCATGACTTCTACCTGCCCATAAATCTATAGATGGTATTAATCTATGGGTCCATCTACCCTTACTTGACTGGACCCATCTTCTTTGCCAGTTTCTAACGGCTTCGGCGCGTGCTGTTTTGCGGTTCTTGGCACTTGTTAGATACCCCCGGCGCCTATAAATCACCTGTTCCTTGGCCAGTAAGTCGATTGGGAGCATACCAGCAAACACAAACGCTGCATCGCTCTAGATGGTTCTGAAGCCACAGATCACTCTTAGAGCACTCAATCGCTGGATAGAATGATGACATCTTTCGCCAGTAGCTAACCTTATCCATTGCGTCAGCCTTAATTGGCGCTCCGTATAAAAGGATGGACGAGATAATATTAGCCAATAGCTTTCTTCTTCTTTGCCTTGATCCTCCAGTGTTCCGCTTAATTCAAGACAGTGCTAAACATACAGTCTCTGCTTAATTGCTGGCAGCCTTTATATGCTCTATGAATGAGAGTTTCGTATCAATTACCATTCCCAGGTATTGATGGCTTATATATAATAGAACAATTACCAACTACAAAGGTTATTGTCTCTCTTATTTTCCTACTGGATATTAGTTTTGCGTTCTGTCAACTGTTATCCGATTGATCCCCCGAGGGGGCCGCTGTATCTTACTTAGCTGTCTGGTTATTATAAGTCTGATACTTGGTCATACTCGGTAGTTTATAGTGGCAGGGGGCCTCTTTAAAAAAATGTCAGAATGGGCGCTGTTTTTAAGCATGAAGCACTCCTACCATACAATAGCGTTGCGTTGTGCCTGGGATAATTTCTATCCCAGGCGGCCTAGGATATAAGAGCTGATATCCTAGTGTCAAATGATAGGATACGAGGTTCCGGACGAACGTGCTGCCAGGGTCTGCTTTTGCAATCGCCCAGGCACACATTCTGAAAGAGCTGAGTCCCTTGATGGCAGATCTCACCAAGGTCGCGTTGGTACTACGGGGGTTGGATGCCCACAGATAAGGTTTAATCTCCTTGGAGGTTTAACTGAGTCTGGGCCAACCTTTGGTTGAGGTCCAGTTTATTCTGGCTTTGGCCTACGTAGTGGCTGGTGGTTTACTACCCAAATGCGGGTAGAGCGCTAGCATGGTAACATTAGTTTGGGGGCTGATGTTACCAAATATCTTTGGTTCATCAGCATCCTTCCTGATGTTACCGGTGCGATAATGTGCTCTCTGTGGAGTTGCATAGATCAAACGGTTGTCGAAAAACCAAAGATCGGCAGAGACTTAAGATAGGTCCTGCTCTAACCATTGAGTTAATACTGGCACATCAGTTTATGATGGACGTTGATTGTCGTATAACGAATCCAAGTCCGAAGAGGACCACATAAATCAAATGACACTTCTTATCCGATTAACGTCAGCCAATCCCGGATAGCCCTAATTGTTGCATTACATATTGCAGTTATCTCCTCCTTGTGTTTTGCCACAACGAAGACTGCGATGTCATCAGCAAAACCGACAATCTCTGCGTCTTCAGGTATTTGGAGCCTAAATATGCCATCGTACATTATATTCCATAATAATGGGCCCAGCACAGACCCCTGGGGAACTCCTCCGGTAACCTTATATTCCTTCAAGCCATTGTCGGTGTTGTGCAGCAGAATTTTGCTACTGAAGTAATCTGCCACCAACCTCAAAATGTACGACGGGACCTCTCTCCGACGTTGTTCATTGAATATACAACTCCATTTGGTTGAATTAAAAGCATTCTTGATATCTAGGGTAACTATGGTGCAATACTTTTTTGTTCCTCTCTTCCACCTTTTCCCATCTAATGCTTTTTGTGCCAACTTTTTAACAAAATCAATGGCATCAATTGTTGAGCGTGCTTTACGGAAGCCATATTGATCTTCTGCAAGGTCGCCTGATTGTACTACGGCTTTCTGTAGCCTACCGCCGATAATTCTTTCCAAGATTTTGCTCGTTGTGTCGAGCATACATATAGGACGGTAGGAGGATGGTTCGTCTGGTGGTTTTTTCTCTTTAGGGAGTAGGACAAGTCTCTGTTTTTTCCACTTCGATGGGAACACCCCTTCTTTTATGCATGAAGGCCCTATTAAATTCTGATTGGGCCGCGATATACGAGCTCCTACCAAAAGCTTTTCACTACAATAGATACACGAGCTAATGTATTCTGCGAGTGACTACACACAGATATGTATGTATATTTAGTTGTTATTCAGACTAAAGACTGATTTATCTTAAAATTCTAATAGTATGCAACGTTAAATTTAAGTCTTTCATTCATAAGTGATAGGTCTTTAAGTCATAAGCGATTTCTGATGTAGATTAAAAAAGCTGCATTTAACTTTACAAACCTTTAGACTTGAAGTAGATTTAGAATTTTTCTCAGTTTCCTGAGGAGTATTAACCCCTATCGCCATCGCAAGCCGGGCGCTAACCAATTGTTTTGGAACAAGTCCCATCAAATTTTAACTGGTATAGGCCGAGATATGCGGCACGACAAACAAACGTACAAATGTAGGTACACACGTTCGCTGTAAAACGTTCATGTCCTCTGTATATAATCTTCTCCCTTCGGTCTCGCAATTAATAATGAGTAGTGAGAGTAGTAAGGCTTAAAAATGTGGGCGCCGTAGATCTAGTGGTCAGTGCGTTGAGCTTCTGAACGGGAGGTTCTAAGTTAAAATCTAATTTTTGCAGTCCCACCTTCTGCCAAACGTACGAGAATAACAACTGTAGAGGGAAGCTTCTAAGCTCGCCTTTAGAATATGGCTTTAAATTGTAGCTCCCTTCTAATTGTGTGCAAAAATATTAAACGTACAACACGAATAGTCGCGATAAGCTTAACCTAGACAGACAACGGTCTGCTGCCCATAAAATATTATTTATTAATTAGTGCCATTGCCTTTGTAACTCTCGATACCATGATTTGCCTCCGCTGCATCCATTTCTAGAAATTTATTCAAACCACCTATTTCAATAAATAATTTCTTTGTAAATTCATTATTTTATATCAATAATGTTATATATACACACATATATATAGATATGTATATAAATACACCCTTATCTGACGTCCATTCAACCACTATACCCGCATCACACCATCATGTATAAGAATGCAAAGAAATTCCTTTTCAGAATTCCTTAATCCGTGTAAAATACAATCAAATTCTTGTCAATATATCTCAATTCTTGCGAAATACGTATCTGGCTTGCTCCTCGAGTCGACAGATTTGTTTGCCAAATTTGAATGAAACCACATTTTCAATGGGTTTTACAGGAATCCATCTGTGTACAGGTACGAAAAACTGAATTTACCAATTTGCATATTTGAATATTTTATCCTTTTTTCACGCGGCATCAAATCACTGCAAAAAATTATAATGTTCAATTCCCTTTGAATGGATTTGCATCCTTAAATCGTTCAATCGTTCACATCAATCTTTCTCCAGCATCATCCTTATGTATATCTATCTACCTACTTGTTTGCTTGTAAGTTTTGTTTGTCGTCCTTTTCCTGATAAAAATATTAGCACTGCATATAAAGTGTAATTTTCAAGTTTTTAACGAGAGCACAATTTGCCTGGAGTGTCAAGTATTGTCGCAAAAAGGATTACACGCAAATTACTGGTAATTATTCTCGGTGCCTTTTTGCCATCAGGGGCCATGAGTAGTGAATGTATTACATGTGGAAAAGGAGTAATGGAAGTGCATGTGTATGCCTGGACGATTTTTCTTCTACTTTTAGCAAAAGAGGATAACATTTTAAAGGATACTTTAATTAGTGCTGCATGTTTTCAAGTAACACTCTTGCAAAGTGCTAGAGAATAAGACAGACAAGACATGTGATAGAAAAAAACAGAGCAGACCATCAAATGTGTGGCATCATGGAAGCGCTGCAAAAAATTCATCTAAGCTAAACTTTAACTTCCAGTGTCTAGACGTTATTTTTCACATCCGTCGACTAAGTACATAATTACTCGCATTATATACATGAATGTGTGCTTTTTTGGTACATGTGTTTGGTGCTCTTTATGCGCCTAAGCTAGCAAACACAATCTTAAGCAGGATTTATAATGAGGCGTTAAGGATACTTAATTGGCGTGAGGTTGTTATCTTTTATTCGTTTTTTATTTTATTTTTTAATGCAAAAGCATTATATTAAGAGATAAGAGAGATAGCTTTGGCAGTACTTTAAATATATTCGTGTTTTGTTAAAGATCTTCACAATTGTTAAAATAATTGAGAATTACTCGTATACGGGTGACTGACACGAAGTGTTACCAAAACAAAACGCCACAGAATTTTTATTTTTTGATGAATTTTATTCAATCAAAGTTAAAAATGTTCACAAATATTCAAGTGTTCGAATTGCATTAGCAGTTTTCAATTTGGCCACCCTTATGGCCACGCGATTATGGCATTCAAACGGCCGACAAAGCTATTGCATGCAGCACGACAGTGGCTCTAAGGTATTTTGGCCCATTCCCGGCGAAGCTCTCGCTTGAGATGATAGACACTTGGGTATTTTTTTGTACCAACCTTTGTCTTTTAAATAACCCAAATCGAGAAATCTAGCGGATTTGCATCCGGTGAATTTGATGGCCAATGGGCAGTGGAAATGAACCGCGGAACGTTGTTTCTCAGCCAATCTTGATTGACGCGCGATTTATGACTCGGCGCCGAGTCCTGTTGAAATGTCCAGGGCTCTGCGGCCGAAATGTTTTTGTGCCCAAGGCTTTAGCGCTCCCTCCAACACATGATTCCGATATATTGGAGCATTTATCTTGATGCCACGGTCCAAAAAAAAGAGCAGTGAAAGGCGGCCCAAACCATCACCATCGGCGGCGCTTAGTTTCGAGTAGCAATCTGTTGGTCCAAATTTTCAGTAAAACGGCTGGGCAAGTAAGTCCGATCATTTTGCTTGTTCACATATCGCTCAATAACAAACGGTGACTCATCGGAGAAACCAAATCCACTTTCGTGCAAGCGTAGCAACTCCTTTGCTCTTTCCACTCTAACTTTTTTTTGAGCATCGGTGAGACCATGCGTTTTTTGGAATTTCAAGGCCTTTAGTCCAAGATGATCTTTCAAAATGTGCTACATCTGTTCGAGCGAAGCCATTTTTCTGCCGCTACGGCGCGGATTCCGAGCCAATTTGGCCTTCACCTTCCGAATGATATCCGGCGATATTGCAGTGCGTTTGGGTCTACCACCATGATGTTTTGCAATGCTGCCAGTATCGTTATAGCGATTTATGGTGCGATACACAAACATTTTATTCACATGCAGATGTTTTAGCAGGTTAACAATCTGCGGTTGTGGTTTTCCAGCCAAATATAGAGCAATCACACTATTACGCTTAAATTCCATTGCGGATAACTTTTTTTCTGAATATTTTCCACCAAAATGCTTTTGTACACTTGTAAACTATGGAATGAACTGTCATTAGTGTAAATTTGAGCGCTCTATCATCACTGGTTTGACAGCAAGTCACCCGTATATTGTTACGATATTTAGGCATGACCTTCAGTCAGTTAAGACACATGTGCAGAGACATCTCATCTTTTCCTCTCCTTAATTCGCCTTAATTTCCTGACGTCCACGCTGTGCAAAGCACTATAACGGTGCAATTCCCTTGATCGTGTGTAGCTTATAAAAAAATAAATAAATGTAAAGGAAGCTTCGTTTTTCGAGTATAAACTTTTATGTATAGATCGATACACGCTACACTGTCCTTTTATTTTTTCATTGTACTATTTGGTAATAACCACCAAATTATCTATTTTTGAGGTTCAAAGTATTTTTTCAACGCATAACACGTGCCACACATGGCTCGCGACACGTGTCATAAGTGGGATATCAAAAGTGGCATTGGCATTAGGTTAGGTTAGGTTAAGATGGCTGTCAGTGAAATAAACACACCTAGGCCAGCAAAGGTCCATTGTGATACCCAACGGATCGGGAAAACATTTTTTTCACCAACTCGTTGAACCAATTAGAGCTTCGTATTAAGCGTAGGAGACTGCTCATGTCAATGTTGGTAAGATCATTAGTGTCGTTGTAGAAGAAAGCTCCCATATGGAGTTTACGTTTTTGGGAGAGGGCTGTACAAGTACAGAAAAGATGGATAATGGTCTCTTCCTACTCCTCATCCATACAGCTTCTGCAGAAGTCATTCGAGAAGACTCCGAATCTTGCCTATCTCACAGCTTGGGCCAGGTCTGTCAAGTTGTACTGTTTGACTACCTACAGTTAGTTGAGCTTATATATAGCGATTGGTAGACCTAAAGAACCATATTCAGGTAAGATGTGTAGTGTAGTTCCTTGTTTGGCTAGTTCGTTAACCATACAGTTACCCGGAATATCTCTGTGCTCTGGCACCCAACGCAGATGGATATTGAACTGCTCCGCCTTCTCCATGAAAGATGATCGGCAGTTAAGGTCTAGAATAGAATTTGTGTAGACTGAATCCAGGGATTTCAGTGAGGCTTTGCTATCCGAGAATATACAGATATCCTTAGCGGATATGAAGTTCTCTTGAGCCAAGAAAAGACAAATCACTGATCGCCATAATTTCAGCCTGGAAAACACTACAGTGATTTGGAAGACGTAAAGAGAGGCTAAGATTTAGTCTTTTTGAGAAAACACCTCCACCGATTCTGTGGTCAGTTTTTGACTCGTTTATTTAAATATGAATGTGTTCATCTTCCAGGTAAGCATCTTCTTCCAAAAATGATATGGATAATGATATGTGTTTTGTAGGATGAAATTGTGATATGGAGGGGATGGTGACCTGGAAGTTTTTGTTAAAATAGAGTTGCGGAGTGGTGTAGTCTGGGAACCTGACTTAATTCAGGATAAAGGAGTGACCGATTACATTTCCAGTCCACTGGGAGGTAGCCTTGAGGCGAGATAGCAGCTGCTTTCTGCTACAAGTGTCGATTGGTGTAAGGTTAAAGAGAATGTCCAGTCCGGCGGAGGGGGTTGTACGAATTGCTCCGCTCATACATAGACTAGCTGATCTTTGGACTTTCCTATACCATACAGTCACACCGTAAAAAAAAGTAGGTCTTACTATCGCTGTATAAAGCCAATCAGTTATATGGGGTTGAAGACCCCATCTGGTACCAATAGCTATTTTGCATGAGAAGAATGCCACTGTGGCTTTTCGAACTCTTTCTTGTATTTAAGGTTTCCGGCTTAGCTTCCTAAACAAAATAAGACCAAAAACTTGGCTTCGTCGGGTAATGTTAACCTTATACCCTTAATAGAAGAAGTGTCAACATGTGGGATTTTGTATTTTGTGTGTGGGCTTATAACTCCTCAACCGCAGCGATCTGACAAAGTTGTAAGCTTGTCGGGAGCATTTTGAAGGAGTTCTTTTAAGGAGTTAGGGTACATTCCTGGGAAGGCAATAGCAACGTCATCCGCATAAGCGATCACTCGGCAGCGCTCCCTTCTCAGGCATACAAGCAGCTCATTCACTACTAAGTTCTATAGAATGAATGGACTCCTCCTTGTGAGGTTCCTCTCCAGACTGATCTTCTTGCTGACGATACATCAAGTTTTGAGTTAACTTGTGAGTAAAAGGTTAATCATTTCGCCAAGTGAGTCGTCTACCTTCAAAGCTGTCAGTGAATCTATGATCGCAGACGTTATTAAAAGCGCTAATGTACTGCCTGAATACTGGCTCCCTACCTATTTTGGCATTCATATCCCGCAGAATGATTTTTACGTCATACTGAGGACAGGCATGGAACTCCTGTTCGGTGATACAAAATATTCTTCTTTTTCATCATCTGGGGAATCGTCTGTAGGTGCGTGAAAGTTTATGTGGCATAGCACATGCTGTCTTGCATGACAGCTGTAATATATGTCATATTCTGATTTTTGTAAGACACCATACCCCGTCCACCGCATCTCCTAGATTGCTGTTATGTCAGCAATATATTTGCACAGGATACAGCTGGCTTTGCAACTCGACATCTATATTAGACATGACATGAGAAATTCTTAAATCGTTTAGCCCTTTACGTTGCCGTGGTCTTCGTCGTTCATCAGTGTATTCGAGGCTTATTTTTGGCTCCGTAATAAAGTTTTTTTATGGGCGAAGTTATTAGCCACGCGCCAACCTTACTTTGAAGGGACTAGCCCGGATTATTTAGCTTTTCTTTTATTGGAGGAAAATTACCGGCGGCCATCACATAGAGGTTTGATCGCACCTCCACCAGTCAGAGATAATTACGGCCATCTGCAATTCTTAAGCATTCTGTGTTATTCGTCCTATTCTATATATTAAAAGTGGAATGGATTACGTTTAATTTTACACATTTAAAACAAATTTGTAAAAACCTCCTGATTATTCAATCTACTCCAGTCTTACTCCACTCTACTCCAGTAACGAGAAATTTTTATTATACTTTTCACTTAACTCCATTACGCTTATCCCCCCTTAGATATCAATTTCCGCAACAGTACGTAGATTTAGTGTAGTAAATTTTTATACTCTTAGACAGTTGTATGTGTATTCTCGTTAACTCCATCGTTTTTTTTTTTGTTTTTTGTTTTTAATACATTACCCCATATCTCGGTGTTGTTAGTCGCCTGGTGTGAACGAAATCGGTTGGAAAGTAATGCATTTCCCACTGCTTCACATAAGCTCCCTTGAAAGCAGCCCATCCGACAGATCCTTTACAATAATATTTCGCATTGAATACCGATACACGATGCCACACGTTCGTCCTTTTACATACTTATATTTTTCAATTTTATTTCCAATCTTTATGTTTGTTTCGTACTCTGGAGTTTTCGTATTTTACTGGATTCAGTGCAGAGACAAATAAATTTCAGGAATTTTCATTTTATTGAAAATGATTCCGATGTGCGGTGTGGTTTGCTGATGTGCTGTGCGATGCTGTATAGTGCTATGTGGTACTGTGCGGTTCTGTGCTTTCACATCTCTGGAACGCTGTCGGATGATATTGGCGGTAAGTGATAGAATTCTATGCGAACAGACATAAAACACACCATACCATGCAGGCAGACAGACAGACAGACAGACAGACAGATAGACAGTTAAACGCAGTTTCAATATTTTTGTGCGAATACCATGGAGGCGCAAAGGTTATTCAGGATATACACTTGAGCATAAGCAATATTCATGCATTGTCTCCTGGTCATCCCATATATTTATATCCACATGTGTGTATGTATGTGAAACCGTTGGTGGTCCGACAGATTGGCGCGTCTTTATTTTTCATATTGTTTTTGTATTGCTTGTTTCAAGCCTTACCCCTTCTTTGACTCCACTGATGTCCTTATGCGATACTGGGACACTGTAATTTATGTAATCATCTTTCGATATCGTTTTGTTATAGAAAATATCTCTATTTTGCGAGCATCTGAATAGAGTTTGTAATATGTATGTGTAATATGTGTCGATAAATTGCAATAATAAGAAGGAATATTGCTGAGTATGCGGCTAATGCCTTGCTTGTACCAAACTCGAGTAATGCATTATTTTGACTTGATTTTTCAATTAGCCACTATCCAATCATCATAACTTAGTTCAGTCGGCGGTAGCTGATAAAATTCAAATTATAAAATTTTTCAAGTATCTTAATAATCGAACCGAAAATTTAACGTTCATTAGCTTGGTACTCTGAGAAAATGACGATGCAAGCATGAAAATAAGAACTCAAATAAGACTATTAAGGCATCAGATGTAGAACCATAGACATAGATGTTCTGGAGAATTCGTATGAATCCGATATTAGTGTGGAAGTCGAAGACTGAAGACATATGTAAAAAATATGGCACACACTAAGTTGGTCATTAATGTGTTGGTGTGGCATCGTTCTAATTATTTTTCATTTAGAGCGCCTTGCAATGGAGTCTTGCATGCGTGGTCCTGAACGATGCGCTATTCAGAGTGACGTGATCCTGACCGAAGTGCGAGCCTTGCACGACGCGTGGTACTGAAAGATGCGCTAGCTTGAAAGACGTGACCCTGGCCGAGGTGCAATCCTTGTACGATGCGTGGTCCTGAACGATGCGCTAGCGTGAGTGACGTGATCCTGAACGAAGTGCGAGCCTTGCACGATGCGGGTCCCGAACGTTGCGCTAGCCTAAATGACGTGATCCTGAACGAAGTGCGAGCCTTGTACGATGCGTGGTACTTAACGATGCGCTAGCCTGAGTGACGTTATCCTGACCTAAGTGCGAGCGAAACCTAGCAGCGAAATGCTGGTATGCATAGACGTAGCAACCAACCACGTAGCAATCTAAAAGTGAAGCTACGTTATATGACGACGTTGGTAGCAAAAGAGCAGAGTAAAGCCGTCAGAAAAACTTCGACACCTATATATAGATTTATTATAGGTATGACTTATCAAGAGGCAACCCGGTTAGCAGAAGAAATAGAAAATATAGCGTTCGCCAGCGTGTTCGCCCTTTTATACTTTTCCGCAACAAAAAAATGTTCCTGATCAGTTCGCAACGTGCCACACTGTGATTGGCCAGTACGGTAACGTAATATTGGTTGCTGTTGTTTGGCTTGAACATACATCCGTTGGCTGCACTGCGTTGGTACAGGGTGCACCAGGATTGTGTTGTTTTGTGTGAACAAAATTCGGCCCGGCAAATTTTGTTCCTCACAGCCTTATTTCGTACAAAAGGTATAAATGATCCGAGTTGGCGGAGCAAATTGATGTCAGACAATGGCGGAGTTAATGCAAAGAATGTTGAGATATTGAAAAATATGCCGGAAATTCTAAATTCTCTGGCTTATGGTTCTATAGAGTTGATATTTCTTCAAAGCAAAAACTCCAGAAGCAGTAAATTGACTGGTCCATATCTGGAGATAACACGATCACCGAACTTCGACTAAATAACTCAATAGTTTGGCCAGCATTTGGTGGTATTTGGTATATCGTCTTGATGAAACCACATATCCTCCTCAAACACTTCCAATTTATTTCTCCACTGACTGTGACTGCGTTTCCAGAATCAGCTCTCTAGTAAGAAAGTATGGAAGTGGCGTATTTTTAAATACACTGTATTGATCATAACATTACGCTTAACAAAATGTGTTGTGGAAATAATATAAATAGAAATTCGTTATGGTCACATGACCACCCAACCCAAACCTCTGCTCTAATGGCTAATCCAGGCAGGCGTATGCAGCCAAATGAGACGGATTCTTATCAGCCCCCAAAAAATGGACGAATTCTTCTGGTGCGGCGCAGCGATGCCCCACGATATATCTCCGATGGATGCATTGTTACGAGAGTGCTTAGTCGATAGTATGTGGACACTGAATACCTGGTGATCTTTAGTTTCAATTCCATGGCACACCTAATTTCTCGGATACTCCTGGGTCATTATTGATTCAAGCAATAATAATTATGAGAACGATGCATCACAGGGCACGTCAACCTCGGGTCCTGCTGTTGAGCAATCCTCTGTATCTAAAGAAGCAGCTGAGCTCTTGATGGCCAACCCCATGTTGGCATCAAATGATCGGTCTGCAGTTGAACAGCCGAACCCTAACCAGGTCTCAAATGGCGTAGACATACGGGCCCCACCTAAAACCCGCAAGGCACTCTGCACTCAAGTCAATTTTCGTACAGGTATATATAGAAGGATCTTTTCGTTCCTGAGTGCTTTGCTCGACATTGAGGGCGCTTTCGATAAAACTGGCTACCACTCGATTGCAAGGGTAATCAGTAGCAGAGGTATCGAAGACTCGTCCAATCATTGGATAACAGCCATGCTTGAAAGTCAAGATATTGTTTTCTCCTCGGGAGGATTGTCTCTGTCTGTGACTGCAGTTAATGGATGTCCCCAAGTAGGAGTGCTTTCCCCCTTCTATGGTCACTAGTCATTGACAATCTTCTAGTCGATCTTCACAGATCAGGCTACATCGTTATTAGTTATGCGGACGATTTGGCGATTTTTCTTAGAGTTAAGCACTGCACGACTATCACTAGTGTCATGCAAGGTGTTTTACCACACGTTTTAAAATGGTGCAGCAGAGAATAAGTAGTTCTAGTGCCTTTTACAAAAAGAAGACTGGTCGATGTGGCACCTGTCATCATCAAAGGCACAACGTTAGATTTTTTCAGTGAGGTTAAATATCTTGGTGTCATTTTTGATAAACGGCTCAACTGGAGTTATCATATCATATCAAGTTCGCCATCGAACGTGCCATTAGGGACTTGTGGGCCAGGAGACGCCTCTACGGCAGATGTTGGGGTCGAAATCCTTAAATAGTACATTGGATGTACACAATGATGGTTAGACTTATTATCATGTACGTGTTCGAAAGTTCTTGAACAGACAACGGCAACTATGCTTCAGAAACTACAAAGAATTGCCTGTCTAGGTATATCAGATGCCATTCGCACCTGCCCTACGACTGTATTAGAAGCTTTTTTATGGATTCCATCCTCGCATATCACTATCAGAAAGACGGCTGCTAGATGCGCTATTATGTTGCAACTAGAATGCGTGTACAAACCAAGTCACTATGGTGGAAATCACCTATAAGGAAATCCTTAATTTAAATAGGGATAGCATTAGGGAGCTGGTGAGTTTTCTAACAGGTTATTTTGGCTTGGAGTGTCACCTTAACAAAATTGGTGTGGGCCCAGAGACAGAAAACAGGATGATGAGTCATTTGAGCATATTCTCTGTGAATGCCCCGCACTACTTTGGTTAAGGAGACGCATTTTTCATAAGGAAATATGCTTGACAGCGGAGTTGAGAAATTCTGCCACTACGGACATAATATCCTTCACTAGGTAGGTGATACGTCTTTTAGAGTAAATACATCCTTAGATACAGTCTCTGCCATATGGGCTAGGGTATTATTTAAAAAAAAAACTACAGACTCAGATTAAATCATAAAATTATTCAAATAAACCATCAATTGCAGCTCTATTTCATACCCGCAAAACCGCACACAACTCTGATGGGTGCCGCCAAAGAAGTGTCAGGAAATTAAAATAATGTCCTTGCTGCTGCCCCTTAGCATTGGACATTAGAAGATCGTAAAAGCAAACGGGCGTTTGTCTGACATGAAAATTTGTTTGTCTAACGTAAATGTTGAATGTTCGTCTGAAGATAGTCGATTGTTTGCAAAGGGGTGGCGTAAAGAGAGCACAGAATTAAACAAAAGTATTTTTAAAATGTTCCACCCTAGAAGTAGGCAAACCGTCTACGTCTGCATAAAACTTAATCACACCCTGTGACAGTCGTACGAATGTTACTTCTGTTGGCTGGATATCACCAAACAACCAACCAACGAAGAAAACTACGATTCCGATCGGAATTTCAATTCAATTTGATGGGAAAAAAAACTTGGCAACCAACAGACCCGACATGCGATAATGGAGAAGAAGGTGTGTTTGTGTGTGTGTGTGTGGCAAGGGATATTAAACCAGAATAGGTTTTCCTTCGATTGTTCTTAAGAAACGTACAAAGTCGCCAAGTCAAGCCGAATGACGAATGGCGTCGGCCAAACAACAACATTTCCTCGTGGCATGTATTCCAGAATACAGGAGGTGACATTTCCAGTAGTTGTAGATGTCTGAGGATTTTATTTGCATTTTGCCCACCTACCACCACCTATGGGAGTTACACTGCGGCCTGACTAGAATTCAATTTGTGACACTGCTGACTGCGGTGCGCTGTCATACATATATTATGTAGATTTGTTACGCGCTTGTGGCCAAGGATGGGTCAAACGACTGACAAAAGATTCCCGGAAGACATCAGTGACAGCGACAACACGCGATTTCTTTGTAAAATTGAAAAAAGAGCACGCAAAATGTCGAGAAAAAAAACCACAACCAACACACACACACAAAGAAAAAGGTCTGCTCTCTATGTGTCCTGGCTCGTATGCCACCATGGGTAGGCTTTAGGTTATTTATGTCAACATTTGCTAAATTTATAATCCTTTGAGTTGATTTACTCGCTGGCCTTTGTGAAGCAAACGACATTTGAAATAATGTCCAATACATGAATGAGGTTTAAGCCCTTGTTTATTTGGATTATCTAAAAACTGCTGAAAAGTTATTTGCCAAATATCTCTGGTTTACTATTTGAAATGGGATCGTTGGTTGACTGGTATCTGATCATTAAAAGGACAATAATTACATCTAACCAAGTGAAATCAAAAGCATCACAAAGATGCATAGAATTAATACAATCCCGAAGACCTTATTAGATATCTGACGTATTTCCTAATTTACACATAAAACAAAAATGAATGAAATAGCCTACAAGGATAATAAAGATTATTTAATTAAACTGTCACGATATTACTACCAAATCAAATAAACCATTAAAAACCATTAAGTTCTATTAAAAAAACCACAGAACTATGAAGAAGAACCATAGGTATCCGTGTACCATATTTGACAATACAACTGGGGGATGATACTGGACTGGACCCTCCACCAGGCTCAGTTCCGAGCTGATGTCATTCAATTTGTGCAATATTTGATTTTCTGCTTGTAGACGTGACCACCATATACATTTATGTGTAGAAGGCTCGTCCTGGATAGAAGCATCTATAGTTCAGGAAACTTGTAAGTAGTATATAATTCACATAGCACTGAAATTTTGCAGTATTGTAGAGCTTACTAAGGAGGTTATTTTTTGAAAGTTCACCAAACCTTAATGTTGGGCAAACCTAGAAATCAAAGTCGCTATAATAAATTTAAGACACTCTGGAATGGGGGGCAGTACAAACTTGATTTGTATCTTAAATAATGCAAAATTAAATTGCCTACATATTGTAAGAATAACATTAGTTTATTTAGGGCCGTTATCTACTCTAAAATACCAGTTAAACAAAAAAACTCGATTTTTTCAAATTTGACAAATATGGTGCTATCCATACTAATATAATATTTGTATTTTCCTTCCATTCCAGAGATACTCCCTTTTTTTCTTAAGGTACCACAATCGAAAAATTGTTTATATAAAGTAGTAATATTCGGCGCGACAGACCATTGCGGTTCAAGACCTGACTTCTCGCAACCATTTGTGTTGAGCATGTATATTTTTTGCACACAAATGGAGGGGACCTTCAATTTAATGCCGTATCTGAACGGCGAATTGAGAAGCATTCCGTGACAAGTTATTACTTTCGGAACGTTTGTCACCCATTCGCGTGAGGTGGGACACCGTGAAAATGCTTTTGGTGTTACTGGGGCTCGAACCACGAACCTCCTGCTCAGAAGTCCTTGCTCTTATCCACTGAGCCACGGTAGTATAAAAAAAATTAAATCGATTAACTTTATACAATATCATCAATATTAGAATAATCTTCTTCTTGATTTGATCACTTCTAAATTTGTACAGAAAGGCAAAAATAATCGGGTAAATTTTGAAGATATGTATATGAGAGCTCCTCGACCCTGAAAACCGATCACTTCCGAATATTAATACAAATTTGTCGACAAATCTCAAGCCACAAACACAGCTGGACACAAAAGTTATATACAGGGTGTATCCGTTAAGGTGGCAAATACTTAAAGGGGTAATTCCTTGGTTAACCCTAGAACACTAATCCTCGCCTGTGAGGCCGCTCACAAACGGTTATTTGAATTCTGCTGATCCCACGTATTTGCTGATTCTGACGATGAGTTGGCTAATATAGCTGTGAATGATCCAGATGATGTTAATACGCCATCAACTTCAACTTTTAATAGACCTCAGTGCGTTCTTAGGATACAATTTCATCGAATGCAGAATGTTAACCCGATTCATCCTGGCAACAAACAACATGCATGCGAGTTCGCCTCCATGATTCGGAACCGAATACATATAGGTGTACATTTCCAATTTTTTTTATTTTTGTAATACATCTAGTAATCATATTTAACAGTTAATTTTACAAATTTCATTTTACTTTCATAGAGGGAAGATTGTAAAAATAGTAGGAAATTTTTTTTTTAAAAAAACCTCATAATGGCGTACCGAAGAAAGTAAGTATAACAATATAATTTTTTATGTACGTTAATTCAAAGTAGTGTGTTGTAATTGTCTGAGTAAATTGATTGTATAAAATAATAAAATACGTGATTTTGTGGAAAAGTTAATTTTTATTGTGTTTTTTTTTTTAAATTTCCGCGGCGTGTCCATATTGCTACACCAGGAACGATAGGATACAGGATTTATAAATCTGTTTTATTGTGTAAAATATTATATTTTTTTGTAGAATTTGTAGTTGTTAATACTTAATACGTTCTCTTAGAAAACTGACGCTTCAAGAAGCTCTTGATTACTTGGATGAGCTTAGTTCCGACGATGAAAATGATCTTTCATGCAACCTTCACGCCTCGTATGTTCAACGAACATATACCCTGAATGCTTTCTCGAGCTGCCCGGCATATCTTTTGTGGAAGGAGTCCTCGAGTGCCTGACAGCTCCCTACAACATCGACCAGTCTTCGCGCCGATGTGACCAGCAGCCCCAGGTGTACAAGTTGGCGAAGACCTAGGTAAACACCCTCTCGACCCCTGAGGTTTTGTCATAGAGTTTCCAAGGTTCGATAAGGTCCACCTCTGGATGACCGGTGGAATTAATCCCCGAGCAACCTGGCAGACCGTCGTATCGACACCCGGAACTAGAAAAAATAAATTAAATAATTAATAATACCATTGCATCGACAGTTTTTCGCGTCGATGCAACTGACAGCCACCGGTGTAAGAGTCGGTAGAGACGCCCAAGAGGGTCCCCCTTCCACGACCCCGAAGGCTTTGCCCTTTTCTGTTCCAAACATGAACGGAAGAGAATAGGTGTCACTCGACCTTGTGTTGTATCCGAATATAACCAATATACGTACCTATGTGTGGGCTCGATCGATTTGACCAAAACGTTGCAGCTTACCGTATCGCTTATCAGGGCAGAAAGTGGTGGAGCTGCATCTTTACATGGATTATCGATGCTTGCGTGCAAAATGCATGGCAACTTCATCGGCGTATCACACCGGATATGCTACAAAAGCAATTCAAACGCGAAATTGCAATTTATTTATTTATTTATTTATTTTTTGTTGCAAGCATTTCGGAGATCCGCCAAAGTCGCATAGTAGCGTTTTAAGTCTAAAGCGCCGATCGGAGTCTACCACATTAGCTACTACTCTTCGCTATGACCAGACAAATTTTCTTGTTATACCTCTAGATAAGAAGAGAAGCTGTGCGGGCGACCTATGTAATTCAATTGTTCGAACTGCTTGCGCTAAGTGCGACAGAGTTCTTTGCTTGCGTTGTTTTAAGCCTTACCACACTAATGAATAAATTGGTAATTACCTTTCAATACTATCTGAATAAAATTAAAACTGAATTACTACATAATCTTGCTGTTTTATTGAATTGAACCCATGAACAAGCCGATTTACTATGTTGCACTGTCATGTAGCCTTTCAATCCTGGCGTTGCCAAGTGGCAACAGGACCCCCTGACGACACTGCGACCTTTGAAAATAATCTGATGATGCAATTTTTCTCGTTTTGATCGTTGAGCATCTAAAATATTTTGAAAAATTCGAAAAATAAACATTCAGGATGATTCGGGGTAACATCTCATCATTTCGCCATCGACACACATTACTCGAGTTAAGAACAACTATATTTGGTCATCGCAACCAAGTTTCATCTCGGCAAAGTTCAAGCAGAACGGCTGCAAGGAATATTATTCACGTAACGCCAGGACCAAAACAGTGCGGCAAGAATGCTATAAAACCATTTGAGTGTTTTGTAAAAATTTTTACGCCAGATATGATCAGCGAAATACTCCTTCATACTAATGAAGATATTGAGGTCAAATTAGGAAAATATAAAGAACATACCTCCACTGTGTTCACTTCTAGAAAAGAAGAACTTTGCCTATTAATCGGTGCATTGAAAAATAATCTTCTAGCAAGGAACTTTTTGGCTCTTCACATTGCGGATCTAAGTATATTGCTACAATGAGTCATGAACGCTTTGATTTTCTCATACGATGTCTTCGTTTTGATGATCGTGGCAGCCGAGAGGACAGAAGAAAGGAGGACAGATTTATTCCAATCCGAAGTTTATGGGAAACATTTATCCAACAATGTCGTGATCTATACAATCCAGGTTTCTATGTCACGATAGACGAAAACGATGTCCTCTCAGAATGTATATACCGAACAAACCTGCTAGATTTGGAATAAAAATCGTCCTAGCATGTGATGTTAACACTAAATATATATTTGATTCTTGCCCATGTTTAGGAAAAAAACAAGGACACGTCTGCTACTGGCAATCCTCTCGGCAAGCTGCTTACAAAAACAATACATGGGGGCAACCGGAATCTTACAACAGATAATTGGTATACATCAGTGCCTTTAGCTGAACAGTTACTTGCTAAACCATTCATGTTAACCCTTCTTGGGACAATCAGGAGTAACAAAAAAGAAATCCCTGAAGAGTTCAAACACACTACATCACGTTTGGTTGGAACGTCAATGTTTGGCATTCATGATAAGCTTACCCTTGTCAGCTTCAAACCTAAAGCTAAATAAACCGTTCTTCTTCTTTCGACCATGCAGGATGAACCAGCTATTGATCCAGTATCAAAAAAACCATATATAATAGAGTCGTACAATTCAACAAAAGGTGCTGTCGACACATATGACCAAAAGTGTGGTTTTTGAGAGCACATAGAATTTTAAAGACATTACCGATATTAACGTCGTCAAAGTCAAAAAAAAATTTGTTTTTTTTTATTTTATTTTTAAACGCGACTATTTCGAAAAATGCTCCAGGATAATTTTTTTTTAACAATGCAGTATTAAAGCCTATTCAATTCCTATGCAGTTCCGTCTCACAATATTAATGCATACGGTCAACAGCAGCCGGGTGAAAATTAAAAGTTTGTAAAATGAACGAAAACGTATCTTTGACCATACTTGACTTAACACCCTATAACTCTTGAACGCTTCCAGCGATAAGGTTACCATTTATCTTTTTTGAAAGAAAATTAAATTTTTAAATTCAGGCAATGTACATTTTTTAAATAATTTAAGCCATGCCGATATGGAGAGTTGTTGCTTGACAGAATAGAAAACCGTGCGATAAGACTTATAGGTGACAAAAATATTGTGAGAACATTTGAATCGCTTGAACATCTCATCATTGCCTTCTGTTTGTCACTCACTGTCTTACAGTGTTTCAGCTAACGTTGCTCAAGAGAAATAGCCAGTTGGGGAAAACATGTCCTTGGTTCTATAAATGACAACGGGGAAAGGTTTGCTAATCTATGTTCTGATCGCTACCTAATCATTGGAGGCACATCTGGGAATCTGGAACCATTCCATCGTCGTTTAAAGAAGGCTTAACAGTCAAATTCCTTAAGAATGGTGATTTGAGCATTTGCGAAAACTGGACAGGAGATACCCTGCTAAACACCATAAACAAAGTGATCTCCTCTATAATAGCTAGGCGCTTACGGAATGCGTTAGAGCCAATTTTGAGAAATGAAGAAGCAGGATTTCACCCAAACCATTCTTGTACTGATCAAATTAACACCCTGCGTATAATCATTAAAGGATTGTTCTCCTCTGTATATGGTTTTTGTAGATTTTAAACGTGCTTTTGATAGCGTGGACCGAAACATGATGTGGCAGATTTTGTCTAGCTATGGTGTTCCAGAAATCTGATAAACATCATCAAGGAGCCATACCGCGACTCAGAAGCATTCATAAAGGTCATATTTGCTCACCTACATCTAATCGGGAGTCAAGCAGGATTGCACCATCTCACCATTGCTCTCCCAATTGTCATCGACTGGGTGATGAAAATAGTAACCCGTACTCCATCGGGTTTGCCATGGAATGTTTTGCACTGTCTAGAAGACCTGGACTATGCCGATGATATCTGTCTCCTATCACAATCGCTAGGTGACATGGAGTGTAAATTAAACTCACTAGAATTCCACGCCAACAAAGTGGGTTTAAAAGTTAACGTCTCAAAAATAATACTACTTCGCGTTAACGCTAGTGGAACATGTGATCTCTCGATTGACGGACATCAGATATAGGAAGTCGATAAGTTTTGTTATCTGGACAGTTGGATGTCAAAAAATTGCGGTGCTGACTCGGATGGATGTAAACAAGGCGAGACACTCCTATAGTATTCTAAATATTATCTGGAACTCCTCGCAAATCTCCCGGAATCTAAAGCTAACGATCTTCAGATCTAACGTTCTCTCAGTACTCTTGTATGGCTGCGAAACGTGGAAAGTCACAGAGTCAATTGCGACCCAAGTCTTCGTCAACAAGTGCTTAAGGAGGATCCTAAGAATAAGTTTGGCCCGACATTATCACCAATCAAGACTTGCGGAGAGTAACACAGCAGGAAGCAATCGCGCTCACCATCAGACGACGAAAATGGAGCTGGATTGGCCACACTGTGAGAAAGCCAGCAGACGACATTACAAAAGTAGCGCTCGACTGGAATCCACAAGGAAGCCGTCGGAAGCAAAGAAACAAACCTGCGATGACATTAAAAAAAGTCCAATGTATCCTAAACTTTATTCTCCGTGAGTCGTTATATTGTTTGTTCTGCAGAAACGTCAAATGCATATAACGCACAGGGGGAATGCCATACAAATAGACTGTTCCAAGAATAGAATATAAATGCACCCTTATTTTTTTTGAAGAAATTAAATATCAATGAAAATCACCGCAGCCATTAATCGCACATTAACTAACCTGAACAAACAGTTGCAGAGGAATAGTAATTTATTTTTTTTTTCCATTAAAGAAACGAATAAACTACGCCATGACAGCAAACCACCACCAGCGCAACTTTGTGATTAATGATGGCGAGGACGATTATTGTTACTAAGAATGTTGGTCTTACGAAGATTTTATTATTAGTATGTTCTCTGCATCGATTGCTCGCATGATATATTTGAACTTTGATTGATTGTGCAACTAGCAACTTTCTTAAGCTATACGAATTGCTTGAGTAAGTTAAAACTCCTACGCGTATTGTTTTTCGTTTATTCTTGGACATAGCTTAGGACTATTGTTTATCTGTTTTGTTTTTCATTTCCTAAGAGGTCTGATATGGTTTACTGACCTTCTTACCTAGGTGACGCCACAATTCGGGCCTTAATTAAAATGCCCCCACCAATTAGCATTTCTTCAAAATTAACCCGAGTAGAGAATTTACATGAAAAATTTTAATTATTATAAGTTGGCTTTTTATTTTATTGATTTATTTATTTTTTTAAGCTTTCGAGGGATAAAAAGAACACTTTCAAAGTGAAAGCAAAAAATAACTTAATAAAAATTACTACACTTTGTATCGGTAGATTATAGTTTTGATGTACTCTAATGGATGCACCGAGAACTCTTTCTTACACACAACGGTAGTTTTGTGGCCATACAGGGTAAAACAGCAGACAACGATACATATTGCAGCAGAATGACTTGCCTTATCGGCAATAAATTATAAATTATATTAGCATTAGATTAATCACAGAGGGATAATGCGACCGTCCGGCTGGCGCGACATCCTGTAGAGACATTAGCGTTCACAAAGTATTCACTTTTTCTCTCCTCTCTTAATGATGTCCCGTAGGAGATCATGAACTTAATTCAGTTTTTCTCCTTTCAGTGTACAGAGCGTTCTGAAGTCCTTTGGCTTGGTCGCAGCAACACCAGTTTCGCATTAAATGCGAAAAAAGTAAATTTACCATATCGCAAAGCGGCAACTGTGAAGCATGCAAGCATATCAGCAATTGCTCAAGGGATACGGAATACATATAAGAAAGACGAACGAAAAAAAAAATCGTATTATCCGTTCTGTTGTATCTAAACTCTCTCTCCGACACTGAACGAGTGTCCCTTTTTGCAACGTGGATTCGAGATTAAATAAACGGCAAAATTGTTGCGCGCGGTGTACCATAAATGGAATTTTAAATGTATGAGTATTATATAATATCGGTTTGAATGGGACTTGTGTGGAAATATACCCTAATGTTTAATTCCTCGCGGCATCATCAAATTCTCGTTAGCCAAATCGAAACAAATGATACGTAACGCATCGCCGTGACGTTCTACCCGGCGTGCGGAGTCCGTATCGAAATGTTATTGTATCCGACTTTTTGTACGATTAAATAAAAATAAAAAAAGAATTACGGAGACGCATTAAATTCCTTTTTAAGAATGCATACCCCATATATATTACCTACTATCATTTCTTTTACTTTAAACGAAACAAATGGCAAATAAATGAAATTAAGTGCCTGTGGGATCAATGATAGTGACAGCAGTTAACGAATAAATATTGACTCTTTTAACCCTCAAGCCCATCTTCGGACGTACTGTTAAGTTTAGAGACTCTTTCTTTAGTCGTACAATACGAATGTAGAATGCTCTGTATTCCCGCATCAATTTGATCCACAAGCATTCAAAATGCATGCACAGCAACATCTCCTCTTTCTTTCGTTTTTTGTTTTTTTTGTTTTATAATTCAGCGCGCGCTTCAAGGGGTTCGCACCCTTATAATGCTCGGCTATATGCTTGGCACAGCGTGGGCGTTAAGGAAGAGGAGGAGAAAAGAGGAGATGTCTATGAGCTTGTGTTTTGAATGCCTGTGGATCATAGTGATGTGGGAAGACAGAGCTTGGCAGAGCATTCCACATACGTGTTGTACGGCTGAAGAACGAATCCCTGAATTTAACTGTACGTCCGAAGATGGGCTTGAGGGTAAACTGATGAGCATTTAGAGCGCGAGCACGAGTATTGCGGTTGAATTCAAGGAGAGGTGGCATGCAGCTGGCTATTTCTCTTGAGCACCGCTGGTAGAAGAAGCGATAAGACAGTGACAAGCAAGAAACGTTCCTGCGGTGTTCAAGCGAATCTATTGATTTCGCTATATTTTCGTCACCGATGAGTTTTATCGCGCGGTTTTGTATTCTATCTAGCTGATGCAAAGAAGTCTTAGGCGCACCAGACCAGATATGGCAATTGTACTCAAGTTTTTGGCGAATAAAAGCCTTGTATATGGTAGCCAGATCAGAGGGAGATAAATATTTCTTGCACCGGGCTAGAAAATCTAAACATTTCGCAGCATTTTTAGCGATGGTAAATATGTGGTCGTTACAACGAAGCTTGTCGTTAACGCACATACCGAGAATTGCGAGATTTTCAGTTTCCTCGATGCAAGTGGCATTCATGGATAATGGCATAGGTTAAGGAATCGCTTTGACGACAGGAGACTACATTGGGTTTTTGGAAGCGTTAAATTCTACTCGATTGATTTCTCCCCATTGTATTATGCTGTCAAGGTCAGAATTCAACGAGCTTAACATACAAAGTTGTTTGTGTTCCACATCAGAAGTGGAGGGACGTTCCACAAACTTATATGAGAAGCTGAGAGTGCTGTCGTCAGCGAAAGAGTGAATTGGATTAGAAGTCACAGATAAGAGATCATTAATAAAAATGAGAAAGAGTGTCGGGGACAGAACAGAGCCCTGGGGAACGCCAGCATTTATGTGGTGTATTTCAGACTTGAAACCGTCCAAAACAACTTGAATTGAGCGGTCCAAAAGATAGCTTCTAATCCAATGAAGCAGTTTATCATCAACACCATAAGCACGCATTTTACACAAAAGAGCTTGATGCCAAACTCTGTCAAATGCCTTTGAAATATCGAGTGCAACAGCTTTGCTTTCTCCAAAATGATGCAAAGATCGGTTCCACTGTTCGGTGAGATATACCATCAAATCACCAGTAGAACGTTGCCCACGAAATCCATACTGCCGGTCACTAAGGATTTCGTTGGTTTCAAGATATTTCTTAAGCTGATAATTGATCAGCGTTTCCATGACCTTGGAAAGAATGGATGTAAGTGCTATGGGTCGGTACGAAGAAGGAGATGACGGCTCGCCTTTTTTGGGTATGGGCTGGACAAATGCTGTTTTCTAACTTCTCGGGAAGAGTCCAGAAGAATATGATAGATGGAAAAGCTTACGCAATGGTAATGCCAGCTTGGAAGAACACCTCTTCAGAACTTATGGAGTAATACCATCTGGCCCAGCGGATTTGTGTGTGTTGAGTTCATTTAAAAGCCTAGCAACAGCACGAGTACGAATAAAGATCTGTCCCATAGAGTGTTCAATACTCTGAGGTGCAGGAGGCGACAATGCACAATCTGGAAGGGTAGAGCTAGCTGCGAAATGCGCAGCAAACAGATTGGCTTTGTCTGGAATGTCATAATAAATGAGCTTTGGGATTGACGACGAGGCTGTATTTTTGATTCTTTTCACGAAGGACCAAAAATTTTTACTACCTTTGGGACATTGTAGTATTTTTTGCCTTAATTTTCGGTCGTAGGCGAATTTGACTCGCCGAAGATGGGCATTGCAATCATTTCTTGCTCCTTTAAATTTTTTTCGGTTTTCCTCGGTAGGGTTTGCTTTGTAAAAGCGAAAGCACACCTCTTTAATCCTAGAAGCCTCTTTACAGCTCAAGTCATACCATCCATCTTCCTTTGATTTGATAGATTTATTCCTGAAAGGAATAAACTTTCTCATACCAATAAGAATGATGTTTGTGATTGCATCAGCGGCGGCATCCACGTTGCTATCACGAAAAAATAGCGACCAGTTAGTTCTCCCAAAGATGTTGTTAAGGCCATCCCAACCTTAGTGCCCACGCTGTGCATAGCAACTTAAGAGTTTTAACCCCTTAACCCCCGAGCGTGTGCCGATAGAAAAAAAAACCTTTGAGTACCGAATTATTTTCCATAAATAAAAGAAAGGTTGAATCTGATATACTGCATCGTTGATCCTCTTGTAAGGATCTTCCTAACTTTGCTTCTGTAGTTTCCCTTGTCTTTTGTCTTGGAATTGAAATTCTACATAGTTCGCACGCAGGTGTTTCCGTGGTTTCCCCACCATTCATTGCTATTCACGACGTTGTTCTTAACTGTTCTATGGACATTGATCACCATTGGTCTTTGATCGGAATCCTTTGCATCTTTCCCAAATATTGGCCTCTAGCTGTTTAGTGCAGTTCTCTTCTTGTAGCAGACCTTAAGCACCAGTTTTCAACATATCAGCGACAATTGACCCAAAAGAATATACTTCTAAATTTATTCAGTGTCCTCTTAATTCCCAAATATTTTCCTGGTGTTCCATTGTGTGTTTTGTGAAGAAACTTGTTCACCAAATTCGTTGGTAACACTACCTTTGAATCTGTACACGCAGATGCCTTATCAGTAGTCCATTTTTTGAATCTCAATGACTTCCATTGAGCCCAGTAGCCTTTTACTGTAGAACTTTCTGTTGCAATTTCGTGCCCCTGCGGTCTTTCTCCTTGCCATCTTTCTCAATCCATCGAAGTACTGTAACAATTGAATCATCCTGCTCTTGTTCTTCCCTTAGCTGCTCTCTTGTCAAATCATCTTTCATCTGCTGGACCGTAATTCGTTAAACAACTGAACATTTTGGATTTCCGATCTTCTACATTGTTTGTACTCGAGGACACAACACTTCCTCAATAATCCAGCATTGTGATTGCCGGTCATGCTGAGCGGAACTTCTATATTACGCCATCTTAGCACTTGCTTCCTGTAATCAAGTGACATGTGGTACGTGATCCCAATATGCATTCATCTTCCACTCGGGCAACAATAAACCGATGTCGGAACCCTAATCCTCCAAGCTCGACTATTAGAAAACGTTCACCCTGTACTGCTGCAGCCTCTCCTGTAGCTGTACTCAACTTGTAGTGATGCACTCTTTCTACTTGCTCTCCAGGCACCATTTTAGGACTCACAATAGATCTGGAAGCTTCTGTGTCAAGAATTAAATCACAAGGTCTTCTTTTTAATACGTCATTAACAACCAGACTGTTACAATCCCTTCCAAGATCTGTACTGCGTATTGTGAAACTGAGATATTCCCTTGTCTTCTTCAAGCTTTTCCCTGCAAAGCTGGTACAATACAACTGATCCCACCTTATTCAAATGTTGTGCATCTATATGCCGTAATCTGTTCAGATTATTGACATTATTCAAAGGCATTTTAAAGCGATGGGAAGAGCACTTTCATGAGTTGTTTTATGGTCAGCTAATTGAGAATACGCTTAGAAGAGCGATAAATTGGCTCAAAGATCATAAGGCCTTGTGATCAGATTGTATCCCAGCGGATCTGATTAAGACAGGACGCCCCGCAATACACCTAGCAATTCATGAACAAGTAGTGCAAGTATGGGAGGAACAAGTAATGCCAGAAGACTGGCGAAGAGACATCCTTTGCCTCATACATAAGAAAAGAGATATTAAAACCACGTATAGGATTTTCTCCTCTACATACTAGTTCATACTAGTGTGGCTTCATTCCAGGCAAATAAACAACTGATCAGAGCTCTAATTCCAACAGATTTGTTTCAGGTGACTTTGTCTGGTCTCATAATACAAAACGTAGGCCAGGTCGATGTCCGAAACTGGATTCGAATTGGGAGGGACCATATCGTGTTATGCAAGCACTATCTGATGTCGCATTCAAACTCAGGCGGACACCAAGAACTAAGCCCAAAATGGCTCACACAGACCGGTTGGCGGCATATCGAGGGAAACAGGTCGATGCTTCGGAGAACTGGTTGGATGACGAAAGGCGACACATGGCTGCCTCCTAGGGGGGGGGGATCTTCTAATCTTCGTGTTTGGTATTTGGAGACTTGTGATAGTGCTCTTTCAATCGCTCGAAGATACCTTAGAAATTTTTGAACAGATTACCCTCTTTGCATTTGTGTAGTATGTTCAATGCGGTTTGTATTGTTTCATACAGCATACTCGATAGTTAGAACTTCCACGTCTGGTGATGGTCATCGCTCTCTATACTGTTCTTCTTTCAGCACGAGATTTTTTACACAGGCTGCTTTCTTTAACCGCGACTCCTTTTGAGCTCTTTATATTCTAGTCTCTAGATTACGTTCATCACCGAACCAGTTGTTTCGATGTTATAGTCTATGATAGAGCTAGTAATAGTTATGAACGTATATTCAATGCGTGTCCTTTTCTCTTCTACGCCCGGAATTTCAGCCCGAGAAATTTACTCTTGCTCACTGAATGAGTCCTAGAAGTGACCTTAATTGTTTGGGCAGTCATCTTGACTTGAATCTGATTCGCAGAGGCAGCCGTTTTTGGTGATGCAAGCCGCTTTATCGGTTTCATTATAAAAATAAGGTTAAGAACCGGGATACCGTTAGTGGTCTTAAGTTTTTGTTATAATAACTCTTATCACTATTCTATTAATATCATTTTACGGTGCCACTTCTTGTGCCCACATTGATCTAACATAAGATAGTAAAGCGATCTAAGCAGCTTGCCAAATGGATAGTTGTAATTCAATGTAAACACTGACTGAATCTTGATCTTAAAAGCCCAAGGGTAATCAATTAATTCACAAAATTCGTAACAATTTTTTTTGAGAATTTTTTTTCTTATTTTTTTGGGAAAATTTTTATTTCCTAAAATTTTTTTTTTAATAAATTCTGACTGGTAGATGCCAAGATATACGAGTTCCTACCAATAACTTTCCACTACTATAGACACCCGTGTATGTATATTTAGTTGTAATTCAGTCTAAAGACTAATTTATCTTAGAAGCCTTATAGTATGCAACGTAAAATGTAGGTCTTTCATTCATAAGCGATGGGTTCAGTCAAAAGCTATTTCTGAAATATACTGAAAAAATCACATTTTACTTTGCAAACGTTCGGGCATAAAAAAATCGATTGCGGTGCGTAGAGTGAGTATATTTTTCAGTTTTCCTAAGGGCAGTAACCCCTAGGAATGAAAATTACGCCATCGCAAGCCGAGCACTAACCAATTGTTTTAAAACAAGTCACATCAAATTCCGACTGGTAGAAGCCGAGATATACGACACGACAAACAAACATATAAACGTAAATCCGTACAAATGTACAAACGTTCGCTGAAAAATGTTCATGTCCTCTGAATATAAGCTTCGCCCTTCGGGCTCGCAATTAATCCAATTGCTTTCATATCTATTCATGAAAAGCGAGACATAATTTATAAAAGAAAGCGTCAATTAGATGCACTGGAAAAAAAGTGCAGTTTTCTGGAGCTTTGAATTATATGTTTTTTATGTGCACTCTTAGGTGGCAAGTCATAGTAATTGGTAGTGTCATCTGCATATATATAAATTGTCTACATTTATACACTCTTATCACACAAAAAAAACGCAAAAAACTGTCAAGGTGGCATTTTACATCCTTTTCGATAGTCAATTTAATGTCACTTTCTTACTTACTTTCTTAAAGTTCATAAAGTTTATTTATCGTCAATAATCTCACATACATACATAACATAGAAAGAAACAACCTGACGCAATGTTCAATTTGCTAAACAAACGACAAGCAATAAAGTCGCCAACATGAAATAAAGCCTTAATACAGGTGCTGTCGCACGCCCTCTTAAGCAATATTCGTTGTATAAATGACTCCAAATTTGCAGCCTATGTCAGCTACATATAGCAGCAATATATTGTCAACCTTAACAACTTAAGTTTCTGTTCCATACGACACACCTAATGGAGCTACCTGATGTTCCAATCCGCACCAATAGCTCACCCACATAATATTCCACGCAGGGGTATATGCATGGCTTTCTCATTTTTGGCATAATCGATACAAAGCACTAACAGTAAATATTTGTCTCAGTCATAATCATAACTTTTCTTCTTATGTATGCGTAACGTCACGGCATTAAGATACACTGGAGTACGTACTGTGGAGGGACCAACCGGGCTAAAATTACAACACATCAGGACGATGAATATGGAATGATATCAAAACTGCTGTGTATTTAATGTGAAGTGAAAACAACAGCAAATTCAGTCAAATAAATAAATTACTCTGCACCTTAATCTTTAGCAAATAATTTCACGATACAATCGTTGGTAAGAGCTTTCAATGATTGTACGGAAATCGCAATGTGTGTTTCCTTACTTTCAATATCGGGCCGATATGCACGATATCGCTCAAGTCGCGCAGAAATCGTACGGAAATTGTATCGTGGTCCAGCGATTGTACCAATATCGTCGGGACAACAAGCAGTTGTATAACGATTGTATCGTGTATTCCTTGCTTTATAGGTATTTGTGTCGGTATGCAAAGTACAAAACGTCAACACATAGATACATACAAATACATACTTATACTACGATTATATGAGTTAAAGCAATTTAAAGGGAAACAAATTGTGCATGGACTGGACACTATTAGCAGGCATAAGTTGGCTGGGGGAAAACCAAACGAACTGAAACTTTAACAAAATCAATAACAACAACGAAAAGAGACGTTTTGTGGGTTGTTGTGAAGAGGGGAGGAAATTTCTCGAAGTCACACCAAAACACACACTACACCGCACATCGTAATTAATTATGTGCGGTAATCTAAGGGATGATGATTTATTGTTATCCTTTGACAAAAAAAATCACATATTACAGGATTGTACAGAACGTCCTTAGCTTTTTTTCGTCCATTTGATTTTCAAGTCCAATCCAAAATAGGAAGGACTTAGCAACTTCAACGAGTAGTCACATCCTTAACAGCGCCCTTCAACGAACTTAACCTGACTAAATCCATGTAAATGATATGAACATTTCAGTAAACGCTCATGCTGCGATTCTAATAAATTAACTCTCTTCTCACTTTTCTCCAAATTCTCTGAGAATGAGTGGAAATATATATCTCTCATTTGAATTAATATTCCACTCGACTGAGCGACTGATTCCATTTCCGACCACTGATGAAAATGTTAGCAGCACGTTTGCGCCATTCTCAGATATCTCTTCTCCACGCTCTACCGAAAGGATTCTCCGATTTTGCGTCCTTTTATTAAAAAGTAAATTTCTCTCTCTCTCTCTGCACTCACTGTATCTTTATCTCTCCAGACGTGTGCTTTGATAGAACATTTTCGTAAAATTTTCATACCAAACAAGTCCTTTTACAAATCCTTCGGACATACCTATCTTTTGATGCGGTTCTCTCTACTCATAAAATAAAGTGAATTATTGAATTAAAATTTCGACTTGAACTTGAAGTGTCTGTCGTCATGTACTTAAGTATTTATACATTGATTGTAGGTGTATCCAAAAAGACCACGCCTGATGCAGGGATATCTGTGCTAACTTGATGTTCAAGATGCCGGTTTCAATCTCTGATGTGGAAGAAAAACATTTATTCTCGCATTTCATCACAATTAGGCTGTTACATTTTCCATAATCGCAGGAAGGAATAAGTTACCTAAAGACATCAAAAAAACATAAAACACTTATCACTTGTTATCACTTTAATGCATCAATATTTCAAAATAAACGCTTACTTTATTCGCAGCTAGACTAAATTAATGTGAATAGTGCTGCAATCAGATAAATATTTCAAAAATAGAAGGCTCCATGTTTCTCAGACTCACTTTCTTTTGTAGCTTCTATTAAGGCTTTTTTGATTGTCTTCTTCCTTCGTAACGATACGATACGATGAGAATTGGGGGGGTGTCTACAAGCCACCTGCACCGCGACCAACATGGGTCTATTGTGCCCCCTATTCTTTGTGCTTAGAAATCTTTTAGTCTTTTGATAAACTCTATTATTCTTTTGGCTGGTATTTGTTGGTAATCTTCTACCCTAATAGTTATTTTACCAAAAGTTTTTATTTAAGTTTTATAAGGGCTGGTCAGTCTGCTATGAGGCGGTCCATTGTCTCCTCTTTTTCATTGTAGTATCTGCAGGTCTCATTGCTGACTCCTATTTTGTGTAGATGATACTTACAAGTATAATGTCCTTTTAGTGCTCCACATAAGATTCTTAGTACTTGTTTTTTGAGTTTTATGACCTCTTTCTCCTTGTTGTGGTTAAAATTAAGGAGTTTCTTTGAGAGCCTTAGACATTCTATAATATTCCAGTAGTTATTTGTGCATTTTATTGCCAAGTTTTATATTTCACTATTTATTTGTAAATTGTTGAATCCGTGTAGTGGGCTCGGTTCTATGAATGGAGTTTCCTTTCTCGGCCATCTCATTACCAGTATGCCCTTCATGTCCTGGTACCCAAATAAGATTGACTTTGTTTTTTTTTTCAAGTTTATTCAGGGCATTGTGGCACTCGATGACTGCCTTTAATCGAAATTTGTACTTGCTTAGTGCTTTTAGCACGGCTTGTCTGTCAGACATTATATTTATTTTTGACTTTGTTAGCCTTCTTGCTAGCAAGTTTTTGGTTGCAGCGCTTATTGACCGACCCATATAAAATAGTATAAAATACTTGGTTTGATCATTTGGGCATAGGTCCAAGAAGTAATTTTTGGGTTTAGTCCCCAGGATTTAACTAGTAACAATGGCTTTAATGGCAGATTGGCAGTCTACACATATGCCGAACTTGCCCCATATTGTAGTGTTGTCGTGCCTCTCAGGTAGCTTGTAGGACCTAGAAAGGTTAAGGCTTTCAGAGGAAATTCCATCACCGACTCCATTGCTCATCTTGGATCCATCGGTGAAATTGAAATGAAGTTAAGGAGTGCAGTAGTCGGATGATAGCATCTTCATCCTTTGGTAACACCTTCATTACATTGAGGTGGCTGTACAGTTTGTTAGTAAACCACCCAGATTCTTTGAGCCAGACCGCACTTCACGCCGGAACGTATTTAATAAATAGGTCGGGAGGTAGTAAGTGTAGGATTATGTTAAAGGAATCGGTGGGGCACGACCGATGTTCTGCAGTAATACTAACAGCTTCTGATCTCTGTAATTAACCCAGCTTGCTGGCATTGTATTTTTAATTTCCCCATTTCTTTTCAATGGTTTGGCTGCTAGCATATAGGTCAATGCAAACTTACTTAGCCTTAAATTCTATATTCGACTTCCAGCTGAGCTTCCTGGCTAAAATTACGCCGAGATATTTTGCTTCTGAGGTAAGCGGGCAAAGTCCGGTATTTTGAACGTAGTGCTGAAAGGTACCATTTCAGTTTTTCCAGAGTTAGCCCCTAGGCCACAAACAGTAGCCCAGGAGGTAACCCTGCCTAGAGCGCTTTCCATTACCTCACTGATCACGGAAAGGTGCTGCCCTGACACAAGTGTCGGGACGTCGAGTGCATAACCTTCGTCCTATCCATCTCAAGTGTCCTGAGGACCTTGTTTATAACCAGCAGCCATATAAGGATCGACCTGCCTTTAAGGTAAGTATGCTGGTATTTTGATATAGCTGTATCTTCGAAACTTAGTCGTATATGGTATTCTAAGACTCGCTCCAGCGTTTTTAAGCAGAAACGACGATAGACTAAGTGGTCTTAAATCTTTAGCCGGTTCACCGGTACTTGCTTTAAGAGTTGAATACAACTCGTACTCTTCTCCAACTGTAGGGAACATAGCTAAGTCGCAGGCAACTTCTGAAAATGTTCACTAACCAAGGGGCCGACACACCTATAGTCTTCTGAAGCATGATAGGTTGAATGCCGTCAAGGCCAGGTGATTTATATGCAGAAAAACTGTGAATGGCAGTTTTCAGGAATAATTAGCCAATGATATGAGTCCGAAGTGTCTATAGAAGTGGAAAGTTTTTGGTAGGATCTCGTATATATTGGCTTCTACCAGTTTTAATGGGACTAGTTTTAAAACAATTGTGACGCGTGTGGTCCGTGTCGTGTAAGCCACCTGTGGCGCGTAAAAAAAGTTTTTTTTTTTAAAAAAAATTTTGGGGCCCAATGACCCTCGGGTCCGGGGTCTCCAAAATATTACAAAAAGTGTTGTCTATCGGAGATACACGCGTTTATAAAATTTGAAGAAAATCGGGTTATTTTTTTAAAAAAATTTTATGGGGTCCCACGAACCCGGGGCCCGGGGTCTCCAAAATTTTTAGAAAAAGTGTTGTCCATCAGAGATACACATGTGTATCAAATTTGAAGAAAATCTAGTAAAATTTTGTAAAATATTTGTATGGGAGCCCCCCGACCCCGGGGTCCAAGGGGCCTCAAAACAGAAAATGTTGTCTCCGGAAATACACATGTGTGCAAAATTTCAATAAAATCGGGCTTTGGGAAGTGGGTTAAAAATTTATCGCAAGATTCCACGACAGACGACCGACGACCGACCCACGGGCAAGTGAAGTTAATATAGAGAATTTAAAAAACTGATAAATGAATTATTTAGATAATCAATATCTCATATAATTTTTTGTAAATCTTAGTTTTTAACTTTTTTATGTCTGTTTATATCTTAGACAAATAAATATATAAATAATATAATGTATATATGTAGTAATTTTTTTCATTTACCATAACACGACTTTCTCTTAGGTACGTGGCCGAAATCTTCAGTAGATGGATATTTTTTTAAAATTTTTTTTTTAAATTTTTCTTCTTTTTTAAATTTCTTTTGCTCTCAACAGATGATTTCTCATAAGCGCTATAATTTTTGAGATATTTGCAACAAACTCGACAAAGTGTCCAAGTAAAGTACCACTTCCGGTTGGCCGATTTCCGCCAAAATCAACTGGGACCTCTCAATTTATGTAAAAACCTTAAAAATGATTATGAATTGAAGTAAAAAACATCAGTCTGCAACATATTACGCACCCTGTATGGTTACCAAATTCAAGCAACAAAAACAAAAAGAAAAAAAAATTATTCATCGTAGCCCATACAAGGTGAGTTGGTTTTGCTTGTGAAGTAAAAGCCAATTGGAATGCTTAATAAATGTTCCTTTGGCTCAACATGAAACAACAGAGTAGTGAAGACATATTATTATTACAACACACACACACACACACACACAGCAACACCTTCAGTGAAACATTTTTACAACATGACAGGGTAAAACAATTGAAAATACCTTAACTATTTTTCTATAAATTTTCTGGCAGAACCTTCTGTGGAGGTGCAGTTTATTAGATGACGGCATCCTGACTGCTCCACCAGACATGCACGGGACACGCAAGCAAACGATTCCTCGAAACGTAAACAAAAGCCAAAGTAAAGAATTTCTTGTTTAGTTGGCGTGCAGGTGCAGTGCAGTGCAGTGCAGTGCGGCTGCATATCTTACATACACAACAACACAAATACACGTCTGCACGCCGACTATACACAACCAGGCAGTAAAATAATTCAAAGAATCCTTTTGACGATTTTGTTTTACGTTGAACTCACAGTCTGCCCCCAGAGTTTATTCGTTCGATTCACGTTGGAAGCAACAATTGAAACAAAAAAACCCACCCTCTCTCATAATGTGGATGAAAATGAAGATGGAAAAGTCGGTCGCTCGCAATAAGGACCACTTGTGTCGTGTATATGTGTGTGTGTGTGTGTACCGCCGTATATGTACATCGATCAGTTAAAACATTAATTAATTAGTTTTACCTACAAGCACCGTATCGTAGCGCACACACAACTACATTTTGTGGTATTGGAGGACAAAATCGAAATGAGTCACGAAAATGCTTCATTTTACTAAAAGCAGCCGATGGCTTATACATTTTAATTAACAAAATGCAAAAAAAAAAAACACTTGACCAATACAGAAATAATAGGCTCAAAAGACCTTTGATGATGTGCACCCCTGCTTAGTTTAAATTTGTTTTAAAAGTAAGCAGTTAAAGTATAAATCTAAACTAATATTATAAAGAGGTAATGTTGGTTTGTGTGTAGAAGGTAATCTTCGAAATTTCTGGACCGATTTTAAAAAATTCGTCCACCAATATTTAGAATGAACTTTCATGGTGAACATAGGCTATACGTTATCCCAATTAAATAGAAGGGCATTTCGTAGCGACCACTTTTGTAACTAAATAACTAAAGTCAGAGGGCAAATGACCGAAAGCGTTTAACGACCAGCGCTCGATTGAGCTGAAACTTTCACAGAATATGCGCCTTAACAAAATCTCGGTAAACCATATAGTGCGAATACGATCGAGGTGGCGCTTTGTTTAGGTTTAGGTAATAGTACTTTAATCCCTAAGGTGAAACAGCGTACGCCAATGGAGGCATAATAAGAGGAAGCTTAGTCGGTAGTATGCGGACTACGAATACTTGGCGACCTAAGGTTTTAAACTAGCCTTCTCATGCCATACCGGACTAAGTCTTAGGCGACCTCCTTTCACGTTCACGGTTTCACGGTACACAATTGAGAAACACAGTAAAAATAATGATACCGATAGGTAATCTATAAGTGTGGAGAGGGGGCGCCGTGTCTCAGTGGATAAAAGCATGGCTTCTGAGCAAGATTTTCGTGGTTCGAATCCCAGTAACCCCAAAAGTATTTTTCACGGTGTCCCAACTCTCGCGAAAGTCTGTCAAACGTCCGAGAGTAATAACTTGTCACGAAAGCTTATCAATTCGCCGTTCGGATCTGGCCTGAAATTGTATGTCCCTTTCATTTGTGTCCAAAAACATTTGTGTCCAAAAATATACCGCAATGGTCTATCACGCCGAATATTATTATTATTTCTAAAAATGTGGAGAACTACTTCCAAGGGTGGCCTGATTAATCCACAACAATATTAAATTTCTTCCAATTCCAGAATTCATCACGAATGACCTGGTGGCAGTGCTAGTTGAAGTTCCGAACGAGAGGAGAACACATAGCAGAAGTATCGAAGACTTGACCAACCAATGGATAAGGGCCATTAGAGGAGTCCTTTCTCAACTTATGTGGTCACTAGTCATCGACAATATTCTATTTGATCTACATAGATTAGCCTACATCGCCATCAGATGACTTGTTAATGATAAGCACAACACGACCATTTGCAAGGTGCTTAACTACACGTCATAGAATGATTCAGCAGAGAAGGGCTGTTTATCAATCTTTGCAAAACCGTTCTAGTGTCTTTCACAAAGAGAAGATTTGTCAATTTAGGACCCATCACTATCAAATGCACCATTTTAGTTTATTCCAGTGAGGTTAAATATCTCGGCGTCATCTATACTAATATTATAAAGATGTAATGCTAGTTGTATGTAGGATGTAATCTTCGAAACTACTGGACGGATTTCAAATATTCCTTGAGCAATATTTAGACAGGACTTTTATGGTGAACATAGAATATATATTATGCCGTTTAAATAAAAGGGCTTTTCCTGGCGACCAGTTTTGTAACTAAATAACTAAAGTCGACGAAAAAACGGTTGGGCATCACAATGTCTGTGTGCTGTGTATGTGCTGCACTGTTCGCTGCGCTGCGTCCTGTTCTGTACGAAGATCACGCCATATAACGGCATCATAATGACTATGTGCTAAGTGCTGCGATCCTTTGTACGTACTATAATCTATATATATATAAAAATGAATGTCTGTTGGTTTGCACACGACACTAAAACTCAAAAACTAGGCAGCCGATTGGGCTGAAACTTTCACAGATTATGCCTCTTAACAAAATCTCCTAACAAACCACATAGTGCGCATACTATCAAGGTGGTGGTGTGTTTAGGTTTAGGCAATAGTAGTGATGGCGAGGCCTATTATTACGTATACGGCCATCGTTTGGTGGCCGAAAGTTTTTGAACGAATAACGGAAACAAAGCTTCAGAAGCTCAAAAAATTGCCTATTTTTTAATTTTTTTGGTAGGGGCTATAGCCCCGATTTATTTGATTTATTACAAGTCAAGACTTAAAGCTAAGATCATTGAAAACTTAAAACTAAGCATACGCGAGATTGGTTCGTTAGAGCCGTACGTAGTGCGGTGTGTCAGTAGATTGTAGAGAGGAGGGGATCATAAATAACGAGGGTTAGTGTTAAAGAAATCGAGTTGTATAGAGACGCGCAATCGACGGAGCCTAAGAGAAGACGTGTGTATGAAAAGAATGTCAGCTATGTCTCTGCGTTCTTCGAGGATTTTCAAGTTTATGATGTTGTTGCGGTCTTGTTAGGGAGGCAGTATAAGATGATTGTCCCAAGGTAGACCTCGAAGAGAAAACCGGAGAAAACGGCGTTAGATACTCTCGATTTTGGACACATGAACTTGGATGATGATATAAGAACTCCGCCTGACTAGGGTACTCGAGGAGGGGACGCACAAAAGTGATATAGATTGATCTGGTCACATAAGGGTTAAAAATTTCTTTGTACCAACATTTGACAAAGCCAAGTGATGAGTTGGCTTGAAGTATTATTTCATCAGTATGAGAACGAAATCATAGTTCCGAGTCGCACAATATGCCGAGGTCACGAAAAGATTGCACGCGGAATATGGGTTGACCGTGGCGAACTATGAACAGGCGAACGATGAACAGGTTTAAGGAAAAAATTTTAAACAATGTGCTCGCCCGCCCTTTACTGTCCTCTTTTCGCTGTGGGCGAATGCCGACCGTTCGTTCAACGACTGACGACAGCTTTGTCATTACCTCGACGACGGGCATCTTTGATGATAAAATCATTGCCAAAGGCATGCAATTGTCTGCTAAGGACACACAAAATATTTGCTAAGCTGTAAATAAAAACACAAATACTCGAAATGCGCTATGTCAAGGGATCTCTTATTTACCTACATGCATATTTTGTTTTTGCTCCCATTCCCAGGTATCACCGATAAACACAACCACCCTTAGAATAATAACAGACAAATGTTCTCAAATAAAAAAATTCTGAATACTTCTTAAACGACTTGCAGCAGTGACGAAACACAAGGCGAGACCATGAGCCCAGAGAGAGCTTATACTACATGGAGTCTTGCTTGGTCAAATTCATAATTTTGATTTGTTTCAGAAGTGCTTCAGATGTTACACACACCGCTATGCAAAATGTGCCTTTATTCATCAAAAATCTTATTAACCTTGACTTTGTTTGAATTTTTGAAGTCCTTTTTAACTATCTTTCATGCAACCTGGAGTGCTGACAATTTGTGGGCAGCTCAGTATCTTGCGCCATTTTAGAAACCGTGGACAATGGGTTAATCTGTAGAAAAGGTCCTTTGTAGCCACCTTCCACTTAACTTGATTTGAGTTTTGTGAGTGGCTTGGATGCTTCTGAGATCCTGCATGTAACGTGTCTCACGATTAGCGGTGTGTATGTAATTTTTCAATGAAATGGGACTAAGGAGAAATACGACTAAGATCGTAAAGGTCACCTTTACTAACAACAGGAAGATGGGACGCATGCACCTAATCAACCTGTACGCAGAAAGGATTTCTGTGAGCAAAAAGGTCAAGAGGACTGTTGTTGGACAGTTGGCTGGTATGGCACTAATACCAAGAAGCAGTAGAGGGTTCGCACCCTTTTAATACTCGGCTATATGCTTGGCATATCGCGATCGTTAAGGAAAAGGAAGAGAAAATATGAGATGTCTTTGAGCTTGTGTTTGGAATGCCTGTGGATCATAGTCATGTGGAAAGACAAAGCTTGGCAGAGCATTCAACATACATGTTGTAAGGCTGAAAAACGAATCCCTGAATTTAACTGTACGTCCGAAGATGAGCTTGAGGGTAAACTGATGAGCATTAAGAGCGCAACAATTATTGCGGTTGAATTGATGTGATGTGATGTGATGTGATGGAGATGTGGCATGCAGCTGGCTATTTCTCTTGAACACCACTGGTGAAATGAGCGCTAAAACAGTGACAAGCAGAAAACGTTTCTGCGGTGTTCAAGCGAATCTATTGTTTTCGTCACCGATAAGTTTTATCGCACGGTTTTGTATTCTTTCTAGTTGATATAAGGTAGCTTTAGGCACACCAGACTAGATATGACAACTGTACTAAAATTTGGGGTGAATAAAATCCTTGTAGATAGTAGCCAGAACAGAGCGAGTGAAATATTTCTTGCACCTGGTCAGAAAACCTAAACATTGACGACGGTAAATATGTGGTCATTCCAGCGAAGCACATACTAAGAATTGCAAGTTTTTCAGTTTCCTCGATGCAAGATAATGGCATGGGATTTAGGATTCGCTTAGACGACAGGACAGGGTTTTGGAAGCGTTAAATTCTACACGATTTTTTTCTCCCCATTGTATTAAGCTGCCGTGGTCATAATTTTACGTGCTTAACATACGTAGTTGTTTGAGTTCCACATGAGAAGTGGAGGGACGTTCCTCAAACTTATATGACGAGCTGAGAGTGCTGTCGTCGGCGAAGGAGTGAATTGAATGAGAAGTCGCAGATAGGAGATCATTAATAAAAATGAGAAAGAGTTTCGGGGACAGAACAGAGCCCTGGGGAACGCCAGCATTTATGTGGTGTATTTCAGACTTGAAACCGTCCAAAACAACTTGAATTGAGCGGTCCAAAAGATAGCTTCTAATCCAATGAAGCAGTTTATCATCAACACCATAAGCACGCATTTTAGACAAAAGAGCTTGATGCCAAACTCTGTCAAATGCCTTTGAAATATCAAGTGCAACAGGTTTGCTTTCTCCAAATTGATACCAAGACCGGTTTCATTGTTTGATGAGATATACCATCGAAAAGCGAGTATAAAGTTGCCCAAAAAATCCACACTGTCCGTCACTAAGGATTTCGTTGGTTTCAAGACATTTCCACGACCTTGGAAAGAATGGATATAAGTGGTATGGGTCGGTACGAAGAAGGAGATGGCGGCTCTCCTTTTAGGGGTATGGGCTGGACAAAAGTTGACAAAAGTCCAGATGTATAGGATAGATGGAAAAGCTTAATCAATTGTAATGACAGCTTTAAAGAAAACCTCTTTAGAACTAATGGGGAAATACCATCTCGTCCGGTGGTTTTTTGAGTGTTGAGATCTAACAACTGCACGAGAACGAATGAATATCTATCCCGTAAAGTGTTCAATACTCTGAGTTGCAGGCCAGAGCAATGCACAATCTGGAAGCGTGGAGCAAGCTGTCCATAGAGCTGACAATTGGAATTTTACTATCAATGGGCGTTAAAATCGACGACGTGGCTGTATTTTTGATTCTTTTCACGAATGACCAAAAATGTTTACTTTGGGACATTGTAGTATTTTACACTTCAATTTTTGGCCGTAGGCGAATTCGACTCGCCGAAGATGGGTATAGCAATAATTTTGTGGCTCGCTTTAAATTTTGTTCAGTGCTAGAAGCCTCTTTTCAGCTCGAGACATAACATCCATCTTCCTTTGGTTTGACAAACTTATTCCTGGAAGGAATAAAGTCTCTCCTACCAATAAAAATGATGTTTGTGATTTCATCAGCGGCGGCATCAACGTTGCGCGACCAAGTATTACTTCCAAATAAGTTGTTAAGGCCGTCCCATTTGGCTTTCTCACTCATGGTGTCCAGAAAGTTACTTGCAAATCGTATGGAATATGCTCCAGGATGGTGCACTGATATCCAACATATTGTGGCCTGTGTCTTAATAACAGCGGCAACCCGGAACATTCAGGGATAGATGCGATCGTTTATATATATATAGTAGTGGCAAGCGAGTACAAGGATCTAATCAATCTAAGCTGCATTCGGACATGATAGGCAATTTCACATAACTCAATGGAAAAATAGAACTGAATTCACGTGCCTAGAAGATAGATCAGCATGCTTTGCGATAATATGGTGCGAAAACTTTAATTAAAGAGATTTCTGAAGTAAAATTAGGTACCTAACAGAAATTCAGGGTTGAAACTAAACACCAAATATATCTCAAAGCAACAAAAAGATATACCGATAGATAAGAGAAAGTAAAGCAAGAAAGCATTCTGAAAAGGAAGTAAATATACCAAGGACTACGCTATGTGGTAGAGGAAGCCGCGGGAAGATTTGTGCAGTATCTTAGAACAGATGTAGCCATAAGATGGAAATTTTTCTTGACCAATGACCAAGGAGGGAGATGTTGGGGAACTACAACCCAAAGTATTTGCGGAAAAAACTGGAACTTAGCAGAATTATTTAAGAATCATTAAATGATATTTAGCAGGCCATTGCAGACTAAGAGTACATCTTTGAAAATAAGGGCTTAAAGTTAATGGAAGATGCGGAATGTTCAGTTCAAAAAGGCGCTTGAGACTCTATGCCATTTTCTCAATGAATGCAAAGCAACGATGCAAGAGAAAAGAAACAAAGTGGTGGCCCATGCAATCTGAGAGTCAGAGCGAATTCTCAGAATACACTCCAAATTAATTATAAAGAGGCATAGATATATGGGGAGGGGTTAAAAAAATTTATGGGTTCTCGTCTGTACCATCCTAGGACATAATGTGGTGGAGGCGAAATATTTCCACGCAGATCACAGTGCCACAAACTCGCAACAACCCTCAGCTCTAACAAGGAGTACAAACAGTATATATAATTCTCTCCTTCTTATGAAATTTTCCTGGAAGAAAGTTTCCTTCAGGAAAAAACATAACATTTATTACGAAGAAAAATTCTAACCTACTAGCATGTTATGTATCTACACAAGTAAATATGATGTAGGTTCAGAACATGCTTGGGACATGTCAATCAAATTGCACGCCATATGCCAGTTCTACTTGAGGCAGCCTTCTTTCTGTCGGCCGGCAAAAACGACTTCTACTCAGATGCTCTAAAAAAATATTTTTGTTTCTGTGTAAGTAAATATTCCTTGAAGAATTCGGTGGACCTTTAGGTCCTACGATGTATGCGAATAAGCGATTTATATATTTAATATTTACCCTAAGAAATATGCTTTAAAAAAATGACATTATTTTTAAATTGACAGTGGCTTACACGTTCACGCTCAATGAGATCAAAGCTTCAAATTTGACATAAAGTAAAAGTCAAAGCAGTGCGGACTGTTTCAGAAATTCCGATGTACAATAGTTTCTAATGGTCAATCACATTCCTTGTCATCAAACATATTTTGGAAAAAAAAAAACGAAGAAAATGATAAAATAAGGCATTCATAGAGTCTCTTTTTTGTGGCAGATATCAGAGGTTTTAATAACAAAACTGTGGAAAATTGCCAAGCAATTGGTAGCACGTTTTTGTGGTAAAAAAAGCAATGCTCAAAAAAGTTTGGCTCTCTACTTTTTTGTTGTTAAGCAAATCCTTCAGCGAATAGGGTGAAACCCTCTCGAGTTACTTGTGTACATCTCATTTGTGGATAGTTTTGCTTTCTCTCGGCTTTTATGTAATGGGCATGTACATAATATATTATTCAAAATATTTACAAACGTCACGTTATAATGTATCCGTGCTCACATGTAACGTCACGTCATGTCACATCATCACGTCACATTGACCGACCTCTAGTCTAGTTTTTCTTTTATATTTTTATTGTTCTTATTATGTCGTTCTTCGTTGGTTTAATGCTGAAATATAAATATGGCGGTGTTCTCAAGAGAAGCCTGATCGTAGATCTTAGAACATTTATATCCCCCACCGAATGGGGTATATGCGGTTGGCTTCACTTGCTGTGATACTCTATGCATAGTTCCTTCAGGCGCACACACATGCATGTTTATTTTTTGTATTTCCTTCTTGAAAAACACATAAATTTTCTGCAAACTCATTATTTATCCTGTCAACGTATAGGACACGATGAGGAATATCATGCGCCATATCCTGCACGAACAACCATGCTAATATAACATAACATGTGAATGTGACTGGTGTTCTGTATGCTAAGGTCTTGCTGTGCTCTTCCTAATTTGAGCAACTGCAATGATTGCTGAACAAAAAAAGGATAATTAAACTTTAATTAGGAAAAGAAGAGTCAGGCGTATAAGCTACTCGTTCGAAATGAAGATTGAGTCAACTTTTCCAGAGCGACACGCATGGGTTCATAACCCTGTGTTCTTACAAAGTGGAACATTATATTCTTTGTCTTTGGAGATAATTTGGCGCATTATATGAAGCAATGAAATTTATGCACACTGATGATTAATAATAAACGTATAAAGGATAATATTTAACTGTAAAAGGAGTAAGAAATTATAACATATTCTTTATTAGAAAGATCCAACATTGATCCCTGAATTAAGAAAGTGTAGCGCAATCATTAAATAATCTCGAGACACTCGTAGCAGCCGATAACAACATGGAATCAGAAATACGCGCAAGATTTGCTAAACGCCAATAAAGCCTAAAAATGTCATCACTCATAAAATCCAGGATTTTAAACATAAAGTCCAAGCTCCTGGTGTATAAGACAATTCCGCATACCGAGGTATGTCTGGACAGGTATTTTTGACATTCCTGGACAGTCACAAAGAATGTGCCCGATTGTTTCGTTCTCTTTTAAGCTGAACCTACATTCCGTGTTTGAGCCCAGATTGAATTTGTTAAGGTGATATCGCAAAGCACAGTGACCTGTGAGAAAACTCACTAGCTTTCTGATACTATCCTCTTCCAGATCATGAATTTCCTTATAGGAGAAGGGCCTGATTAACAGTTTGGACTGTCTAAGCACTGGTGTATTATCCCAGTGGGCTAGAAGAAGTTTCTTGTCCCATTTGTTAATGATGACACCACAGTTAGGTTCCGGTCCTAAGAACACAGATTCTGAGCCAGCCCAAGCTAGTTCATCTGCATGTTCGTTGCCTGCAACTCCCTGGTTACTAGCGACCCAACCGAGTTTAATCCTGTTGAGACTTGCCAGGGATTGCAGTGAATCGTAGCAGCCTTTAACTGATTAAGAGTCTACTATATTGGACGATAGCGCTTTCAGTGCTGCCTGACTATCTGAAAAGTTATAAACCGTAGCGCCTATAATACCCTTACCTAAGTTTATACTGGCGCTCACCTCAATGGCATGGAGTTCCGCTTGGAAAACAGTGGGACTCTTACCCATTGGTATTGAGACCTTGGTGTTGTGTCCGAACACCCCAGCGCCAACTCCATAATCCATCTTCTATCCGTCTGTGTACCAGACCAGAACTTTTTTGTCCAGTGCTGGAGCACCATTAGACCAGATTGCTCGATCCAATATTTTTACCTCAAATAACCTGCTAAAACAGTACTCCCTGGGCATGTGATCCGGGATAGTGCAAACCATGTCTCTTTCAGGAATTGAGTCTAGGATTTTCAGGTATCCCACGTAGTCACCTTGTTTGTATCCCTATTCTAGTTAATATCGCATCCAGCGGCCGTCTTTCTTATGAAGATTGGCAGGGGTGTAAGCCCTGCAACAGCTTCTAATGCAGTCGTAGGGCAGGTGCGCATAGCACCCGTTATACCTAGACAGACAATTCTATGTAGGTTCTGAATCTTAATTACCGTTGTCCGTGCAAGTACTTTAGGCCACCATATGATGGCCGCGTACGTGATGATTGGTCTCACCATCATGATGGTATATATCCAATGTATAATTTTGGGATTAAGACCACATGTTCTGCAGGCACACAGGGCTCTAGTGGCACGTTCAATGGCGGACTTAACGTGAGAATTCCAGTTAAGTCGATTATTAAGAATGACTCCGAGATATTTGATCTTACTGGAATACTCCATTTAAGGTGATAGGTCCCATATCGGACAATCTACGTTTCGTGAAAGGCACTAGAACGGTTTTGCAAGGATTGATGGAAAGACCCTCTTCATTGCAACATTCTAGGACGTGAAGTAACGCTACATTCATGACATGTGTTATGGTCGTGCTGAACTTACCACTAGATATGATCGCCAAATCGTCAGCATAACCAATGGCGATGTAGCCTGATCTATGCAGATCAGCTAGAAGGTTGTCTATGACAAGTGAACACAGAAGGGAAAAAAGTACGCCACCTTGCGGACAGCCCTTATCTGCAGTCACAGACACTCCCCCTTATGAGGATGTAATGACTCGACTTTTCAGCATGGCCTTTATCCATTGGTTGGTCGAGCCCTCGATTCCTCTGTTACTGATTGCTCTTGTTATTAAGTCGTAGCCAGTATTATCGAACGCATCCTCAATGTCAGTGAAAAAACACAGAGCTATTTCCTTGGAGCGAAAAGCCACTTCTATCTTTTTAACTAGATAGTGAAGAGAGCCCTCTGTACTTTTTCCTTTCCTATGTGCGAACTGACTTGAGTGTAGAGGGCTAGACGTATCTAGCCGAGCTCTAATATGAACATTAATGAGTCTCTCCATAATTTTGAGGACAAATGATGTTGATGACTTATTGGTCTGTATGATTTAGGCAGCTCACTGGGCCTATAACCTGGTTTTGTGATGAAGATTACAATTACATTTCTCCAGGTATACCGAATGTAACACCAGTTATAGCTGGCTCTAAAGAAAGAAATCAACCTTGGCAGTATGAGCTCAATTGCCATCTGTATGAGCGGCGGAAATATCATCTCCGCCGGATGCTTTAAATAGTTTAAGGGTGCCTACGACCCATTTAACCTTATCTGGATTAAATATTTTTCCAGATAAATTATTTACCCTGCTGTGAATGCGTGCCCTATGATCAGGAGCACCAGGGAGTGTATGTGAAACATAAGTAGACGATCCGTGAAAATGAACTTGATTAGCGTTCTAATTTTATCATCACGGTCCGACGTGTAGTCTGTCTTCTTCAGTAAGCTAACACGGTTTGTCTGATCTCTGACGAGTGACTTGTAGATTCGTGCTGCTACTGTCATATCAGCAATACCTTCACAGCATTTCCTCCATGTGGCTCGTTTGGATCGTCTCAATTCAGAGTTATACTCCGTAAGAGTGACCCTGTAATCGTGCCAGCTCTTCGTGCGCTTAGCAATGTTGAAAAGCGTTCAAATTTTCTTTCTAAGTTTGGCCAGCCGTTCATTCCACAACGAAACCTTACGTTTACTCGAACTGGTTTTGTGGACACAGCTACCATAGTAGGAAGTAAGCAACACATCATTCAACTGATAAGCTGTCTCCTCCAGGTCCCCTATGGACTTAATTGGAGTGGGCAGCATACCTCGCTTGGTGAGGACAAGTCCCCGATAAAGATTCCAGTCCGTAGACATAGGATCGTATCTGATCGAAGCGTGTGCCAATCTGCCTGGTCAAACCGGATGTGTTGATAGTCAGAGAGAGAGAGAGAGTCTTCTTCGGACACATGCCAGTTTTCGATAATACTTGATATAAATGGACTGGCAAGCGTGAGGTCAAGTACCTCTTCGCGAATCGCATTTATGAAAGTGGGTTTTGAGCCTTTATTAACTATTTCTACATTACTACTAATGAGATATTCATTCCAATGCCGTTTACTTAGCCATCTTATTCCAAATGTTGATGATTGCAGTTTCATTCCAATATGGTCTTTAAAGTTCGTTGACTTCCTGATACCACTTTCCTTTGTCATCTTATTCCAAATATCGATAAGTGACGTTTCATTACATTTAGGTGTACTCTCAAGGCGTCTAAAGACATTTCAATTCAAAAACATTTATAAAATATGTTTGAATGTTCAACCGTTGCAAAAAATATCGGTTGAATTCCTTTCCTTTCCTTGATTTTGCGTTGTAATTGCAATAGTTCCATGCCTTCGCATCGCTAGTCTGCAGTTTACCCTATTATCTCGTGTTGTGGTGATGGTAGAATGCAATAATTGCTCGGAGTCATTGTACATTCGCGGAGAACACGCTCATCTGATAATCGAAGTTCACAGAATGTTACAGGGTCACAGTCAGTTCAGTTTCTCGCCGATAACACCGTCGAATTGCGGAAAACAGCAGACATTCAGTCTTCTCAACGCATTCATCGCGTTCAAGTTACACATTCGGAAATGTTTTCGAAATATCTCGCGATTTTGATTATTTGTTGTTGTTGGATTGGTAGCTTGTTTCATGGTGCAGCAACAGTAGCTGCGACTGCAGTAGCAACAGATCCAATTGTTGAAACCACAAATGGTAAAGTTGTCGGGCGTTCGCACAACAATGGAGCGTACTATTCATTTGAATCGATTCCGTATGCAGAACCCCCAGTGGGAGAAAATCGATTCGAAGCACCAAAGCCGTTGAAACAAAAATGGTCGGGTGTTCTGGATGGAAAACTTCCACCGCCGATGTGTATGCAATGGTCAGGTACTCCCGGTGAGCTAGACGATCGTTTGATGGGTGTCGAAGATTGCCTCTATGTGAATGTTTATACACCAAAGCTGCCAACCGGTGCATCTGAGCAGCAGCAGAATCAACTCCTTCCAGTTATGGTGTTCATACATGGCGGTGGCCTAATGTGGGGCTCATCAAATTCTTATGGTGAGGCGAACATCATGAACGAAGCTGAAATGGTTCTTGTCAAGATGAACTATCGTCTTGGCCCATTGGGATTCCTTAGTACCGAAGATGACGAGATTCCCGGCAATATGGGATTAAAAGATCAATTGCTCGCCCTTCAATGGGTGCAGGATAATATCCGAGCATTTGGTGGAGATCCCGAGAAGGTCCTTCTTGCTGGGTTTTCTGCAGGCGGTGCAAGTGTGCAATTCCATTTGACATCCGCCCTGAGCAGAAGCAGGAGACTTTTTGCGACAGCAGCCTCGTTTAGTGGCAGCGCTCTGTCACCCTGTATGATTTCATTGAATGCTCTTGAAAAAGCCAAACGTATGGCCCTGTATGTTGGATGTTCACCCGATGGCGTGACTACAACGGCTGCGATTAAAAGTTGCCTTCAGCACAAACCGGCCGCCTATATAGTCCGCTCCGTGGCAAAATTCCTAAAGATTTTCTACAATCCATTTTCTGTATTTGGGCCAGTAATAGAACGCAGAAGTCCAAGTCAAGTTGTTTTATCGTTCCTGACTGACACTGTGGAGAACCTTATGAGTGCTGGTGAAGTGGCGCAGGTGCCATGGTTGATTTCACGAACGGCCAACGATGGCGGCTACAGTGCTGCAGAATTCCTTGCCAAAGACGAACACGGTAAGGAATATATTCACATGTTGCAGCAAAGATGGACAGAACTTGCTCCTATTCTGCTGTTCTACAAGGAGTCAATGCCACCCTTAGAAAGGCAAAAAAAATCCAACAATCTGCGTCGTGATTATTTCGGTAGAAAACAAATTTCAGTGGAAGCCTATCCACAATTGGAGCAGATATATACGGACGAATTGTACGCCAAGCCCATGGACAAATCCGTACAACTTTATGCAAATCATTCGCAACGGGGTTCTGTGTTTGGTTACATTTACGATAATCCGGCGGTATACGGAAATGGTCAAATCCTGTCACAAAGAGATGACTACGAATTTGGTAAGTTAGTGGCATATTCCGTAATACTTGCTTAACAAATTGTTACACTAGGAACTGTGCATGGAGATGATGTTTATTTGATATTCAATGTAGCCACACGTTCGAAATGTCCTTACCGCGAAGATGAGGTCAGAATTTCAAAAAATTTAATACAAATGCTCTCGGATTTCGCAAAAACAGGGTATGTCCTATAATTTACTTTTTAACATATAGATTTGGTATAGATTGAGTTGAATTCTTTTCCAGAATTCCGAAATTTGCCGGGCATGTGATACCACAAATCAGCAACACCTCTTCCGGTCTAAAGTACACGAGAATTTCACGGAATGAAGTTACCAATTTTGTTGTACAAATGAAAGGAATGCTGAAATAAATTGCTTTTTTTGTTTGTTTACATTTTTATGTTGATTGAGTCTTTTTAAATCACTAGTCGTTAGATATTAATTAGATCTTGTGCAATTGTATAAAAGCGAGACCTTTAGAGATATTGGGATATTAAAAAGACACTCAAAGTAGAGATACGAACTTCTCTACCCCTATTTTGCAGTCAAGATTTTCCTTTATCTATAAAAACAAGGTCCGGTGATCTAAGTGTTACTAATTTCGGGCTGCTATATCTGACGTTCGTCTGATGACAGCGCGCTCATATTTTGACAAATATTAGTCTGTTATCTTGTTTACCATTTTATGCAAGCTTATCGATACACGTCATATTTGAAAGGAATATTCAAAATGGAATTCAAACATAACAGTGTGATTGCACCGTTTTTGGCTGGAAAGTCACAATCGGTTATAGTCAAACTGTTCCAACATTTGAACAGAAATGGTTCGCAAAGCGAAGGCACAAATTAAGCGAAATACACGAGAAAGTGCGAAAAAACTGACAAAAAATCTGCAAGTGCCCGATAGAAGCATCCGATGGATACTGAAAAATGAACTTCAATTGAAACCCTATATGGTTCATAAAGTGCAGGATGCAGGAAAAATGGCCCAAAAGGCAGTTCGACTTGAAAGATGCAATGTGCTAATACATCTGCACGAACGTAACTATCTCGTGAAGTTGGTATATTCTGATGAAACTATTTCTATGGTTCAACAGTACGTAAGCAAATAAAATGATCGTGTATGGTTAGAGGGCAAGTCCAACGATAATTTAGAGAAGCGAGTTGCGCTTGGCAAACAAGCGCCGGCTTCTGTGATGGTTTGAGCAGCTGTAAGTGAAAATGGTCGTTCTTCATCGTCTTTATCGGTCAGGGCGCCACAGTGAATTAAGAATTGGAACGGAAAAATGTATTGAATGGTGCGTTCCTACCTTGGGCACTCAAAAACTACCGCTAGACATTCCAACACGATTCAGCACTATCACATTTAGTTCATTAGACAAAACAATTTTTACAAAGTCACGTTCCGAATTTAATTTCTTCGCAACAATGTCGTCTGTACTAAGCAGACTTGAATCCAATGGACTCCTCCATAATGTCCATATTGAAGGCCAAGTATCAATAAACAGATATGATAGTGTGGACGTATTGAAAACAGCACTTCGTAGAGAATGGACCAAAATACCAACAGGTCACGTTTGTGCAGCATGATTCGTTAAGAGACTCGACGCTATAAACCGCACCAAATGTGGCTACATAGAGCAGTAACATGTTTTTCATAAAATCTGAAATATTTTTAACATTCTCTAAAAAATTTGAATAAAAATATTCATAAACGACGAAATTACAGCCTTTTTGATTTTGTAAAACTTCGATCACCAGGAGAATTTATTTGTGTGTTTGTTTGCGTTTAACTAACTCTGGAACACCTTGATCAATTTCAACCAAACTTGGTATACATAGAACTTACAATTGGAATCAAATACAGGAGGTGAGGGTTAAACCGTTTTGTGGTTGGTGGTGGAGTCGCAGCCGATATTATTCTAGAATGAATAGTTTTCAAGATCTCGGTGATAAGTAGAATAAATGAACAGGCGACAAGGAACGTATCGATTATATAGACTTCTGGGTCTCTAAGGTGAAAAGTGATGGTAAGACACATTTAGGTGGTTGTTGTCGATGTGTTAATGGAGGAAAGGTGGTCGATTAGTGTCGATTCCATAGTTATCGGGGTAGCTGAGATGGATATTAATGGGGTCATATGTGAGCTAGGGGGAATTAGTGTGGGTGAGCTAAGATTTCTCTTTCATGGTTTCAGTTTAACGTTGCATTTGCGAACTGTGCCCGGAGTACGGTTTGATTTTATGTACCTTTGTTTTGTAACTGATAATGTTACTTTGCTACAATCAGGTAGATCGGGCACTCACCACGTTCACCTCGAAAACTCTGTCACTTTGAAAGCTAACCTATGGGTATGGTTTCGGATACGGTTTGTGCAATTGGAAAGAGACATTAGTAAACAAAATACATACATATTACTTAAAGATGAAATGTAATGTTCATAATCGATTCGACTTTTATACTATTACGCACATGCATGGTAACTTTGTGAAATGGCATTAATAATGATTGTGTAAGTCGGAGTAATGTATATTGATGCTTGAGAAATGATGTGAAACCGAAATTTTCTGTTTTCGTTCATTATTAGAAATAATGACATTATTAATAACCGTGTAAGTGCCGAGTTAAAAATATGGCGACGCAAACTCGTAGTGCTGCCATGAACAGGCAGAATAGATTTTGCAATCAAAATTCACCAAGTCAAGTAGCGCAGCCGACTGCGCAGCACACACCGCACAGAGTCGTTGAAGTGCGAATGTATTTAAAAAAATGTATAAGGGCCTTGCGGCCGAACCTGGGGCCCTATCACTACCAAAAGTATTGTTTATTGGGTATACACATGTGTGTAACATTTGAAAAAAAATCGGGTAATTTATATTTTAAATTTGTATGGGAGCCCCACGAACCCGGGGCCCAATCACTTCCAAATTTTAAAAGAAAGTATTGTCACCGGAAATACACATGTGTACAACATTTCAGGAAAATCGGGCTTTAGAAAGTGCGTTAAAAATTGATAATTAAAAAAAAAATTTGTATGGGAGCCCCCCGACCCCGGGGCCCGATCGCTTCAAAAATTGTACAAAAAATTTTGTCCATCGGAGATACACATTTGTATAAAATTTTAAGAAAATCGGGTAAATTTTTTAAAATATTTGTATGGGAGCCTCCCGACCCCGAGGTCCGAGGGTCCTGAAATTTTAATAGAAAATACTTTCACCGGAAATATACATGTGTTCAAAATTTCAATAAAATCGGGCTATGGGAAGTGGGTTAAAAATTGATTGCAAGATTCCATGACACACAAATCCACAAACCCACAAACACACGGGCACGCGAAGTTAATATAGAGAATTTAAAAACGTTTTTCGTTTTTGAAAATTATAAAAATATAGTATAGTATAGATACTAAGAATGCAAAGGGTTTGTTTGTCTGTATAATTCAGATCATTTCTTTTTGCATATAATCAACTTGTTGCCAATGAACTGACTTATCAATATTAGGAAATTCCACCGCAATAAAGCGTAAACACTTGTTATCTCATAAAGCTTCAGGCGGACTCCAGACGACCGTTGATAACACTTGCATTGCTAATTCACTCATGGAAAGTTCGTGTCAAGTCGTCAACAGCTCGCTCTGTTTATGGCAGTGAACTAGTAAGCATTTTTTTCTATTGATAAGTGGGTCAAAAGTCAGCAGTAAGCATGATATACAAGGGAACTTCACTTATACTAAGAACTTTTTGATTTAGAAAATTTTTTACTACGAAATTTCAAATATTTGCATTAATGTCGTGGTTTATGTTGTTATTGTCTAAGATAACAGATTTGTACACAGACACACTGAACATCAAATGACTCAAGCAAAGTGCTGAACATTATAGCTTATCGTTTATAGTAATCAGGGATTGCGCAGAAAGAGCTTTTGCGAGTTATGGATGCAAATTATTAAATATCATTGACCTTTGGGTGAATTGCTGATTATGTGTTTTTATGTGGGGTTCCAAACTCTCCCAGAATCAAACAACGATTAAGAGCAACACAAAGCATCTCTCGCTGAAAGACCGTTGAATGGGCTTTTCGCCTGTCCTATAAGTGGTGACCCTGTCTAGCAAAAATCAACGGATCTAGAGGAGAAAACCTCGATAAAATAATCCTCAATCCAAGGTGAGATATGTGCGGCGAGGGATGTATGGCCATGAGATCATTTAAGATACTCTGCGGCGGTGGATCTTCCCTTCCTCACTTACACAAACTTATGGATAGTTCGAAAAATTTGAAACCTGAGGGCGGTGCTTCTCGAAACGCGCTAATCTCAGAAACCATGAACCCTATAGGTACTAATTCTGAAAGTGAAATAACAAACTATGACAGTGCAGACTTGTCAAAAATTACCGTGGACTAAGTACCTGCACAATGCTCCAACGTGCCAAAATGCTTGGACAACGTGTCCACATCAACTACTTCTGACCTAACGGACGGACTGACAAGTTTAAACCTAGAGAACAAGAAGAACAAAAGACAACACCTAAGTTGAGCTGCGAGTAAAAGACTGACCTTCGTTAAAAAACAAAACTCACCCATGAAGAGGCACTAGCCCAGTGCCAAACAAAAATCAAAGACATGACTGTTTCAACAACCATCAAATGGAGCCGATCAACCGAATTCAGTCTGAAAAACCCACCACAACGGAACATGTAAGCCTGGCCCTAATAAAAGAAACAGAAACATCCAGCATCACGATAAAAACTAGTCCAGGCGATGAAGTGGCAACAAGTATATCAAGCCAAGGTACAGTAAAATCACAAAAGCCATCAGGTTGGCTATTAACGCACTGGTCGTTCCCTAATGTCAAACTGGAGACGGCACAGATGTCAAAGATCTAATACCATATAATGGACGCAATAGCCGAGCTCAACTTATATGATAAAAGCCCTAATTTCCTGGGCTGCGGAACCAGAAGTGGGTGGTTTTTTATAAGCTGCGTGGATGAAGACACGGCAACATGGATCACTGAGACCATTCTTAAATCTAAAACCATGGGAAGAGCTACTTAAGGTAGATTGGATGATTCTGTCACGCAAAGATAAAGAAAACGATTATCTCCAACTTTCTGTCTCAGCTTCGCCAAAAATAGCGGAGAAACTGAAGGGCTCCAATCACAGAGTAGGACACAGGGTCGATAGAGAGAACAAATAGAACAAGGTCAGACAATCCAAAAAGCACCAAGCCGTGATCTCCATAGAGATGCATATAACCAAAAAGACGTAGTATCCTTAACTATGCCACTGCCTTACGAAAACGAAGACAATAACTCAAATCCTTACCTTATCTCCAAGTGGAGACTGGATATACCGGATCCTTCTGCAGCGTGGCATAAATAAAATATAAACTATACTCGTAAGGCTCTACAAAGCCAGCTATAACGCAGAATACATTCCAATGATGTGCTAGAGAGAAGTGCGAGTGTTTTTGTTACCAAAGCAGGGAAGAAATCCCCCGAGGATACCAGGTCTTGTAGGTCAATAATCCATGAAGAAAATATTAGGTCAACACATAAGATCCAACATACTCCAACAAAACCCTCTTAACCCCAGCCAAGACTGGAAAATCTACAGAAACAGCACACAATGAGATGACATCTGAAATCGAAGACACACTTCGAAGTAAAGAAATGCTACTATGCGCCTTTATTGACATTCAAGGTGCTTTTGACAACACAACACTTCGAAGCAATTCAATTACAAGCTATAACTAAGATGGTTCATGAGCATGCTTAAAGATAGAAAAATTCGGGCTTCGTTCGGTGACGAACTCAACACAGTAGCGGCAACTAAAGGCTTACCACAAGGGGAAGTCCTATCACCGCTTTTGTGCCTACTGGTGATGAACCAGCTAATAGACAGGCTTAAGAATAATCTTATCACAAACATTAGCTATGCAAATGACCTAGCCCTAATGGTGCATGGTAAATTCGAGAGTACGATAGCAGAACGCATGAAATTCGCTCTCAAACTTGTAAGCGAATGGTGTAGAGAGGTTGACCTAAGTGTTAACCCAGACAAAATAGTATGCATTGTCTTCACAAAAAGGAAGAAAATAACTCTTCCCACACTAAGACTCCAAGGCAAAACTCTCCAAAGAATGCCAGATGTCAAATACCTGGGAGTCATGTTCGTCCAAAAACCGACATGAAACTCTCATATGTCATACATCACCAACAAAGCTAATAAAGCCTTCTTCACTTGCAAACGCATGTTCAGCAAAACGTGGGGAATAAGTCCACAAATGTCTCTGTGGCTGTGCCAAAGCTTTATCAGACCCAGGCACTCATACGCAGCACTGATATGGTGACCAAAAACAAAACTATGTAATTAAAATTCAGAGAATAATCTGTCTAAGTGCAACAGGTGCGAGAAGAAATTGTCCAACGGCACCTCTTGAAAAGCTCCTGGGACTTCGACCACTTCACTTATACATCAAAAGAGAGTCACAACACTTAATATAACAAACCAAATTAAAGCTTATAAACCAGGACATACAACCACCACTAACAACATCAACATGCGACAGGCGACACCCCCTCAGCTCACTCTATAGAGATAGTTATACGAGTGTCTGCCCTATCATTGCTTAGCACACGGGAGCTTCCCGTGAAGTGGGTATTTTAAAGTAGATTCAGCGATTGTACGCTTGAAGTAGTTTACGAGCCATCTGCTTTTTTCAGTGGTTAGTGCATCGATTTCTGAGCAGGGTGTTCGTAGTTCGAATCCCATAAAACACCAAAAGTATTTTTCATGGTCCCACCTCGTGCGAATGCCTGACATATACGCATTTACTGTTTTCTCCCATTTAGACTCGAGGGTTTGGGGCTGTATCTCAGAGAGTGACTGTTGTATGCGGGATACATATTGCAGTTTCACATTTGGGTCTTTCAGTGCTGCTACTGCTGGCTTTCTCGTTGTTTGACTTCGTGTGGTTGAGCGGACCGCGAGCTGCAATCGCACACTGCCACTGCGACTTTAGCTGCTTCTTGGGTTCTAACGTCCAGCAACGATGCTCGCCACTTGCGGCTTATAGCGATGTGATCAATCTGGTTGTTGTCAAATGATCAGGTTGCGATCAGAACATAGATCAGCAAGCTTTTCTCCGTTGTCATTCATACAACCAAGGCCATGCATCCCATGACATGATCCCAAACGCTATTGTCGCTGCCTACTTTTGCATTAAAGTCGTCCATCAAAATAACGATGTCACTCTTCTGCAGTTGATCGAATGAATTATTTAGACGCAAGTAAACGTGTCTTTGTCTTCAGAGGTGGCTTGTTCCGTTGGTGCAGACGCTTGAACAAACACGACCTGTCGAACAGCAGATTTAAGTCTGGAAATAATAATTCTATCGGATATTGCTTGCCAGTCTTTTGAAGATCTTCTCGCGGCTTTAGGGAGTAGAAATCCCAATACAATTACATGGTGTTCTCCCCCGATAAATTAGAAACTCACCAGTAGATGTTCTTTTTTCCTCTACTCCAGGCCATCTCACCTCACTAAGACCAAGAACTTCTAGCTGGTATAATACGATATTCTTTTGTTAATTGTGCAAGCGTTGCTATCTTGACGAGCGTGTAAATGTTCCAAGTTCCAGAACGTGTCCTTTTCTGTGGTCCAAAGGTCATCGTTAATAAATTCGATATGTATCCAAGGCTTGTATTAGTTTCAAGAATCAATTAATTCAGTTGAGTGTTGATTGGCCAACCGCAACCTAGGTCGACATGAAGCGCCGCCGACCAAGGCAAGTCCCCTTCTTATTTTTTAGCCCAGACCCAAGTTAATACAAATCGGATTGGGTACCGAAATCGTTCTCTTGATTTGGCCGAGTTTCCACTGACGTACTTTGGACGCATAAGATAGTAGTTGTGATGCGAGAGGCTAAGGACATGACTGTCACCCGTTGACTCATTACGTTTTTATAAAAAATTAAATTTCTAACTTTTATAATTGTATATTCTCGTACCAAGTACTGACGGTGTTCCTTTTGAGTGAAACACAAAATGCTCTTTAGCAACCTTGAACTATAACCCAATAATTTGGATTTATCCATTAGCCCCATTTCCAACTTACCTGCAATTCTATTTCTATGCAGTTACCTTCCATGTTCACAATCCAAATGCACTATGCCATACACACATTTCTGCATAATTATCTTGAGTGTGGCAGAATGCTTGGGGAATTATTTCAAGTGGATTTTGCTGTTTTTCACATTTTGGTTTGTTCTGTTATGATGGTAATGATGTCTGTGCGCTGTATGGTGTATCTATTAACGACTCTGTTTTGTGTACTAGTGGTTTTGTTTAGTCGAACACTTCTGAAGGCATTTGCGATATGATTTTGTTTTGAGGACTAGTTAACCCCCACCAAATTGATTGTTTAGATACTGTAAACTTGTGTATCTGTCCAACAATTTTATTCCTAAAATGATGCAAATTCTTGTTCTGATATGCGTGATCTGGATCTCTTTCAGCCACAAAAACCACCAAAAAGGACATAAAATTCCGGATACAGATGAATTCATTTCCATATATTTAAGAATCAAGATATATAAAATTCTAACAACAACACGACAGACAGCTCTTTCAGGACTTTACCATTAATTTGATTTTCGTAACTTTTTAATAAAACTTAACTTTTAGTCGGTGATTTCGTTCCAATGCTGAATGCCGGAAGAGCGCCGCACAAGAGGTGCAACATTTTAAATGAAAATCGTGCCAAAATGATTGATGGATTCCGGATATTCCTTTAGTCGGTAATTTTTGCATTTTCCAGTTAGACGAATGCTCACATTTCAAAATTTTCCACTTTTCGTGTTATCGCGTTTTTTTGTTTTGTTTTTGATTTTCTTTTTGCTCGCCGCTCACAATATTTAACTCGTTAATCCTTTCCCAGCGTTATAACACAAGTGCATGTATGCGATACTTGAATGCGGTTGTTGTTGCTGTTGTTGCTATTGTGAATTGTGCCTAAGCAACTACTACGTGAGTTAAAAGCAAACCCGCCCGCCAGCAGGAGCTTGATGTGTGGTCACATAATCCTGAGATGGGTGTCAGGGTGTCAAAATGAATCAGAAAGTCAGTGAGGCGTAAGCGACCTCAATTCGATAAGCGAGCAGTGAACGTGAGCTGGTGTTTCTGTGTAAGTGCTAGTGTTTGTTGGTGGGTGTCCTGGCATGGGTAACGTGCAAAGGTAAGGTTATTATTATTAGTGCCGTTTGGGAAAATAAACGAAATGTGTTTACCGATGGGCGTAATAGGGGCGTGTGGGTGTGTGATCAACGTCGTCGTCGTCGTCGTCGTGCTGCCCGCCGCGCCAATGCATTTAAATAACGACGATTAGAATTTCATGCGAGATATAACGCGATACTAAGCCGCGTTAAATGGCATTTTGGCGCGCACGCCGCTTTCGTTTGAGCTCTAAGTATGTGCGAAAATGTTGTGTGTGAGCTTAAGAAGCATGGAATATAGCGTCACCGAATAGCTCCCTATTATGATGCTTATTGCTCAATAAACGACACGACAATGGTCGCATGACCGACTATACCGCTGCTTAAGCGGCTACGGTAGTACGAGTCGACAAGGTGGGCATTAAATATTCGTGAACAACAACAACAATGAGCGAATGGCAAATTTCATTTTTGTTTGATTTATTATGGTGATGATGACGCAATCAGGATTATAGTCCTGTGTACACAATGCTTATCACAGTATTCAACACAGAGGGATTATTCACTTCGAATTGAGTGAAGTAATTTTGGTTAATATCCATAAGTGCTAGCCGCAATTAAGATGGTAGCTCTCTCCTTTTTAGATATTTATTTGATCATTATTAATAGATGTTTATATAATAAATTCATTTTCATATATATACTAGTAAGAAAAATGGCAGAATATTCGAAAAGCAAACAAAAACAGAAAAAACATTATAATTATTTCCGACTACTAAGCAACATTGAAATTGCTCTTATCAATGAAATTTGGATGAAGAATAATATAAATCTGTATTATAGTAGTTTCGATTGTTATCGATTCGACAGAGTTTCTTCTAGAGGTGGTGGCGTTGTTATCATAATAAACAAAAATATTGTACATAATCAAGTATTGGTAGCTATAGAGGCTATATCAATGGAAGTACAGCTAAGTGATGGCTCGAGCTTTACATTAACAGCTGCATAATTACCTGGAGGAAATGGAGATCACTGGTATGATCTACAAATTTAAAAAATATCTATCTTTACAACCGGTGTCCGGTCCTGACCTCCTGTAAAATTCTCTCCAGCGGTCCCGATTTCGAGCCGATGTCATCCAGTTTAATAATAATAATAATAATATACGGCGCGACATTCATTCATTACGGTCCTAGTCCTAGCTTCTCGCGACCATTTGTGTTGCGGATGTATATTTTTGGACACAAATGGAAGGGACCTACAATTTAAGGCCGGATTCGAACGGCGAATTGAGAATCATTCCGTGACAAGTTATTACTCTCGGAACGTTTGTCACCCATTCGCGAGAGGTAGGAAACCGTGAAAAATACTTTTGGTGTTACTGGGATTCGAACCACGAACCTCCTGCTCAGTAGCCATGTGCATTACCACTGAGCCACGGCGCCCACGTTGTCATCCAGTTTGGCATCCATAAACTCGGGACGTCCTGGTCTAGGCCATCCTTCCTGCGTAGGATTGGCCAGCTTCGCTGTCGTGTTCCATAAATCCTACCGCAAAGGACTTTCTGAGCAGGATCATCTTCGCTCATGCGAGCTAGGTTTCCTGCACACCGGCGCCTATTGAGCTTAATTCTCTTCACGATGTCGACATCGCGGTAACGCTCGTAGATCTCATCATACGTCCTTCCTCTCATACGCAACCAACCGTAAGACTTTTCTCTCGAACGCGGCCAAGAGGTCCGAATACTTTTTGTTAACCACCCAAGTCTCGGATCAATATGTAAGACCTGGTATGACCATTGTCTTATATACCAGCAGCTTGGATGTTATGGTTAAGTTTCTGGATTTAAAGAGTCTTGACAGACTATAGTAGGCTTTGTTGGCTTTAAGCAACCGTGCGCGTATTTCTTGTTCCATGCTGTTATCGGCTGCTAAAATTGACCCGAAATTCAAATTCAAAATTAAATATTCATGCTCTACTCTTTGAATTGAAGGACCAATGTTGGATCTTCTACTCGCAGACGTAGCCACCATGTACTCTGTTTCGCTTTCATTTATGTGCAGCCCCAGATTTCATGCCGCCTGCTCGATCTGGATGAAAGCTTCCTGTACAGCTTTGGGTTTCTACCAACGATATTAATATCGTCTGAATATCTGTATGTGAATAGAGGATTGTTCCACTCGCTGTTACGTCAGAGTCGCGGATCACCTTCTCCAACGCCAGGTTGAAAAGGACGCAGGCCAGTCCATCCCCTTGTCGGAGCCCGTTATAGATGTTGAATGGGCTTGATAGTGATCCGGATATTTTTACTTGGCTTATAACATTGGTCATGGTCAACCTACATAGTCGTGTCAGTTTATTTGGGATGCCGAATTCTCTTATGGCTTTATAAAGTTCTACTCTGGCTCTGCTATCATAGGCGGCTTTAAATTCTATAAAAAGATGGTGTTGTGAGTTTTGAAACTCTAGACATTTTTCCATCACCTGCCTAAGGGTGCAAATCTGATTAGTTGTTGATTTGCCTCGGATGAAGCCACACTGGTATGGACCAATGATGAATTCCCTGTCTTGAAGGAAAGGAAGAAAATCTTACACGTGGTACTCAACAACGTTATACCACGATAATTGCTGCATGGGGCAGAGGATTCCTCTTCGCCATTCTTCTGGCATCGCTTCTTTCTCCCATACTTGCACTATTAGTTCATGAATTGCTTGGTGCATTGCAGGGCCTCCTGTTTTAATCAGCTCCGCTGGGATACCATCAGATCCCGGGGCCTTATTATTTTTGAGCCGATTTATCGCTCTGCTTAATTCGTCTATGCTTGGTGACGGCAGCATAGTGTAGTCTTCGGTCTTTGGAGGAGCCTCCAATTCCTCAGCTAGCTGGCCATTAACCAACACTTGAAAGTACTCTTCCCTTCGCTCTAAGATGCCTTTGAGATGGGCGATCAGATAACCCTCTTTGTCTTTGCAGTATGTGCAACACGGTGTATATTGCGTCATACCGCGTACTCTTTGGTAGATTTTCCGCGCCAAGTGCGGTTATCGCTCTCTGTACTGTACTAGCTGACGGACGAGATTCTTCTCCCAGGCTGCTTTCTTTCGCCTGCTTTTTCAAATCTTCTGAGCTCTTTATATTCATCTTTGCGTGCCCGCGTTCTATGTACGCAAAATTCTTACGTTCAGTCGTTAGCTTAAATTCGTCATCGAACCAGTCGTTCCGATCTCTTCGACTACTGCATCTTAGGTCACCAGTGCTAATGACAGTATTCTTAACGCGTGTCCATTTCTCTTCTACGCCCGGCATCTCAGCCCCAGGACTTACTCTTCCTCTATTTAGGGCGAGTCCTATCGCTTGACCGTAGTTGTTTCTGGTCTCTTCGTTGCGAAGGGCAGGCGTATTGACTCGAATCTGATTCGCGGATGCTGTCCTTCTTGATGATAAATAGAGTTACCAAATGTAAATGAATGGGTGGATTACCATGGCAGTTAAACGGAATTTTGTTGGTTATTTATGTTCGTAAAGTTTTGACAAGTTTTCTTATCGATTAACTGATTCCTTTTAAAACTTGTCGCAAATTTTTAGGATCAAATATGAATCTGATTGTTTGGCTACCAACAGGTTTAAGGAGCTTTAAGGAGTTGTTCATAAAGAAAAGTCATCATTTTGGTTATTATAACCATTGTTACAATATAATATAACACCTTTGCGACATGATGATTTCTTTAAACCATTTTCATGCTTTTTATATCTTTTCCACGCCCCTTTAAATTATAGAAAATATTAACATTTCATTTACGCCATGCCCACAATTGTTAATCTCGACTGCATTCAATTGATACTTTTGCTGGGGCGCGTTCATAACAATTATTGACGCCCTGCTTAAGCCGTGATACGTTTAAGAAACGAGTCTTATATTTGCAATTGTTTACCAATAGATCGTATACGATGTTCGCAATGCGTAAGGGAAACGATGGCATAGCAGTAACATGCAACAAGGGAAAAAAATCACCGAAACCCAGCATGTACAACACTCAAACTGGGGTATCTTTTTGCGCAAAGTATGAACGTAAAATTACTTTCTCCCTTAAATTCTGTGCAAGCAAGAATGAAACCATATTCTCCTATGTACATTTAAAAAAAAAGTGTCAGATGGTCACAAAGAAGGATGCTAAGCAAACCGCAGAACGAACACTACTCGTCACTTGCACGTGCATTCTGATTTGATTTCTTTGTTGATGCTGCGTTCGAGCAGCTGTAATCCTGTCAAAGGATTTCAAATATAATTATTATTTTTAATGAAAACAGAGAAGAAATAAATGAACAAGATGCAATTTCTAATTCCATTCTATCTGGGAAAGAACATCTATATATTCACAGGACACATTTGAAATTAGATTTGTTTTGTAGCCTTGATGAAGATGAAAAATAATATATATGTATACAGTTAGAGGGCTGCTGCTGTCACGAGAAGGACACTAATGATTTTATCAGTGCATCGTTCTGTATCTGTCTACTATCTCGCAAAGACAGTGAGACTTATTTAGAAAACCTCTGGTTTTCTAGCCACTCTGTCTTCCTTTTTACGAGAGCGAGTTTTTTAGTGCTTCAGCAATATTTCAAATTGGATACCTTGCTTCTAACTACCAATCTAATTCAGTGCGATATTTTCAAAAGACAGTAGTGAGTCCACACAGAAGCGCCTGCATCACTGCAGGGAGTCTTCTATGTGCTTTTCTTACCGGTCGACCTATTTATTACTACTTCTCCTTCGTGAGATTTTGTTAAGGAACAAAAATGTCATCGGTGTTTTATGTTCTTATAATGGTACCTTTTTGTGATTGTCTCTTTAAAGTGCACCTGCTGCGTTGATGTATTGTTGTTATTGGTATAAAGGACCTTTTATGAACTGTATTTTGTATCTAATTAAAAGAGTGACCTGTAAGAGATAGTTCTGGGTATGGTATATTTGCGTTCAATGCGTTATCTACGGCATAAATTTAACTAAATGGCAGCTTTTTATATTATTTATTTAGTTAATTAATTATGTATAATTATGCGTCAGTGTTATGAGAGTGCACTACCTAATCGTTTCATCACATAATTGATCGTCTTCATATAATGATCATAAAGCATTGATATGTATGCTAATATCAATTTTGCATGACGGTCACAAGCCTGGATAAAGGAGGATGGTTTGAGGCGACGGACAAGTCCGATCCTCAGTAGAAGGTATTTATAATCCAAGGTTGAACGTCATACGCCGATGGATGCATGGCTAAGAGGGTGCTTAGTCGATAATATACGGACTCTGAATACCTGGAGATCTTTGGTTTTAACTGGCCTTCTCACGGGATACCGGGCTCTACCATGGGTGACCTCGTTTCCCGTATACTCGTAGGTCATTATTGATTCAAGGAATAATAATTATGAGACCGATGCATCTCAGTGCCCTTCAAACTCAGGTCCTGCTATTGAGCAACCGGCTGTATCTAGAGAAGCTGTTGAGCTCTCGTTGGCCAACCCCATGTTGGCCTCAACTGCTTGGTCTGCTTTTGAGCAGACGAACCCCACCCAGTGTTCAGACGGCGTAGCCATACGAGGCCCATCTGAAACTGAGATTCAGCTACTTCTGCTTTTGAGGCAACCACAATCGCAGATCATCTCTGAGAAATCCGGATGATATTCTATTGGGAAGGCATTAGATGGGCTATTGATCCAGCAATACCGTGCAACAAGTGCATTCATTAAATTGAACTCACTAGAGAGAAGCGACTTAAGCATGCTTTACGCATGGGCAAGCATAGATAGAGTGCTCCTGCTTTTACCAAAGCCACCTCTTCGACTTCCGCATCCAGTGAGGACTAATGAGCACCATCAGGGTGTTACGGGCGAACCTGAATCATGGTCTACGGAACGGGACATGTAAGTAAGTTGTACGGATCGGCATAAACTTCACCGTGCTTCCTATTTCAGAATTCATAACGAAAGTCCTGGTGGTCCTGTTGATTGAATTTCCGACTGAGAGGGGAACACAGAACAACGTGTGTGCTTCAGCATTTTGCCCCGGCGACGACGACAATATTCCACCCTTGGAGGTCCGAAGCTGATAGAGCACTGTCGGTACAGAAACAGCCAGTACCTTATACGAAGCGATGAAAATGCACATCATGAGTTCTGGGGCAGCAGCGACATCAATAGAAGCGGTTAGTGGCTTTTAAAATATCTTAATAGTGGTAATGTAGATATGTAATGTGCCTGACATCTCAGCCCCAGGACTTACTCTCCCTGCATTTAGGGCGAGTCCTGTATTCTTTAATCTTGTTTCTGGACTCTTCGTTGCGAAGGGCAGCCGTGTTGACTCGAATCTAATTCGTCTTTCATGATGATGCAATCCGCGCTCGGGGCACCATACCAACAAGATAGTGGTCCGAGTCGACGTTGGCACCTCGGTACGTTCGTATCATCATCAGTTTCGGATTTTGGCGGAGGTCTATCAACACGTGGTCTAATTGGTTGCGAGTGGCTCCATCAGGAGATACCCAGGTGCCTTTGTGGATATTTTTACATGCAAACCTTGTATTCGTATTTCTTGCTGCCATCTCTATGACTCGTTGTCCATTGTCATTAGTGTTCTCGTGTAATCTATGGGTGCCAATGTACTGCCTGAATACTGACACCCGCACGGGAACTCCATGCCTGCCCTTAGTATGAAGTAAAAATCATTATGGGGGATATGAATGCTAAGATAGGTATAGGCAGGCATGGAGTTCCCGTTCGACCGATTCAAAAAATCATCTGTAGGTACGTGAACGTTTATGAGGCTAATGTTTTAAAATTAGCCCCGTACGCTAAAGGTGCATAGCCGTTCATTTACTTCTTTAAAGCCGATCTTACATGACAGCTGTACTATATGTAATATTCTGATTTTTGTAAGACACCATTCCCCGTCCACCGCATCTCCTGGATTGCTGTTTTGTCAGCCTTATATTTTAACAGAGTATCGGCCAGCTTCTGTGCAGCTCGAGCCCTGTACAGTGAGCGTACTTTCCATGAGAAAAATCTTTAATCCTTTAGCCGTTTTCGTTGCCGTGGTAGTCGTCATTCGTCAGTGTGTCCGAGTCTGATTTTGGGATACATAATAATAATAATTTACTGTGGAGGTTATTGGTCTCTCGCCAACCTTACTATGAAGGGACTAGCCCGATCATTCCGCTTTTCCTGTATTGGAGGAATATTATCGGCGGCCACCAAGTGGAGGATTGATCGCACTTCCACCAGTCAGAGATAGTTACGGCCACCTGCAATTCTAGAGCATTCTATGTTATTCCCCCTATTCTGCTGATGGCTGACCGCCTATGTCTTGGTACATAGATTTGTTAAATATGGTACGGCTTGATTCCTCCAGTATCATGCTGAGCTTCATTTCTAATCACGTAGGTTCTTCATTAGATGTAAGTAATTTGTTCAAGCCGACGTTGGATGCCAGTTTCTCCCACTCTTAAACAAGCTTTCGCCTTGATAATAGAGCAATGCAATAGAACTAGTTTCGATAGTGTTTCCCCTTCCCATTTCATAACCTTCGCTGCGAGTATATAATCAAATTGTAACTTTACAGTATTACTGAATAGAGGCGAACATCCGGTCCCTAGATCTAGCATATAACCCAAAGCTTGTGCTCCATTGAATAGTATGAAGGTAAGGGCAGTACGAAATATTTATTGTTTTGCGACATGAGTTACACATTTATTTTTAATGCAAATTGATGAAAATGCACGCTTAGCTTCTGACAATTGTCTGTAAGGTATTTATTTATACTTCGGTTAGACGTAAGCACGACTCAAAATCTAACTACTTCGTTATGATCGTCTGGATAAATTCACTTTTCATATCGAGGATATCTCCCACAATGTGTCTTGGATAAACGTGAACGCCGCCAAACTAAGGGCATAATTCCACGGTCCTCTTCGGACACAGATTTGTTATACAACAATCAACGTCCATCATAGACTGGTGTGCCAGTATTTACTCAATGGTTAGAGCAGGACCTAACAATATTCTTGACGATCTTTGGTTTTCGACAACCGGTTGAGATATGCAACTCCACAGAGAACGCATCATCGCGCCGGTAACATTAGCTAGGGGCGGCTCTGATGTACCAAAGATACATAGGTCAAGCCCAGAACGAAACTCGATTCTCAATCAAAAGTTGGCCCAGACTCAGCTAACCTCCAAGGAGATCAACCTTATCTGTGGGTATAGCCAACTCCCGTAGTACCAACGCGACCTTGGTGAGATCAGATATCAAGAGACTCAGTTCGTTCAGTATGAGTGCCTGGGCGTAGGTACGCTAAAGCCTTGGCAGCACATCGTCCGGAACTTCGAACCCAATCATTTGTCACTAGGATACCATGCCATCCTAGGCCGCCCAGGATAGAAACTATCCCAGACACATCACAGTCCTGTGTACGAATAGGCCAGTCCCATGCTAGACATTCTAAGTACCAGTCGCCCATTCATGGTCGCAAAGTACGACGACATTGCCCATAAAAATCATACTCTAAGTACCCGCGGCACTTATTTAATATCCCGTATTCAAGTCCTGCACCATTCCAGATAAGATTTTTGCAGATGGACCCCCACGGGGGATATCTCCCACCGCCACTTCTGAATATGACTATCTTAAACTTCTCCAGGTTTGACAAGCAAGTTCCACTCCTCAAGACTATTAATCATCAACTGCCCGCCATCTATTGTGTCGACATCTATTTTGTCAATTAAACGACTAAAGTGTCATTTGTCACACTCCTTTTTAATTGAATTTCATAGCTTTTGGGATTTCTCTTACTTGCTGTAAGCAATCATGCACTATTCCTCTCTCAAGGTTTAAATATTGCAATAGAAATATCTCTACCAAGGACGAATTTTGGCAACAAACAATTGGATAAACTAACTGATGCCTTGGCCAAATCAATTATGTATTTTAAAGTTAAATTATCTGCTTTGATCTGTCAATATCACAGTCGAGTTTATGAAAATTTCCTCTTACAATTTGGAAGTCAATTAACCTTCATCACATTTACACTACGATGGAATGAATGAAATGATATTAAGACAAGTAGAGCGCACTTGTGTCGGTCGATAATGCATTTAATATCTAGAAACATCTTAAATGTGCACTCTGTGGGGACTAACACAGGTAACTGAACCTATCTGTCTTCACTGTCTAGACTAATTTCGGACGCCAAAATGATGCCATTTTATTGAAAACACCAACTACTAGCAAACTCATTCACACCAAAACGACCGGAAATCCTTTAACACTTTAGCACAAATGTAGCTTCCACAGCATATGGAAGAAATAATAATTATCCTATTAAAATGATAATAACAATAATATTAATACTAATAATGACAGCACACACTACATTTCATTCAATTTTATTGCAAAAAGTAAAGAGGACTCCTGAGCCACTCTGCAATACTTTAATGAAGTTTCCCATTGATGGCCCAACTCTTAAAAAAAGTTTCAAGTGTGACTCCTTCCAGCCGGTTCTTCTGACTGCAACTTCCAACTTGTGAAGCACGCAAGCTAAATTAATGCAATGGAAAAATAAAGCTGGCTTTTACACCCCTTCTCCAAACGGCCAATTCTTTGTAGGCAGTCAGTAGTCAGGCAGTTAGTTGCATAACAATAATTTAACCCACACATATCATATACACATATGAGAGCCTTCCTATTTCAGAGCTTTCTTTTGTTATGTCATATCGTGCCGCATACTTAATAATTATTTCTAAAAGGACGAATACCGGAAATGGGAATGCCTTGCAAGAAAGTCAAAGTGAATGACGTTTTTAGTTGGGTTCTCTGTGCGGCAAACATTAGCAAAAGGGAATCGTACATCGTACATTAAGGGAGTATCCTTGTTACTTGCTGCAATGCTAGCCGTGCATTTTAAAAGGGTGTTGTAGCTGCACTGATCGACTGTGCAACAAGGGAAATCGTTTGGAATATTTTCAGATGGAGATAACACCGGCGCACTCTGTAGTTTGATGGAGTTGAAGATTTGTTGTTGGCGATTTATTCCTTTGGGATTTTTAGCAATGTCCTTTGCAAAAAATTACCTATACGACGGTTTCTTTGTAAAAGTTTTGCAGATGGGAAAATAAGAAATCGAAATTTTTACCAACATGTCATAACACCATTAGTCCATTATTTCAAAGCTGTTTCAACAAAGAATTTTTTATGTACCACGACTGCAGCTGGAAATTGTAATTATTAATCTTTTAATGTGGGCAATCATTTTATAAGGAGCACCATTATTAAAAACTCTAATAACATTTGTGAAGCAGCAGAAGAGATCGACATTTTTAATACTCGATTGACAAAATGACTGTTAGATTTGAGTACAGATCCGCACCCGCAGTTTGGTTGTGTGGACGTTGTTGTTATTCAAACCAAGTTTTTCCGAAATTGACACCCATAGCTTACACGAGAACACTAATGACAATGGACAAGTCATAGAGATGGCAGCAAGCAATAATTTGGTTATTGCGAATACAAAGTTTGTGCGTAAAAATATCCACAAAGCCACCTGGGTATCTCCTGAGCCAGATAGACCGCCGCCACAATCCGAACCTGATGACGGTTCGAAAGTACCGAGGTGCCAACGTTGACTCGCACCACTATCTTGTAGGTATGTTGCTCCGAGCATGGATTGTATGCTCACAAAAGACTGCATCCTCGAATCAGATTCGAGTCAACACGGCTGCCGTTTGAAACGAAGAGACCAGAAACAGCTCCGGTAAAGTTATAGGACTCGCCCTAAATGCAGGAAGAGTAAGACCTGGGGCAGAGATTTCAGACGTAGGAGAGAAATGGACACGCCTTAAGAATACTGTCACTAGTACTGCTGACCCATCTTAGGCAGTAGTTGTAGAAATCGGAACGACTGGTTCGATGACGAATGTAACCTAACGATTGAACGTAAGAATTTTGCGTACGTGGGCACGCGAAGATGAATATAAAGAGCTCCGAAGATTTGAAAGAGCAGTTCACCGGCGAAAGAAAGCAGCCTAGGAGAAGAAGAAGAGTCCGTGAACTAGAATAGTATAGAGAGCGAGGACTGCACCAGGCACGGAAGTTCTACCAAAGAGTACGCGGTATGACGCAATATACACCGCGTTGCATACACTGCAAGGACAAAGAGGGTAATCTGATCGCAGAGCAGAGCGATAAATCGGCTCATAAATAATAAGGCCCCGGGATCTGATGGGATAATGGGAGGCCCCACATTACCCCAAGCAATTCGTGAAATAATAGTGCAAGTATGGGAGGAAGAAGCTATGCCAGAAGACTGGCGAAGAGACATCCTGTGCCCCATACATAAGAAGGGAGATATCACAACATGCAGCAATTATCGTGGTATAACGTTGTTGAGTACCGCGTATAAGATTTTCTCCTCTATCCTTCAGGTAAGGATGGTCCCATACGCTAAAGTCATCAATGCTCCATACCAGTGAAGCTTCATTCCCGGTAAATCAACAACTGATCAGATTTACATCCTAAGACAGGTGATAGAAAAGAGTTTCAAAACTCACTACACCATCTTTTTCAAGACTTTAAGCCGCCTATGATAGTATAGCCAGAGTAGTAACTTTATAAAGCCATGAGAGAGTTCGGCATCCCAAATAAACTGACACGACTATGTAGTTGACCATGACCAATGTTATAAGCCAAGTAAAAATATCCGGATCATTATCAAGCCTATAACGGGCTCCGAAAAGGGTAAGGACTAGCCTGCGTCCTGGAGTTGGAGAAAGTGATCCGATACTCTGGCGTAAAAGCGAGAGGAACAATCATCTATAGTCCATTCAGATACTGGCTTACGCAGATAATATTGACATCGTTGGTAGAAACCCAAAGCTGTACAGGAAGCTTTCATCCAGATTGAGCAGACGGCACGAAATCTGGGTCTGCACATAAATGAAAGCAAAACAAAGTACACGTCTGCGACTAGAAGATCGATTGGTCCCGCAATTAAAAGAGTGGAGCGCGAATTTGATGTAGTGCAATCCTTTAACTACTTTGGTTCAACTATAGCAGCAGATAACGGCATGGAACCAGAAATACGCGCATGGTTGCTTAAAGCCAATCTTCAAATTCAGGAACTTAACCAGAACATGCAAGCTGCTGATATATAAGACAATGGTCATACCAGGATTTACATATGGATTCGAGTCTTGGGTGCTTAGCAAAAAGCATTTGGACATCTAAGCCGCGTTCGAGAGAAAAGTCTAACGGATAATTGTTGGCCCCGTATATGAGGAAGGACGATTCCAGAGACTCTATAATGATGAGATCTACGAGCGTTACTGCGATGTGGACATTGTGAAGAGAATTAAGCTCGGTAGGCTCCGTTAAGCTAAGTGGATTCTGCTCGGAAAGTACGTACGGACAATTTCTGCCTTTTAAATAAATCGTAATATCGGCCACAACATCAAAGAAGTTTTACTTCAACCGCGCGTTAAGTTTACATGCTCATCTTTTTTTTGAAATTCATACAAACATTAACACGTTAAGCCCTGGGGGTCATTACGGGTTCGGGTTAAAATTAATTGTTTAATTTTTCGACATTGTAGACTGAATGGGTACCTAAAGAATTAGAAAAGGAAACTACGTGGCACCTTCTCAATGAATGCGAAGCCACGATCCGACAGATGAGAGACCAATTGGGTACTTGTGCATTCTCGAGGTCTTCACGCCATTCACTGAACCCACACCATATCATTAAATTCATAAGAGTCATTGGTATGTATCCATAGCAATAGTCAGGGGGAAGTGCAATAGAACCCTATGTATGGCAGTGCTATTTGTATATAATAAAAATATTCGGCGCGACAGACCATTGCGGTCTCTAAGGGCTTGCTTCTCGCAACCATTTGCGTTGAGCATGTAAATTTTTGCACACAAATGTAGGGGACCTACAATTTAATGCCGGATCCGAACGGCGAATTGAGAAGCATTCCGTGACAAGTTATTACTCTCGGAACGTTTTTCACCCATTCGCGAGAGGTGGGACACCGTGAAAAATACTTTTGGTGTTACTTGGATTCGAACCAAGAACCCCCTGCTCAGAGGTCCATGCTCTTATTCACTGAGCCACGGCGCCCACATTATTTGTAAATACCCCATTTTTCATCATCATCGTCATAGTGTCGCTCACTTCACTGCACCTCCTATGGTTAAAGGTTGTTTACCCTCCTAACCTATTTACCGATCTCTAAAACTACGTTTCTGATATATACACGAATTTTTCTCAATAAATGTTTTACGTTTAGTTGTTGGCTACAAGCAGATACAAAGCACTTTGCATATACCAGGGGTTTGGCTATAACCATCAGTTGACTGTATTAAGCATTGTGTCTTTGTACAAAAAAAAACTCATGTTTAACTGTTGAACGAATAAGTGAAGCATTCAAAGGAGAAAAATTGACACAATCAAATATTCAAACTTTTGGCAAAGTGACACTAATCAAGTTTTATATTAAGATACAATTTCAACGAATATCGTAGTAATTGGCTTTTATTGAAATCATAGAACTCGCTGACACGTGAACTCACAGATGATACCAAACATAAAACGTGAGCTGCGCAATTGTGTTTGAAATATAATAACTATTTGGTAGCACACAATACTCGTTATATGAAGGTAGGTGTTCAATTGCTTCTGCTTCATGTGACAGTCAAATGACCACTATGTTGTTGCAGCTTTCTGGAAGTGATAAAAAATGATTTAATGAATTTTTAAAACTGCACTGTCCGCGATAAATGATGAGAGGAAATGTGTGAAAAACTACGAGCACTAATTTTTTTTGGCTACAATATTGGTACCTGAATATTATCTGAGCCATACAGAAAAAGTCAGTCAGGCATACATAGAAATTTTGTATTTTAATACAAAAGCACACTTGAACTTTTTTTCTGATCTGTCAATGGTAAAATGTCACTCAAGGTTTATGTTTTTATCATCGTGGAGTTGAGGTACCAAAACTTTTCCGATTTGGCTCTGCAAAAGTTTGAAGAAAATCCTGAAAAATCGTCTTCAGCGATGAGCTTTGTTTTTGGCTTCATTGCGTTGTCAATAAGCAAAATATGCCATGATGAACAGCAACAAACACACATGTGCTTCAAAGACTCTACAGTCTGGTATGGATTTCATGACGGAGGTGTTATTGGACCGTATTTTTTCGTCGATGAAAATTATGGCCATGTTACGGTTAGTGAAGTTCGCTATCGTGCAATGTTGGAAGACAATTTTTTGCCAGAATTGGATGATATGGGTATCCAACGAGGATACCATATTTCACACAGCTGGACAAACAAGTGATATGTTGAAAAATTGGTACGTCCTAATTCAAAAACTCATTCATTATCATCATATTTGGCTCTACAGCCAGTTTCCTGGTCTCACGCATAAAATCGATTCGATTTCGAGCCGATGTCATCCAGTTTGTCATCCCTAAACTCTGGGCGTCCTGGTCTATGCCATCCTTCCAGCGTAGGCTTGGCCGGCTTCGCTGTCGTGTTCCATAAATCCTACCGCAAAGGGTTTTCCGAGCAGCAACCTTGTTCTTCATGCGAGCAAGGTGTCCTGCCCACCTAAGCCTATCGAGCTTTATATTCTTCACGACTTCGACATCGTGGTAGCGCTCGTAGAACTCATCATTATAGAGTCTACGAGCGAGTCCACGTATATAAATGCCTCACATACGGGACCAACATTTCTCCGTAAGACTTTTCTCTCGAATGCAACTAAGAGGTCGCGTACTAAGCACCCAAGTATCGGATTTATATGTATGACCATTGTCTTATAAGCCTGCAGCTTGGATGTTATGGTTAAGTTCCTGTATTTGAAAAGTCTTGACAGACTAAAATAGGCAAAGACTTTGAGCAACCGTGAGCGTATTTCTGAATCCATGCTAATATCAGCTGCTATAGTTGACCCGAGATAGTTAAAGGATTGCGCGAATTCAAATTCGCGCTCCACTGTTTCAATTGCAGGACCAATTTTGGATCTTCTACTCGTTGACATGGCCACCATGTACTTTGTTTTGCTCTCATTTATGTCCAGCATTCGATCCGAATGAAAGCTTCCTGTACAGCCAGTATCTGAATGGACTTACAGAGGATTGTTTCTCTCGCCGCGCCGTTATGTCAAAGTCTCTGATCACTTTCCCCAGCGGCAGAAATATAAGGACGCAGGCTAGTCCACCACCTTGTCGAAGCCCTTTATAGATGTTGAATGGGCTTGATAGTAATCCGGATATTTTAACTTGGGTTATAACTTTGGTCATGGCCAGTCGTGTCAGTTTATTTGGGATTCCGAATTCTCTTATGGCTTTATAAAGTTTTACTCTGGATATGCCTTCATAGGCGGCTTTAAAATCTATAAAAAGATGGTGTAGTGAGGTTTGACAGTCTAGCCATTTTTCTATCACCTGGTGTAAATCTGATCAGTTGTTGATTTGCCTGGGATGAAGCCACACTGGTATGGATCAATGATGACTTTAGCATATGGGGCTATCCTGTCTTGAAGGGTAGCGGAGAAAATCTTATACGCGGTACTCAACAACGTTATACCACGATAATTGCTGCATGTTGTGATATCTCCTTTCTTATGTATGTGGCACAGGATGCTTTTTTGTCAGTCTTCTGGCATTGCTTCTTTCTCCTATACTTGCACTATTAGTTCATGAGTTGCTTGTTTTTTGTGACCTCCTGTTTTAAACAGGTCCGCTGTGATTCATCAAATCCCGAGGCCGTGATTCTTCTCCCAGGCCGCATTCTTTCGCCGGCAATCTGTTTGTTCATGTCTTTTGAACTCTTTATATAATTCGTCTTCTATTTTACGGGCGAGGTTATTGGCATCATGCCAAACTTACTTTGAAGGGACTAGTTCGATGATTTAGCTTTACCTGTATTGGAGGAAAATTACTGGCGGCCAAAACGTGGAAAACCCTTTAATAATAATAAGTTCTGACAAATAATTCGGTTTTCTCTTTTGACATCAAATAATTTGGCTCCTCAATTCATTTACTTAAGCGGGAAAACCACCACGACAAGTGGACTATTATCTTCTCATCTGCGGTAGTAAAGGTTATATCAAACGAAACTAATTAAGCTTAGGCAATGAGATGTGTACAAATAAACCTGCATAGATTCAAGGAAGCCACTGCCAATCTATGCAACCTATTTGCAGCCAAAAACTGGCACCTAACTATCATCGAAGATCCATGGACCAAAAAGGAGAGAGTGCTATAGGGTCCATATGGGTCGCAGTGCTATTTGTATGTACCCCATTTTACAAAAAGTCTTGACCATCGAAGATACACATTCGTATAAATTTGAAGAAATTCGGGAATTTTTTTTTTATAAAATTTTTATGGGTCGACATAGATACACATTCGTATAAATTTGAAGAAATTCGGGAATTTTTTTTTTATAAAATTTTTATGGGTCGACCGGCTTGATCACTCAAACAATTTTACAAAAAGGTTTGTCCATCAGAGATAAAAATGTGTTTAAAATTGGAAGAAAATCGGGTTATTTTTTAAAAAATTTATATGGGCATGTCTCTATGCCCCGGCACCCAGCACAGGTGAATGTTGAACTGCTCCGCCATCTCATCAAGAGACGATCGACAATTCCGGGCTAGAATGGAATTTGTGAAAACTGATTCCATGGACTTAAGCGCAGACTGGCTATCCAAGAAAATGTGGATATCCTTAACAGATATGACATTACTCTTCAGCTAAGAAATAGCCATTATTTCAGCTTGGAAAAATTTACAGTGATCAGGAAGGCGGAAAGAGACAATTAGATTTAGTCTTTTTGAAAAGACATCTCCGGCAACCTCTTTATCAGTTTTCGACCCGTCTGTGTAGAAGTGAATCCCTTCATTTTCCAAGTAGACTTTCGGACTTTCACTGCTGTTCTAAGTGCGTCGGTTTTCATTGACGGCCACTTCAACCTAACCTAAGTACTAGCAATATCTCGCTTCTGTTTTATGCTTCCTTGATGATCGAAGAGAATGAATAATTCGGCATCATTCAAGAAATCATTCCAACAATTATGTTCTTGCTCCGTGGCAGTCATTTAGGAATTACAATGGTCTCTGCTGGAGCTTTCTAAATGCATGTCAACTAATTTGCTAATTGCTAATTGCCATACAAATTTAGAGTTAAATCGTTAGACAAAAAGAAACCATTTTTAAATTTTCCATTCATTCATGAACCGCATATTTGTATGTCATAAAGGAACCACTTAACAATGGAAAGATATCTTGATATGCCGCGTGCTAGAGCACGCAATAAGATTATCCTTAAATTTATAAAAATTGTATGCCTTTTAATAATGTTCGAAATTATTGGTGGAAAAGCAAAATGTTATATATTATCTATGCATGTGACTGAAAATAGAATTTGCATTTTTATCGGAAATTGGAACTTTTTTCCTTTTTGCCTTTTAAGAGCTGTAGTTAATTTTTTCACATTTTAGGCATTTTTACAGCAGACCGGCTCCATTCGTAGCATGTAGTCATTTCGCCATCAAAATTGGCTATTTATATGCATTATGCATATATTTATAAATTCTCTATGGAGATGTTTTGCGAAATCGAGAACCACCAGTTCTCCCATTTGGCAATTTTGTTAAACATTTTTATGAACAAAAACAGGAAAATAGGATACGCAAAGCGTCCGTAAAGTAGGTGAGTATTGTGAAGAATATATCCAGGATAACTGGAAAATATGTCAAATACTTCTATTGGCAAATTTTAGCTACAACCTCGATTTGCTTGGACGTGGGGAGGGAACCCAGTTGGGCTCAAAACTGATTGCATTCCCAAACCTAATCTTATCGTAACAAAGAAACATCTTTTTTTAAATATGTATCTACATAAAAAATAATACATTTTTTGCTATGGATGTGTAGAAAAAATATATCTACCAGAAAAATGTTGTCATGTCGAGATAATTGGATCGCATTTTTGTACGAAATTTACTTTTATTATATTGTTAAAAAAACTATTCTATTTGTAAATTTTTTTGGTTCGTTCCTTTTTTTGTTTTATTTTCACTGTAGAACGTGGATTTTCTCAGTGACTGATAGGAATCCAGAAATCTAGATGTAGTGCAAGAAACTGAACAAATTTGTTCTCTCGTCTAGACCGTGAGTTTTGACAAACATTTGTGTACACAGGCATAGTTGATACCTACATCTAAGACAAACAGTCGACATTTTTAAATATTCAGTGATTTTTAGTCATAAGCTTTTTTTCTGCTTAGATGATGAAGGGATAACTTTCAAACCAGCTTTCATACTTAACTTACTTTTAACAATTATTATTAGTGTACTCTGGCAAATATGTGTAAATAGACACATGCTTGAAAAACGCAAATTATCCAAAATTACTTTGAAAAACCATCGTTGATTCGCACATCTTGTAAACAATTTTATGATTTTTATGGCGCACATAGTCTTTTGGATGGTAAACGACTAGCAAAGGCCCCGTAGAAGCAGCATCTCCCGAAAGGTGAACATGCGCTAAATAACGAGAAAGAGCCTCTGCAGCCGAAAAACTTGCAGCTCTGTTAATTAGTGGTCATTAAAACTCCTCGTGGTGCCATCTGGAAGTTTCTCTGGAAATTGCGAACGGAAGGGTGCATATGGCGAGCCTCCTGCGCCACAAAACAGGATAAGTGTCGGTTGGTCTGTGGCCCAGCGAGCCGCAACCGTAAAAAATCCAATTGCTCCGAAACGTAATACAATGCCTCGGATACGGACTTATACTTTGTTGACGGACTTTAGTTATCGTACACGGACAACGATCGGTTTCTGGTGTCCTCGACTCACTACAGAAAGGACCTCAAAACGCCAGATTCCTCCAATTAGATCGTGAGTTTACGCGATATAATATAGACATCTTTGGGTTGAGTGAAATAAGATGGTATGATGCCGGAGAATATCAGTCTCCAACAAATAATACTGTAATGCTCTACTCTGGTAGACCAGCTGGAAGCGGACGGAGGTTTGGAATTGGCCTGATGCTAACTCTGGTCGGACAAAACAGCCTTATATCCTGGAAGCGGACACTGACGGCTACATTCCAGGGTAGAGTAAGAAAAATTAATTAATTAATCATACAGGTTATGCTCCGATCAAAGACGCGACTGAGGACGAAAAGGACAATTTTTATAGTCATTTGGGCTCCGTGTATAACCAAACGCTTAAAAGCGATATCGTTATGGTGATGGGGGATATGCTTAAGCAAGTGATGGGAGTTCACGACGGTCTTGGTGAACGAAACGATAACGGAGAGCGTTATGTGGACTTCTGTAATACCAATCGCCTAGTCATTGGTGGTACGCTATTTAAGCATAACACGTGCAACAAAATCAGTTTAGTCTCAACTGACAGGCAGAGAAAATCGAACCACAGACTGATCACATTGCGATCAGCTGCCTGCTTCAGAAATTGCCTGTTAGACGTCCGTAACAGATGTGGAGCCGATATCGGTCAAGAGCGAGATCACCATCTTATGTTAGCTTTTATTTGCCTTCGCACTGCATCCGTCAACAGCAACCGCTCTAGCTTGCTCAACATTACCAGGTTCAATACCGATAGGCTAAGGGAACACGAAGTGAGTGAGGCTTTTGACAGCTTAAATTGAGATGCTATCAGGATGGCCCTGCACAAGCTACATACGAAGAAAATAAATGTCACGTCTTTTCCGAGAAATTTGAAGTCCAAAGTGGAGTACGTCAGAGGTGCATAATATCACCGCTGTTATTCGTGGTGGTCATCAGCGATGTACTCCATGCAGTACTGACGGTAGGGAACATTGGAATTCGATGGACTATGCAGTGTGGTTTCGGCTGATCGCGGTGCCACCGAGTTCAATGTGTGCAGCAAAATCGGGAAATCAAGGGCTGCGTTCGGAATGTTATCGAAAGTCTGGAGAAGCAATGATTTGAGCTTAAGAACTAAGCTTCCACTGTTCCGCTCCAACGTCGAATCAGTACTGTTGTATGGGTGTAGTACTTGGAAGGTGGATACCACTACCACGCGCAAGCTGCAATCTTTGGTAAACAAATGCCTACGTATCATCTTGAGGATCTTCGGCCCCAATCGTATACCCAACAACGAACTTCATCGGATAATGGGCCAAGAACCTATAGACGTTATTGTGCGAAGGAAAAAGTGGCAGTGGATTAGACACACACTATGGCGTGACGATAACTCCATTGTGAAATATGCCATGCAGTGGAACCCACTCACCCAGGCAGGACGCCCTAGGAGAACGTGGCGCTGGACGGTTAGGGAGGAAGCAGGCTCCTTGCGAATGAGCGCGTTGTGGAAAGCATAACGAAATGGCACGTAGGCGTTGTTGACGCCCTTTGTCTCTCGAGGGGTAAAAGGAAATGGTCGATTTGGTTGGATGATGATTGCCATTCAGTTGACACCCACCTGACTTTGTGGTAGGTCTTATGCTCAAACATGGTGTCTTCTATGACAAGGTGGTTGGTATTGCAGAAATCAACATCTTTCACCATTGCCATTTCGTTCGCCAAGCACGGCCCAATCACATGTCTCAGTCCTTCATTGTCGTTGCCTTCCTTGGCATTCAAGTCCCCCATCACGATGACGATATCTCCGTTCGGTGTTGTGTTGTAAACAGCGCTTAGCTGATTGTCGAAGTTATCCTCTTCATCTTCAGTCGAGGGATTTGTTGGAGCGTAACACTGTAGGATCGTGATGCGTCGTATTCTAGTCCGAAATCTGGCCGATGAGATCCTATCACCATGTGGGTGCCAAGAAATTTGGCCTCTGCGTGCTGTTCGCGTTAGCAGCAGACCTACTCAAGATTTACGCGGACTGCCGGTGGGTTTGCCGGAGTAGAGTAACACAGTGTTACACGTTTGGGATTGGTATTATCCCGCATCGAACTATCTTAGTTCACTTACTCACAGTATGTCAAAAATATATCGAAGAAACTCACGTCCCAGCTGAAGAAATCTGGTCCTTCACTACCTTCATCAAGGAGCGTCCTCATATTTCAGAAATAAATCTTAGCCCGGGTACAATAGCCAAAGTCGTCATTATTCGATCATCACTTATCCGAGGCGTTGTGTCTGTTTCAGTAGCGGGCATTTTTCGGTACCGCAGGGAGCTAACCCACGTTACCTAGACTTGAAACACTCGACCTTTCGCACTTGCAATTTTAGCCTACATATATAAGGATTTATACACATAGTTGCCCGGGGACCACCACTAGAAGTTAAAGTAAGCACTACATCACGAACTTGATTGTTGCGCTACTGGCTCAAGCCAAGTTTTGAGCAGTTAGTAGTTTCCCGAACAGTCGCAATACAGATCCACAAACTGTAACTGCCTCCCACAAATGGATGGGACCTACAATTTAATGCCATATCCGAAAGGCGAGTTGAGAAGCTTAATTGACAATTATGAATTTCGGACGTTTGTCAGCGACATTCGTGAGAGCTAAGGCCGTAAAAATAATAATTGTTGTTTCTTGGATTCAAACCTCGTACCTCCTGCTCAGTAGTCGAACGCCTTTTAAAATACATTAATACTTATTGTTATTTTCTTAAAAAAGAAAGATGAAAAAATAAATCTTCCAGCTGAGTTGAGAAACGCCATTCGGGCGTCACAAATGAAAAACCATTTACATATGTGTGTTAATCATTTCACATAACGTGAATCTTGTACTTATTATATATATACATATTTGTACTCCTTTCTAGCTTTACGAACAATTCAAATTTCTTTACCATTCGAGTCCTTTCAAACTTAGATTAATTTTTAACATTACGTATACCTACATTGTTTTTTTTTTATATATTTACTCAATTGGCAAAGTTCACGGAGGGTCACGTGACGATCAACAAATGATGGCAATAATGGCAACATGAATTACATATAAAAATGTTAGCGCACACGTCTAGTTTGTTTGCCCCCGTATTTGCATCCTCTTGGGAAATCACAATCACTGGTACTGAGTTCATCTCATGGGAGACGAAATAGTAACTGCCTTCAGAGCAGAGTGCTAAAAAAATTTAAAACATTTTTCATAGAATACGTTATAGAGTGCTGGAAAAATAATTTACCTGTTACATTATTTATAACAAAAAATGCCCGCTGAAGCATAGTGCTCCAATAGAGCTTTGTTGTTCAATGTTATTGATGGCAACCAGCACTTTAACCCTTAAGTAGACGGGTGGTTAGAAAATCAGACAAGCGGACGGTTCAAGCCTGTAGTAAGGCCTATACTTGATGTACGTAAAAAACAATCTTTTTGTAAGGATTTTGATTGTTTTTCAGAATAATGTCAATTTCAGGTTAGATTTTTTTTTTATTTAACATACAATTTTTAATTTTTTTTTAATTTTAAATTAAAACATAAAAATATCTTAGAATTTTTAATAATAAACATATATGAAAATCAAAATTTTCATGTAAATTCTCCAATCACCAAAATTGAATTCCACTATAAATGCTGAAAAATAAAAACACATGCGAAGCATTATGTTGTGACCACACACAACTCCTTAGACATGTGCTACGCACATTTCATAATATCCTTCCTTTCCCAAACATGTGCTATGCACATTTCCTATTTTTTCTAATGTTACATTATCCATAATGTAACATTACCCATTTTTCCAATAACCCAAATCCATTATCCTAAATCCGACGACCCACCGCGGCGTCTACAATTCCTATTATTCTAAATCCGACGACCCACCGCGGCGTCTTCAATCTATCCTTTTTTTCCCAAATCCTAAATCGGATACCGACGACCCACCGCGGCGTCTACATTTTCTATTGTCAATTGCATTCTCGCATTCGCTTGTTCGTACAACGACTGCGAGAATGGTGATGCGTAAACATGCAGGTCAACAGAACGGTTCAGTTTGACCTGCACTAAAAAATCAAGTCAAAGGCATGGAGGAAGAAATGGAACGATGGATGAGGCAGTCAATTTCAAACATCCGATTAGGCAAGTTGCCTAGCGGTCAGATCATTAAACACTTTATATAAACTAATCCATCTGTGTTTTATTTTTCGATATATTACCACGACCCAACATTTGGTGGCAGCGGTGGGATTACTAGGTAAAGCATCTGCCTAGTATCCCGATTTTTTTTTTCTTTTTTTTAATGTTTTTAAACGCGAATTGTGATTAGTGAGACAACAAAATTAAATGTGTGATTGTGTCGTAGTAAAATTTTATAATCCGTGGTTTTTATATATGCGTAATTAAAGCTGTTTTTAAATATGCAATGAGCTTTCCATAATTTCTCAACGTTCGAGATTATTTATAACTTTTCACGATGAATAATTTGTGCCGAATTTTTTTTGAATACAAAGAAAGCACATGGCAAATACCATGTTTTTCCATAACTACGGAAATCAGAATTACGAAGACAATACTACGCTAAATTCAACCATGATTTGCGATCTACCAACCATAACCACATCCGACAAGCTAAAGCAAGCGAGACTGAACACCGATGCAGTAGCTACAGTAATAGCAACAACAATGGCCCGGAAATTCATCAATCAATATCATCAATTGTCATCAACATCATTACCAGCATCCAGCACATCACAGAGGGCAACATCCAACAACAACAAAAACATGAATTTGTAAGAATTCTATTTTCTTTTTTTTTCTTAAACTTTATGAATTTTTATTTAAAAAATATTTCAATCTTTATCTAATTTAAAATATATAAAAAGACAAATAAAATCTTATAAAAGATGAACTGAAGGAAGTCAAAGAAAAAAAAATTAAGAGTTTATTTCTATAGTAGTTAACCATTTCCTAACACATATCTTATGTGCTAAATAAAAAAGTTCACTTATAAATATTTTTCTATCCATGTCCAAAACATATATTTCATGTAAAAAAAAAGTTTGAACACAATTAACCGAAACGATAACAAAATCTTTACAAAAATTCAAATAAATATACATATAGAAATTTTTTAGTAAAACATAAGTATTCACGAATGAGGCAAACATAACAAAAGAGACTTTCCCTTATTCTAAACCCATCAAATCCAACCCCTTTTCTCCGAATTTTTTTTTATTTTATGGTAGTAATTGATTTCCGAAGTTCCGAGAGAAGACTCAAAGTTAATTGACAATCCGATAGTAGTTAAAGCTCCCCAAGTATCTTTAGATAAGAAATTAAAAATGACTACAAGTCGTTTTAACCCCTCACACGCCATCAAGCTAATTCCTGAGTTTGATGGATTAGCCAAAAACTTAGATCGATTCATTCAACTAGTTGACCTGCAGTCAAAAAAAGCGATTGACGATGCAGACAAATTAGAATTAGTTGACATAGTGAAGTCAAAGTTAACTGGCAGAGCCTACAATGTTGTAATAAAATACAACGATTATAACGGATGGCCAGAACTTAAAGACGCACTAGTAAAAATTTTTAGAAAATGTCGATCGGTTCAGGTGATTCAGACAGAAATGTTTCAATTTAAGCAAGGCTACAGGGAAACAGTTGCTTCATACGCGGAAAGAGCCAATGCGTTGTGCGATGAATTAAACAACGCAAACGCAAACACTGAGGATGATTCATCCAATAAAGCAATCCGTTCGCTAAACAGCGCAATGATGCTGAATAGTTTTTGCAATGGTTTAAATCCACAAATAAAACTTCTTGTTAAAAGTGCACGATGTAAAGAGTTCGACGAAGCAGTCGAAATAGCGATGGAAGAAGAAAAACTTCTTGCATCCACAAGTAATCGGTACCAAAACCAAAATAACATGTACTGTAAACACTGCAAAACGAAAACTCACAATACCAGTGAATGCCGCACAATCAGAAATTATAATTTCAGCCCCGGTGACGTTAGGTTTTTAAATAACACAAACCACAGACCAAATATACAAACCACGCAACCTTTTGTAAATAGGCCTACTCTAAACTACACTCAACCATTAACAAATAGGTCTGGTGTAGATACAATCCGCAGTGACATAATTTGTAAGTACTGTAGAAACCAAGGTCACTCTATAGAACAATGCCGAAAAAGAGTTTTTAATAACAATAGGAACTCCGGTAACGAAAATAATTATTCGAATCAGGGAAACTCTCAGCGACCTGGCCCGACAAGCACTCGGAGTCAGGTAAAAGACATCAAACCTTGTGCGTAAATCAAAATCAAAATCAAAATCAAAATCAAAATCAAAATCAAAATCAAAATCAAAATCAAAATCAAAATCAAAATCAAAATCAATATCAAAATCAAAATCAAAATCAAAATCAAAATCAAAATCAAAATCAAAATCAAAATCAAAATCAAAATCAAAATCAAAATCAAAATCAAAATCAAAATCAAAATCAAAATCAAAATCAAAATCAAAATCAAAATCAAAATCAAAATCAAAATCAAAATCAAAATCAAAATCAAAATCAAAATCAAAATCAAAATCAAAATCAAAATCAAAATCAAAATCAAAATCAAAATCAAAATCAAAATCAAAATCAAAATCAAAATCAAAATCAAAATCAAAATCAAAATCAAAATCAAAATCAAAATCAAAATCAAAATCAAAATCAAAATCAAAATCAAAATCAAAATCAAAATCAAAATCAAAATCAAAATCAAAATCAAAATCAAAATCAAAATCAAAATCAAAATCAAAATCAAAATCAAAATCAAAATCAAAATCAAAATCAAAATCAAAATCAAAATCAAAATCAAAATCAAAATCAAAATCAAAATCAAAATCAAAATCAAAATCAAAATCAAAATCGAAAAACGAATTCTCAAAATCAAATTCAAATCGAGCTGTCTCAAAAATATAAATCCGATAGTTTAAATCGAACTATTCCACATGCAAAGTCTGAGAAAGTTCCTGGCCATAGAATGCCTAACAGAGACTCAAATCCGGAAAAAGTCCGAAAGCAAACAATAAAACAAAATATTCTGCTAAATGAACACCACCATCAAAATCGAAGCCAAAGCCAAATCCGAAGGCTACATCAATTTCTAACCAGAAGTCTAGATACTGAATCAAGTTCAGCTAAACAAATAGCCAATATCTCATCTATAAACAGAGCATCTACTTTTAAAAGCGAGATAAAAATAAAGTCTCAGGAATCAAAGGCTAAATCTAATATTATGCTGCTCGATACGGGGGCAAGCCTTAGTTTAATAAAACTCGGAACATTAAAACTAAATGCCGAGGTAAACTTAAAAAATGTTATTGAACTGACAGGTATAGGCAAAACGTCTACGTCAACGCTAGGTACAATACTACTAAACATCGAAATTACACCAGGTCAACATCTCAAACATCCTTTTCACATAGTACCACAAAACTTCCCTATTACGCAAGATGGAATCATAGGTGAAGATTTTTTTAGAAAATTTAATGCGATAGTGGATTACAATGACAATATATTTGTATACCACTACAAAAACAGACAATTTACAGTAGACTTCAGCAACGAATGGAAGACCTTAACAATTCCAGCTAGAACTGAAAAGTGGGTAAAATATGGACCAGTAAAAGAGAAAATGGAACAAATATATTTTTCTCAGGAAATAGCTCCACGCGTGTATTCGGCATCAACGATAACAGCACCCAAAGACGGTTACGTATTCATATCCATTTTAAATACCAACAACGAAGATGTTAGTATAAAAAACTTAAGCCTTAAATCTGAAAACATGGACCATTACACAGTGTATAACCTAAACTCGATATCAACCGACCAAGTAGTCGAAGAAAGATTAGAAAAACTTAAAACAGAATTAAATCTTATTCACTTAAATCTAGAAGAAAAGCAATCCATAGAGGAAATCTGCAGAAATTTTAATCACTTATTCTTTATTGAAGGCGACAAATTAAGTACCACATCAGGAATAAAGCATTCCATTAAGACAGAAAACACTGTTCCTGCAAACATACGCCCATATCGCCTAGCAGAAATCCACAAACAGGAGATAAGAAAACAAGTTAATAAAATGCTTCAAGATGACGTAATTAGACCCAGTACTAGTCCGTGGAATGCGCCACTTCTGGTAGTCCCCAAAAAAGGAGATCAAAAATGGAGAGTCGTAATAGACTACCGAAAATTAAATGAGGCTACAATTCCAGACGCATACCCAATCCCCAATATCGAAGACATTCTTGGGCAACTTGGAGACTCCAAGTACTTTACTACGCTAGATCTGGTGGATGGTTTCCACCAAATCGAAATTACTGAAGAGGATAAAGAAAAAACAGCGTTTAGTACTACCAACGGTCATTTCGAGTTCAACAGAATGCCGTTTGGTTTACGAAATGCTCCGCCAACATTCCAGAGACTTATGAACGTTGTTCTCTCTGGATTGCAAGGTTTTATGTGTTTAGTATATCTTGACGACATTGTGATTTACGGGAAAAATTTGCAAGATCACAACAAGAAGCTTATTGAAGTTTTTAAAGCTCTAGACAAATTCAATCTAAAAATCAAATTATCTAAATGCAAATTCCTTCAAACAGAAGTTATGTATTTAGGACACGTCATTACAGCAGACGGTGTTAAACCAGATCCCGATAAGATTGCAGCGATTAATAATATCGAAATTCCTAAAACCCAAAAACAAATAAAATCATTTCTAGGTCTGTCCGGGTATTACCGAAAATTTATTAAAAATTATTCACAAATTGCAAATCCGCTGAATAAACTTCTTCGTAAAGACGTACCTTTTAAGTGGGACGCTTTTTGTGACGAATCCTTTAGAAAACTAAAGAAGTCTATAGTTCAACCACCTATACTCATTTACCCAAATTTTGCAAAAACTTTTTATATCACTTCCGACGCTAGCAACGAAGCTATAGGCGCGGTATTATCCCAGCGAGATTCAAACGATAATGATCTACCAATAGCGTTTGCCAGTAGAATACTAAACAAGGCCGAAAAAAACTATTCTACTATCGAGAAGGAAGCTCTTGCAGTAGTCTGGGCAGTCACACACTTTAGACCATACGTTTTCGGACGCCACTTTGAAGTCATTACCGACCATAAGCCACTGGTATGGATGTTCAACCTGAAGGATCCTTCTTCGAGAATAATGCGCTGGCGCATAAAACTAGAGGAGTATGACTTCACGGTCTCGCATAAAGCGGGACATCTAAATACGAATGCGGATGCTTTGTCGCGTTTAAATGTACCAGAAATTAATGTGGTAACCCGTAGTTGTAGCAAGATGACGCCAGGCGAACCTGAGCAGGACAATCATGTTACAGAAATCACAGACCCAGTGAAAATAAAGCAAATACTGTTTGAATTTCACGACACACCCTTAGGAGGTCATCAAGGAGTTAAACGCACACTAAAGCGTATCAGAAAGGCGTACAAATGGAAAAATATGTATGTAGACATAAAGAAATACATCATGTCTTGTGAACTATGCCAGAAGAATAAAGTATATACACGCAACAAAATCCCTATGGTCATCACTACAACAGCGAAAGTTCCATTCGAAAGAATAGCTCTTGATATAGTGGGACCACTGCCAATTACTGAAAACAATAACAAATATATACTTACATTTCAGGATGATTTAACGAAATTCGTCCAAGCAATAGCTATACCCAACCAAGAAGCCAGAACGGTGGCTGAAGCACTGATAAAGAAAATAGTTTGCACCTTTGGAATACCACAAACAATACTTACGGATCAAGGAACGAATTTCACAAGTGAATTATTCAAAAATATTTGCAAAACACTAAAGATTCATAAAATACAAACAAGCCCATACCATCCTCAGTCAAATGGCTCACTCGAAAGATCGCATAGAACTTTAGGCGACTATCTAAGAAATTATGCAAGTAAAGATCAAGCAAATTGGGATCAGTATATGGATTATGCGATATTTTGCTATAATACCACCTCACATTCAAGCACAAATTACAGCCCATTTGAAGCCCTATACGGATTCGAAGCTCCAATTCCCTCAACTCTTAACAGAAGCGTACAGCCTACATACAACTACGATGATTATGTCGCTGAGATAAAAGAAAAAATGCAAACCGGCTATGAAATAATTCGTAATAACCAAATAAAAGCGAAAGAAAAGTCAAAAACCTATTACGATCAAAACTGCAAAGAAACTAACTTTAACGTAGGAGACAAAGTTCTACTAGAAATAAAAAATAGGGTTAACAAAAAACTTACCCCCATCTTCGAAGGACCCTACGAAATCGTAGAAATTCTATCCCCAGAGAATTCTAGAATTAAAATTGGTAGGAAGGAAAAAGTCATACACAATAATTTAATTAAACCATACACACAAGCGCACACAAATACATAAACACTTAACATGACACACACAAAATACCAAAATATTAAAACACGAATTTTCTGTGTTTTCAATTTCAGTTACTTAATCCTTGTTTGCGCACTAAGTGCGGCTGCAGCGCAGCTACATCAACAACTACCACTAAACACTACAGGTGTTTATTTGGAACCCATAGGCGTACTCGAAAAATCCTTCACAAAATGGACATTCCTATTCTATTTTAATAATTCAATAACAAATACCAATGCCAAAACCTTAAAGAAAAACATTAACACGCTCTCGGATCTATGCGAGAATACGACAAAAGAGTATCCTATAGGCCGCTGTAAAATGACCCTACAAATGCTGAAACACTCTCTTAACGAGGTACAGCAAAATAATAGGATGCTGGATGGTATCCTATTGGGGACAAGACTTACTAAAAGAAGTACGACAATTACAAACGGAGGTTTATTTAACGGTATAGGTTATATCCAGAAATTCCTTTTCGGAACAATGGACTCTCAAGACGCTGTAAAGATAGAAAACGCATTACAAACCCTCTCGGAAAACCAAAATAGCCTCTACCACATGACAAAAGAACAATTGACTATAATATCAAACGTTTTTGATGCACTTAATGACACGACACGTAACGTAAATAATAACTTTAATTTAATAACCAAAGAAATTAAAGAAAATTCAGCTAAGCTGGTAAATCTCACGAACTTTGAAAAAATACTTCACAGTTTTGACGAAATGTCATACCTTATATCCATATGCGCTTCCCAAATTTTGGCAAAACAAGCAGAATTACTTGACATTTTGCAAGAGGCAAAATTAGGAAGATTAGACAGCAGATTTTTAAATTCAGACATTTTTATTGCTACGTTAAACCAGATACAGGCCGAACTCCCGCACAACGTAAGGTTTCCACAGAAAATTTCCAGGTTAAATCTACCTATAATCAATTCACTAGCAACAACGACACCCATTTATGTAAATGGAAATTTTATGATTCAGGTCAGCATACCGATGGTTAACGAAGAATTTAATCTATTTAGAATTACCCCTCTCCCCACAAAATATCTAGAGCACACATATCGATACGTCTCAACTGGTAGCGAACTCGTTGCCGTTAACGAGAACTACAGGAGATACATATTTTTGAGCATTAATGATTTGGAAAAATGTATCACAAGCGAACCAGAACATTTCGTGTGCCAACAAAATTTCGTTATACATAATTATGACATGAATAATTGCATAATACAGCTAATATCAGGAAACCCAAATCCACAGATTTGTGAATATCGAGTATTCCAACTCAAACACGAGTTATGGTTCACGTTGAAGAACAAAAACTCATGGCTATATGTTATGCCAGAACCAAAAAACGTACGAATCATATGTGGCGATACTCCACACACAATAAAATTATCAGACAGCGGAATCCTTAAAATAAAGCCATACTGCAAGGCAGTAACGAACGAAATTTACTTGCAGGCGTCAAATGACATTTACAACAAGGTCCCTATTCTCTACCATTTCCAGGCCATACCCGTAATTGAAAAAATCGATATCCCCAGTAACCTATCCCAAATCTCATCCCACATAATACATGTTGAAAAGTTAAATTTGGATAAATTCAGTATTAACGTAAAAGATTTAGTAAGAAAAGATACATCATTTATAACAATAAAACATGAAACTTTATATATTTCGACCTCTACCCTCATTGCCATATGTCTAATTTGCATATTAATACATGTAATAAAGAAATACTTTAAAATAAAAGTCTCGGTGAACAAAGAAGCAGGAGAAATTGTAGCAGAAAATCCATAAAAAAAAAAAATTCAAAATAACATCTCAAAAAAAAAAATTTCCAATTTGTAATCATTTATATATATATTAAAAGAAAATACATATATATACAATCATTTCTTATCAATAAAAAAAAAAAAGAAATACAATATTATTATTATCATTTCAAACAAATTATAAATATAAAATTATAAAACAAATAAATAATGTCCAAAAAAAAAAAAAAAAAAAAAAAAAAAAAAAAAAAAAAAAATAATAAAATATTGTACACGTGTATAAGCGTGCTAGGCAAACAAAAATTGTTTAATAAATATCTATTTCATATCGTATAGCAGAATCACTAAACTACATTCATCGTTCATTGACTCCTACATGCCATATGCCGAAAGTCTTCTCTCCTAACGTCGCGCGTCTTTCGTATTCTAAGGGGGGAGGAGTGTTGTGACCACACACAACTCCTTAGACATGTGCTACGCACATTTCATAATATCCTTCCTTTCCCAAACATGTGCTATGCACATTTCCTATTTTTTCTAATGTTACATTATCCATAATGTAACATTACCCATTTTTCCAATAACCCAAATCCATTATCCTAAATCCGACGACCCACCGCGGCGTCTACAATTCCTATTATTCTAAATCCGACGACCCACCGCGGCGTCTTCAATCTATCCTTTTTTTCCCAAATCCTAAATCGGATACCGACGACCCACCGCGGCGTCTACATTTTCTATTGTCAATTGCATTCTCGCATTCGCTTGTTCGTACAACGACTGCGAGAATGGTGATGCGTAAACATGCAGGTCAACAGAACGGTTCAGTTTGACCTGCACTAAAAAATCAAGTCAAAGGCATGGAGGAAGAAATGGAACGATGGATGAGGCAGTCAATTTCAAACATCCGATTAGGCAAGTTGCCTAGCGGTCAGATCATTAAACACTTTATATAAACTAATCCATCTGTGTTTTATTTTTCGATATATTACCACGACCCAACAATTACAACCCAACAACAAAACAACCCCAATGGTAAGGCGAAGCAGCGCTGCTCACAGCGCACCAGCGCACACAGAACACAGTTATTATAGTATGACGTGATCTGATGCCGCTATATGGAAAAAATATGTGTATGGAAGCCCCCAGACGCCGTGGCCCAATCATTACCAAATTTTAACAGAAAGTGTTGTCATCGAAAAAACAGATGTGTGAAAAGTTTGAATCAAATCGGGCTTTATGAAGTGGGTTAATTTAAAAATTTAAATAAAATTAATTAATTAATTTCTTTTAAAAAAATGCTTTTATTGAACCATAACTAGCCCCCTAAAAGGTAGAAAATTAAATAGGTTGGTGATCTAGAGCACTAGATCTGTTATAAATAAATAAAAATTGCTGGAATATTTTTAATGGAAATATGAAATATTTGTGGCTAAAAAAAATCACATAATTGAAAAGAATCTAAGTATTTAAGGTTTAAATTAAAAGAAAATCAAATGCTTTGCACGGTTCTTTTCAATTGAGTACTCTTAAGACCGTACTCAAAACTCTTCCAAAATTCTCTGAAGATCCCCTCAAGACCACCTAAAGAACCCCTCAATATCCCACTAAAAGTCCTCACAAAACCTCCTCTGGACTCCCCTAAAGACTACTTAATGACTACCTCAAGATCACCCCAAGACCACGTTACTTCCCCCATTAATACTCCCTCAAGACCCCCTCAAACACCCTTAAGATTCCCTTAAGACCCCATCAAAAGATTCTCAAGACCACCTAAAGACTCCCTCAAAACCCGAATAAATATCTTCATAAAACCTCATCGGGACCTTCAGGACTCCCTCAAGATCACTAAAAGTCCCCGCTAATACCACGTTACTACCTCCACCAATACTCCCTCAAGACCCCCTCAAAACACTCTCAAGACCACCTAAAAACACCCTTAAGGCTCCACTCATAACCCTCTTAAAATCCCCTCAAGACCACCTCAAGACCCCCTCAAAACCTTCTTATGATCTCCTTAAGTATCCACTCATGACCCTCTTAAAATCCCCTCAAGACCACCTCAAGACCCCCTCAAAACCTTCTTATGATCTCCTTAAGTATCCACTCATGTTCCTCTTAAAATCCCCTCAAGACCACCTAAACACTCCCTCAAGACCCGACGAAATATCCTCACAAAACTCCCTCGAAAACCCCTCAAGACAACTTAAAGACTCCCTCAAGACCCCCTTAAGACTCAGCTCACGACCCTCTCAGAATCCCCTCAAGCCTTCCTCAAGACCTGACTTCTAAGAACCCTTCAAGACCCACCTCAAGATTCCCTTGAGACCCCAACAAAACCCTCACCAAGACCCTCTTAAACCACCATTGAGACCACCTGAAGACTCCCGTAAACCGCCCTCAAGACCCATCTTAAGACTCCCTCAATACCCTCTGAAGATCCACTCAGAACTCCATCAAGACCCCTCTCCAAAACCCTCTCAAGACTACCTCCAGACTACGTTACGAACCCCTTCAGGAACCCACTCAAGACCCTTTCAAACTCTTCTCAAACCCGCACAAAACCCCCCAAAGACCATCTAAAGACTCCTCTCAAACCGCCCCCAAGACCACCCTCAAGAGCATAAAAGAACCCCCTTAAGACCCCGTCAAGACCACCCTTAATACGACCTCAAGTAACCCCTTTAATACCCCCTTAACATCATCCCAAGACGCCCTTAAAACATCCCTTAAAGCCCATCAACATCCCACTCAAAACCCTCTTTAAACCCCATCAAGACTCCCTTTAAACCCACCTGATGGCTCCATCATGAATCACGTGAATACCACCAAAATACCCTCCAAAAAGTCCTACCCCAAAAATGAGTGCGAGACTTATTAACAGATTTGTAATGAAAAAAACGCGACAGACATATAAGAACCACCTTAAGATCACCTCAAGACCGCCTCAAGATCCCCTGACCACCAAAATACTCCCTTAAAGACGCGCCTCATAAAAGTCTTCCACCAAAATTCATACGAGACCGTCACCTCACAGCATTAGAATGAAAAAAGCATATATGTCATTCTGCAGACAGAAAGACAGAAATACATAGGCAAGTTAATATAAAAGCATTTAAAATGGCTTATGACTTATTATAATATCTGATACACATCATCATGGCACGCTAAATGTCTCGCGGTGTGTAATTAAGAGTCCGTCAAATAATGCTTCCAACTTATACAGTCTTGTTACGTGTGAAATCCCATAGAGTGCGTGCATCGCTGCTGTTGTTATCCAACTACCTCTTTCGCTGATCACTTCTGCTGTACTGGAGTTTAATAGTTTTCTACGTGTTTGTTCTTCACCTATTCTGGCCACATTTCCTGCACAGCGAAGTCTTCCAAATTCAATGAACCGGATATTATCCGACTTTCTGTAGAATGCCTTCAATATGTAGTTATAACGAATTCTCCACATATCGTTGTCCACTAGGATCTTTCGAAACCATATAGTATGGTCCAAGTTTTGGAACCGTTACCACGGGTCGAATAAATGTTCTTTGTTTTGCTTGTTTTGCTACAGTGTCGGGTTGCATTAATTGAAAAGAACGTCAGTTGTATTCTTCGTTTTATCCCCGAGGATATATCATTGGTGTTGTTGACTTTAGCTCCTAAAAATACAAAATTTTCAACTAACCTGTGTGGATTTTTCTGCTCCGTTTTTCCGGTATACTTTCTGATATACAAATCAGCTTAGAAGTCAAGCACTCTTGCCAATCATTGTTTTTTGCAAATTGCGACTAAGAAGGCCATTGAGTAGTAAGATTCACTTTCGGACCACAATAAAAATGCAATGCAAAATGGGTGATACAGCGTTTCTTTCACAACCTATGCCCACTTCCTAAAATTTAAAGGGTTGCTAAATGAAAAATTTACTTTCGCGCAATACCAATAACTAGAATGATGATAACGTTCCTCCCTCTCCCTTGGAGCTTTTGATTTGAAAGAATAACAGCCTCTATAGACTCAGGTGGAATGCGTTTGGCTGTTGACATAACATAAAAAATTCAAGCAAACAATACCTGTCGACTGTCGCTGCCAGTAGGCGCAAAAAATAAGTGGGGGATCATATTTTTTGATAAATTTGTAACTAACTCAATCCAAAGGAGCAAGAGCCGACGGCACTAAATTTCCATCCCCTACTACAAAAGCCACCCTTTGTTTGTGCGTTCGCCAAAGTTGCATTTCAATTCACAAGAAAACCCAAAGAAAAGCACCACGCCAAAATCTGTTAACAAAAGGGGTTATCAATATTCGACCCAAGTTAGAGAAATAAAAAAATGTTTTCCTTCTACAACATTCAAGAATATATTGTTTCCGGCATAATGTTTCCCTCTGGAACGTGGTGGTGGGGCTGTCTACAGATACTACTGTTATTAAACTGGCAGACACTCAACCCAGCAGACGAAGAGCTGCACATTTTCATTCATACTAAATTCTTTACCAGATTCATGTATGTATGTGCCTACTCACATTAATATACTGAGCTGTAGCGGATGTGTGTCTAATGTGTGTGTTCTTTCAAAATATTTATTTTAGAAAATTAACTAATTTTTTCCGCTTTTAAGGATTTAAGGTTTAACAAGATAACATATTGCCCATTCTAAATCTCCACATGTTGTGTCAGGAGGTGTATTGAATTATTTCCACATTGCATTTTATTTTTATCACCCTCAGCTTTTGCTGTCAATCGTAACACTGTAAAAATATGTGCTTGGCGTTTGCGGGAAATTCAAGGATTCAAATGCGCAAAGGATAAAAAGTTATGTAAAGATTTGTTACCAAGCAAGTATTTATGTATAAACCTATGCTTATTTTACGTTCACCTTGATACCAATGTTAAACTATATAGTCGGCCACTATTTACGAACAAAAAAACTGGCCGTTGATACTAACAAAGATTCTTAGTTAAATATCCACTTTTTGGCATGAAGTATAGGGTTTTTCAATAAGAGCACTTCAACTTTTTTTTGAATAAAACACAAACTGTTCGACTTTTGAACTAACTTTTTTTTTATTAACGAACTTGAACATATACATATGTTTCATTTAAGTATGAAACTCGATTTCTTTTGCATGACCACCGCGTGCACGTTTTACGAAGTCCAATCTTTAAACCAAAAATATGGCCCAATGACGCCGCCGTCATGTAATCCGCACCAAACAGTGACTTTTTCGGGATGCAACGGTGCCTCATGAATCACGTGTGGGTTGCTTTCTGCCCAGTAACGCATATTTTGCTTCTTGACAAATCCTTCTAGCCAAAAGTGAGCCTCATCGTTAAATGGACCGTAAAATGGCCGTAATGCTCTTAAAGTAGCGGCAACAGAACGATTATTTTGATAAAAAATTTGCACGATTTGCAATCGCTGTTCACATGTGTAGTATTCCATGATGAAATGTATACTAATGAAGTTTCCAAATGACAAAAGAACAATAAAAAATATGGCGTCGTTCGGCGTCCCTATCGGAGAAAAGTTGAAGCGCACCTGTTAAAACACCCGATATTAGGGTCAGTGGTTGGGTGGACTACCATCTCCTTTCCATTATTATTCACCTCAGCAGCCCTGAAATCTATGGAATCGATACTAATATCCCTTACCCTTTGATCAGCCATCCACCGACTATGTTTGATTACAGGTTGTATGTGTACCAAGTTTGGTTCGAATTTCTTCCGGCGTTCCAGAATTAGAACAATGCAAACATATATATCAGCATCATATTTGGCTCTACAACTGGTACAACAGTATTGCAATCCTGTGCCCCATACACAAGAATGAAGATATCACAACCTGCACCAATTATCGTGGTATAACGTTATTGAGTACCGCGTATAAGATTTTCTCCGCTACCCTTCAAGACAGGATAGCCCCATATGCTAAAGTCATCATTGGTCCATACCAGTGTGGCTTTATCCCAGACAAATCAACAACTGATCCGATTTACACCAGGTGATGGAAAAATGTCTAGACTTTCAAAATTCACTACACCATATTTTTATAGATTTTAAAGCAGCCTATGATAGCATAGCCAGAGAAGGACTTTATAAAGCCATAAGAGAATTGGGAATCCCAAATAAACTGACATGACTAACCATGACCAATGTTATAAGCTAAGTAAATATATCCGGATCACTATCAAGCCCATTCAACATCTATAACGGGCTACGACAACGGAATGGACTGGCCAGCGTTATCTTCAACCTGGCGCTGGAGAAAGTGATCAGCGACTTTGGGCGAGTCCTATCGCTTGACCGTAGCTATTTTTGGTCTCTTCGTTGCGAAGGGCAGCCGTGTTGACTCGAATCTGATTCGCGGATGCTGTCTTTCTTGATGATAGAATCCTTGCTCGGAGCACCATATCAACAAGATAGTGGTCCGAGTCGACGTTGGCACCTCGGTACGTTGGTATCGTCATCAGGTTCGTGTTGGGGCGGTGGTCTATCAACACGAGCTTCAAGAGGAAATACCTAAGCTATGGGTGCCAATGTACTGCCTGAATACCGGCTCCCTGTCTATTTTGGCATTCTTATTCCCCAGAACGATTTTTACGTCATACTGAGGACAGGCATGGAGTTCTCGTTCGACTGTATCCAAGAATTCTTCTTTTTCATCATCTTGTGTGTGTGAACGTTTATGAGGCTTATGTTTGTAAATCTGCCTCGCACCCGAAAGGTGCATAGCTGTTCATTTACTGATTTAAAGCCGATAACGGTGGGTTTCATTCTTTTGCTAACTAGAAACCCCACCCCGAGCACATGATGTCTTGCATGACAGCTGTAATGTATGTCATATTTCATATTCTGATTTATGTAAGACACCATTCCCCGACCACCGCATCTCCTGGATTGCTGTTATGTCAGCATTATATTTGGACAGATTATCGGCTAGCTGCTGTGCAGCTCGAGCTCTATATAGTGAGCGTACGTTCTATGAGAAAATTCTTAAATCGTTCAGCCGTTTTTGTTTCCGTGGTCGTAGTCGTTCATCAGTGTATCCGAGGCTGTTTTTGGGGTTCCGTTTTTTACGGACGAGTTTATTGGCATTGCGCCAATCTCACCTTGAAGGGACTAGCCCGATAATTTAGCTTTTCCAGTATTTAGAGGAAAATTACCGGCGGCCACCACGTGGAAGTTTAATCGCACTTCCACCAGTCAGAGATAATTACGGCCACCTGCAATTCAAGAGCATTCTGTGTTATTCGCTCTATTCTGCTGATGGCTGACCGCCATTGACGCTAGTTTATGTGTAAAAAAAAGCTATGAAAATATGCAAACTGTCCTTTGATTTGATTACTGAAGTTATGTTGCAGCTAATGGTCACTTGGCTTCACTTCTTGATTCAAAGCGATCTTATATTGGGATAGAGGCCAAAGTTTTTGAGAAAAATTCGTTACAAACTGGTTCCATATATCGTCAAATTAAGAACCTCACTTACACTTACGGGAGCAGAGTAGATACTTTCGGAACTCCATCGTTTAGTGAGAGATGTTTTTTGAAAGAATGGAAAATTGGAATAATGAGCCTCATAGTTGAAGATTCCTTTATTAAAACTTATAAAGCCAAGAAAATGGCCAAACTATTTCCTTTGATTGTGCGAGTGAGGACTTCCCATCCTAATGGACGTAAAGTTTTCAATGCAACCGCCAATATGTGTGTGGGTTCCAGGTATTCCGGCTGAATTTCCCCTGTCATTTAAAGAACTTACCAAGGACTTCACAAACAAATACATTTAGTGATACATTTTATCCATCGTATAGTGGGAGTTTTTTTTTGAAAAAATGGAACGTTGGAAAAATGAGCGTCATAATTGAAGATCCTTTTATTAAAACTTATATCGACAAGAAATTGGGCAAACTATTTCCTTTGATTGTGCGAGTGAGGACTTCCCATCCTAATGGACGTAATGTTTTCAATGCAACCGCCAATATGTGTGTGGGTTCCAGGTATTCCGGCTGACTCTACCTTGTCATTTAATAAACTAACTAGGACTTCACAAAATACATTTAGTGATGCATATTATCCATCGTTTAGTGGGAGTTTTTTTTTGAAAAAATGGAAAGTTGGAAAAATGAGCGTCATAATTGAAGATCCTTTTATTAAAACTTATATCGACAAGAAATTGGGCAAACTATTTCCTTTGATTGTGCGAGTGAGGACTTCCTATCCTAATGGACGTAATGTTTTCAATGCAACCGCCAATATGTGTGTGGGTTCCAGGTATTCCGGCTGACTCTACCTTGTCATTTAATAAACTAACTAGGACTTCACAAAATACATTTAGTGATGCATATTATCCATCGTTTAGTGGGAGTTTTTTTTTTTGAAAAAATGGAATGTTGGAAAAATGAGCGTCATAATTGAAGATCCCTTTATTAAAATGTGTAAGCCAAGAGAATATGCAAACTATTTCCTTTGATTTTGCGAGTGAGGACTTCCCAACCTAATGGACGTAAAGTTTTCAATGCAACCGCCAATATGTGTGTGGGTTCCAGGTATTCCGGCTGAATTTCCCCTGTCATTTAAAGAACTTACCAAGGACTTCACAAACAAATACATTTAGTAATACATTTTATCCATCGTTTAGTGAGAGAAGTTTGTTGGGTCGTCGTGATTGCATCGTCGCCGTACATATGGCATATTCCTTGTAAATCCTTAATGAATAGCAAATATCATGTAAAATTCAAGCTTTAATTATTTCGATAGAGGTTCACCATGTCAAGCGGGTATATGAATTTCTACGGGTTTTCAACGGAACATGTGTGTACACTGTACCGTACAATACACTTAAGCAAAGTCCTTACATTGTGTTTGTGTTTTCTGTGATGCTGATGCTTTATATCAGAGATGAACAGCCACCGCTTGCCACATCACCCACTATATCCTTTCACACAAACTCTTTACAAATGTAGAGCGATAAATTCCAGTCAGGGGACAAGCACTCTCATCAGATTGCAATAATTTTAATGAGAACGCTATTGTGTCGTAGTTTTTTTTTAATTTTTTTTTTTTAATTTGACGCGGCATTAGTTGCTGTATAGCAAGTGGTGGTAAGTACGAGTATACAAATAGTTAGTTAGGGAAAAGTTAGCAATTTCTATGCGAATTGCATTTTCCTCGCCGACAACACACTTGTAGCTAAAAGGGCAGAATTATCGTTGATGATCGTAGGCTTCGCCACTATTGTAAAACATCCACGGCAAGCGGTGCTTTTCTCGCCATATTGCCTTTTCAAAGCGATGATGCTTTTTTATCCAAAGGAGCGAGTGCACGCACTTCTCACTCCTTATCCAACCGGAAATTAATGCATCACTACGCACTTCTTGGGTCATTCATCCATTCGACTTTGCTTATGTTCAGTTAGTCATACGCAAACCGATTTTTTCACGTTTTTCTTAGCATGTCGATGCGTATAGTTATTATATTCTTGTTAGGTATTTTTTCCTCTGCTGCACACGTGTCAGAGAAAATACTACAAAGGGTGGAAAACGCATACCAATGACATGTGTGCGTGCATTTAAGATTACTCTTCTAAAGTACTAGCATTCTCCTTTGTAGTAATTTCTTAATTACACTGCATGATGTCATAGCAGAAGTATTCATTCATTATAATTACAATACTATGGAATTAATAAATAAAAAGAAAAATCCTTACTAAGAAACTCTATTAACACAGAAAACAACAAAACAAAGTGGGCGTATGCACACAATGCACTTAAAATCCATGTTTAACGTCCTGGTATTCAATATTTGTAGTCGATAATTTTGAAATGACGTTGACATTCTTAATGTTGGCGCTTTGAAGTTAAGGCAAAAAAACCGACAATTATTAGACCATTATGCGCCAAGATTCAAGAAAAATGTTTATTATAAAAATACAAGGTCTTTATTAAAAAAAAATACACTTAAAACAAAATGAATATAATTAAGATACATAGTAAATATACTATTACAACTATTATATGTTTTAAATAACTAATTGAACCAGACCATTCATGGTCCTTTGTGTTACCACAGGCTCTTATACCTTTTCCCTTTTCAGAAGATCCATTCAGAGCTCTTAATGAATCGAAGTATATTTCGCACTTTGCCGTTTTCGAGATCTGATAGGTTATTCATTAACCACTAACCTAAGTGTTTGTGCCTTCTGTGCATTAGTACCGGACATGAGCAAAGAGGATGTTATATAGTCTCCTCCTCCTCCTCGGCCATGCAGATTCTGCAGAAGTAATTATATTCGACACCCATCCTTCTCGCGTGTTTTCCTAGAAGGCAGTGTCCTGTCATTATCTCTACATCTGTTCTTAGTTTGCGTCTTTGTAGGGAAATAAGCGCAGTTGAGCGTTTCAAGTCCAGCTTCGGCCAGACCTTACATTTGTTATTGTTTTTGCCTCTTTCCGAAGCTCAAATTTCAGCTGGAGAGTCGTACCACGTCTAGCTAACTCGTCCGCCCTGCAGTTCCCCTCAATATATGTATGGCCCGGGACCCAAATGATCCTTATATTGAACTGCTCACTCATCTCGTTAAGAGAGGAGTGACAGCTCAACGCCACTTTAGATTTCAGCAAGACTGCCTACACGGATTTTATGGCCGCCTGACTGTCCACATAAATGATAATCTTCTTTGAGGATAATACATTATGCTTCAGCCAACTCATAACCTCTTTAATCGCTATCACCTGAGCCTGGTATTCGCTGCAGCGATCAGGTAGACCGACAGAGATGCTTACTTTCAGTTTGTCACAGAAGACTCCTGCTCCTACTTTACCGTCTACCTTAGAGACATCCGTGAAAAACTGTATTTATTCATTATCGGTTACGGATCCACTCCTCCAGTCTTCTCTGGAGGGTATTGTTGTCCCAAAAACCATTTTGAAAGAATAACACTGGTGTTATGTAATCAAGTTTCGTCAGCTCTTGCTTTAGCGATTTAGTTATGGTGGGGTGCCCATTTTGAAGACTGTTTGCCAAATATAATAATATTCGGCGCGACAGACCATTGCGAACCAAGGTCCTTCTTCACACAAATGGAGGGACCTACAATTTAATGCCGGATCCGAACGGCGAATTGAGAATTTTTCCGTGACAAGTTATGTATTACTCTCGGAACGTTTGTCACCAATTCGCGAGAGGTGGGACACCGTTAAAAATACTTTTAGTGTTACTGGGATCACTAGAGAGAGGAAGGGATCATTGGAGATTGGAATAAGAGAGGTCCTATACGAAAGATTAATCGTTGAAAGATGGTTTGAAAAAGGTAGCCAACATATTGGAAAAATATGTGGATCGGTTGATGATGTGCTTTTATAAGATACTGATGGAGATGAGCTGTCGGGCTTTCTTTAATAGTAGACAAACTGAAAAAAAGACTATGGGTCGTGTATAAGATTGGCTGGTGCATTTATAAGATAAAGCCGTTCATGCTCTAAGCTGCAGACGGTCTGCTGGCTTTAAATGTTGTGTCAACTGAATCTTGTAAGCATGCAAATGCAGATCTTTAGTAAAAATTCGCTGTAAAGTGCTTCGTTAAAAATGCAATTGCTGAGAATAATGGCGAATGGACGTGGAGATGGGGAGGGATTCAACACTCTCACTAACTGGTGAAATGTTTTCATTAGACCGAGATGCACGAACTCGCACAAGGTCTCTTCTGGGTTTGAACGATCTAATCGACTTAAATTTCTATATTAATCGGACCACCTTACGGCAGGTAGTTGCATTATGGTGACCGAAAAATGCACCATATTTTCGTACTGTCTACGCAAAAATTCGGTTGTGGATTTTCTTAATTTCTATGCGTTGTGCGTCCGTGTAGTTCTGCATGAATCTTAACGTTCGCACATGCCGGCTGTTAAACCGCAATGCTGTATTACCGACATAGGAAAAATTGCGCTTAATTCCCAAATAGGCGGTCTTAATGGGACTCTCTTCTCAATGGGACTAGATTTCATGACTGCGCACCAAATGGCGCCTGGTTCAAATAAGCGGTTGTTGATATGAATCAATAAGAAAGAATGGCTAACAACTAGCAACCCGACAACCAAAATTATGAACGATAAGGTCTTGTGGTCCCCGATACTAAAATTGTAGAAGAAGTCTTCAAAATTGTTTGCACGAATTAGCGTCTAGGTTGGTGGGTTCGTGGATAATAAAAAGATAACGAAAGAACAAGCGCGTGATGGTTCAGTTGCTCAAATAGTTCAATGGATGAAGTAAGGAGTGGTACGAGGTTGCGAAAGCAACTCCTATGGTTAAAAGTTATTGGACCTAATGGCAATAAGTGGAAATTGAAAGATGAACTACTAGATAAATAATGTGAATCTGCCGACGGTCGTAACACCACAGTACAGATTCTAATGCCACAACTTCCTGACCAAGAAAAAAGTCGGTAATCATCTTGCCATCGAAGAATAATAATGCTGACTTTCCAATAACAATACCAAGCAAACACAGATTAAGGATGCACTGACTTCTCTACGACTACTTGTGGGTTTTTAAGAACCATAAACGGCAGTGCTGCTTGTTTACATAGCCACCATGATGGAACTGTACCGCATCTCCGAAAATTATATTGTTATACCATAATCGATCGATTTGCATATCTATAGGCCGTTTTTCACTCTCTACTCTCAAGTGTATACAAAGCATAAAGAATCATTAGTTCCATCTGCATAAGTGCATAAGAAACTTACTGTTAATGTGTAATTCCTTATGCAACACATCCTGGCAACTTATTGTATATCCATTCCTAATATGAACGTTATTTTTGTGGTGTTAGTTGGTGTAGTGATGCACTCGCACACTTTCTTCATCCCTAATTTTGCTGAAGCATCAAGTACATTTTTATGGTTTTTAAAAAACCAGCCAGCCACCAGTCAATCTGTAATTCGTTTCTCTCCACCAGAAAATAAAACAGTTCGTGGATAAAAATAATGTGTCTTAACCAAATAATGCTGCACTGGTATAAATAAGTGATGCAAACGAGTATATGTATGAGTACAGCATGAAACAGAAATATTCCATTGACGTACTGCACTGACGCGTACACCTTACACCTCCTACTTGTGCTCATTAGGCTACCGAATGGAATGGATTCAAAAGAATTTTATACGCACTCCGAACGCACTTTTACACTTGAAATGTTACGCATATTTGTAAAAGAATCCTGCATGATTGTAAAGGAAAAGTTTTGCTCTTGAAATCTGTTGACTTATCATAAACCATGCTACGATGCATCTCTTATATCAACCGCCACGACCAGAGCTGAATTTCATATTAGAGGGATGGCAAACTTATTACTAATTTCAGGATTGGTGGAATGGTGCAGAAGATGCAAACGTGAAAAACTTTATTTTACAGAGAAGCCCAAGGGAAAATTAACTGCCTTTAATCTTTTCTTCTTTTAAAAGCACCTTCGATAAATTAAAATTCAAAAAATGTATCACCCACTCACTCGTCCTTTCAGAATTTTTTCTCGAGTAACAACATAATAATGGAAGATATCCTTTCAAATGGAGTCACGTATAGTAATTATAGCGCATCTAAATGAGATACTTTTGTGCCGAATTCATCAAAGAAATAATAGAGCTATAAGGTTGTAAATTTAAAGCGGGGTAAATCTTTTAAAACTCTATAAAAAAAATTTACAATGAACGCAGTAGGTAGGTAGGTTACGCCCTGTAACGTAGCTGTGACTTATCTTTCTTTCCAAATATTTGTAAACAACACAAACAAGAAATAAAAAGAAACTGTCATTCATTTTAATTTTTATACCCACTTGTTTTTTATGTCTTTCCGCACAGTGGCTCCAATCGAATAACTGCCAGTGTTAATTTAAATATTAATTTTTACCTTAGAGCGAGAAATAAATAGAATCAATTTTAAGTCAGTTACCGTTTTATTTCATAGCGTCAGTTTTCGTTATGTCATTTAAAATATGGCATAATTGGTGGAATTTGAGGCTCTACTATTGATAGTCCACGACACACTGTTGTCGCCACTAATCATAGGCGAAGATAACAAAGCGATTTGGCAGATCAAAAACAATAATGCCTCGGTATCACATGGCATCCAAGCATTCAAGCTAAGCTGGTCAAGACTGGAGGCGTCCCATTACACCAATCAATTAATGAAGTACGGGATAAACTGACACGTCGATGAAGATTGTACTACTTGACCAATATTTGAAGCCAAGTAAAGGTATCTCGATCGCTATCAAGCCAATTTAGCATCTATAACTGGCTCCGATAAGTGGATGGACATGCCTGCGTCTCCTTAACGCTGCGTTGAAGAAAATGATCTGTGATGTAACAACGGGACGACCAATAGTCGTTTATGCAGATGCTTGCTTTTGCAGGCAACATTGATATATTTGTTAGAAACCAATGAGTTCTCTAAGAAGCTTTCATTCAGACCAAGCAGGTGTCTGGATATATAGTGCTGCAAAAAGCTTAGAAAACAAGTATATGGTGGTCACATCTGTGAGCAGAAAATCTAACAATGGTCCCTCAATTATAATCATCCTCATCACGTTTGGCTTTACAACCGGGGACCGCTCCTGGCCTCCCGCAAAGAATCTTTCCACCGGTCCCGATTTTGAGCCGATGTCATCTAGTTTTGCATACCTAAACACTGGGCGTCCTGGTCAACGCCATCCTTTCAGGGTAGGCTTGGCAAGCCTTGCTGTCGTGTTCCATAAATCCTACCGTAACGGATCCTCTTCGCACATACGATCTTTGTATCCTGCCCACCGAGGCCTGCCGAGCTTAATTCTCTTCACGATGTCGACATCGTGGTAACGCTCCCCGCTCGCTCTCATCATTATAGAATCAGCGGAATCGTCCTTCCTCACATACCGGGTATATACCATTCTCCGCAAAACTTTTCTCTCGAACGCGGCTGAGAGTTCCGAATACTTTTTGCTAAACACCCAAGTCTCGGATCAATATGTAAGTACTGGTAGACCCATTGTTTTATATAACAGCAGCTTGGATATTATGGTTAAGTTCCTGGATTTTAAGAGTCTTGACAGACTATAGTAGCCTTTGTTGGCTTTAAGCCGGCCTTTTTTTTGGTTCCATTCTGTTATAGGCGGCTACTGTTGATCCGAGAGAGTTAAAGGATTTCACTACTTCATATTCGCGCTCCACTAATTGAATTGCGGAACCATTGTTGTATCTTCTGCTCGCAGACGTGGCCACTATGTAGTTTATTTTGCTCACATTTATGTGGAGCCTCAGATTTCTTGCCGCCCGTTCGATCTGGATGAAAGCTTCCAATACAGCTTATGAGTTTCTACCGACGATGTCAATGTCGTCTGCGTTAGCCAGTATCTGAATGAATTTATAGAGGATTGTTCCTCTCGCAGTTACGCCAGGGTATCGAATCACATCCTTCAACGTCAGTTTAATGAGGATGTAGGCCCTTACATGTCCTTGTCGAAGCCCGTTATAGATGTTGAATGGGCTTGATAGTGATCCGGATATTTTTACTTGGCTTATAACATTGGTCATGGTCAACCTACATAGTCGTGTCAGTTTATTTGGGATGCCGAATTCTCTCATGGCTTTATAAAGTTCTACTATGGCTTTGCTATCATAGGAGGCTTTAAAATCCAAAAAAAGATGTTGTAGTAAGTTTTGAAAGTTTTTGAGTTTTCCATGAATAGCTTAAGGCTGTAAATCTGATCAGTTGTTGATTTGCATGGGATGAAGCCACACTGGTATTGACTAATGATGACTGTAGCGTACTCAACATCGTTATACTACGATAATTCCTGCATGTTGTTATATATCATTCCTAATGTATGGTGCACAGGATGCCTATACGCCAGTCTTCTGCCATCGCCTCTTACTCCCATACTTGCACTGCTTCTTCATGAATTGCTTGATATATTGCAAAACCTCCTGTTTTAATTAGCTCTGCTGGCATACCATCTGATCCCGGTGTCTTATTATTTTTGAGCCTATTTATCGCTTTGCTAATTTCGTCTATGTTTGATAGCGGCCGCAGTTCTCGCTCTCTGTACTATTCTTGTTCTAGGGCGACATTCCTCCCCCAAGCCGCTTACTTTCACCGCTTTTTCAACTTTTTTTTCATATCTTCTGAGCTCTTTATATTCATCTTCGCGTGGCTGCACACGATTTAGGGTGTGTTGCATCGCTTGACTCTAGTTGTTTCTGATCTCTTCGTTACGAAGGGCAGCCATGTTGACTCGAATCTCGATGATATAATCCGCGCTAGTAGCGCCATACCAACAAGATAGTAGTCCGAGTCGACGTTGTTAACTCGGTACGTTCGTACCGTCATCAGGTTCGGGTTGTGGCGGCGGTCTAACAACACGTGGTCTCTATCTGGTTTCGGGTGACAGCCTACCTGTTTTTGCATTCGTATCCCCCAGAATGATTTTTACTTCATATTGTGGGCAGGCATGGAGTTCCCGTTCCCGAATGATTCAAAGAATTCTTCTTTTTCATCATCTGGGGAATCCTCTGTAGGTGCGTGAAGGTTTATGAGGCTTATGTTTTTAAATCCACATCGCACGCGAAGGTGCATAGCCTTTCATTTACTTCTTTTAAGCCGAGAACGCTTCTTTTGCTGACTAGAAACCCCACATTATTGGCCTCACGCCAACCTTACTTTGAAGAGACTAGCCCGATCTTTCAGCTTCTCATGTGTTGGGGGAAAATTACCAGCGGCCACCACGTGGGGGTTTTATCGCACTTCCACCAGTCAGAGATAGTTACGGTCACATGCAATTCTTATGTATTCTGTTTTATTCCCCCAATTCTGCGGATGGCTGTCTAAGTATATATTACTCAGCCTAATTTTATGTCATGATTTTTAGTAATTTTTTTTATTCTATTACAATTCAATATAATGCTTATTCCTATATATATATAAAAAGGACATCAAATATTATTGTTAAAATAATAAACAACATATTCACCATGATCTGGGCTTAGCTTAAGTTATATAAATAAATTTAGTTTCATCATCATCATCTTTATTATAATTTTTAGTTAAACAACTGGGTATCCCGCAAAATCTCTTATCACCGGTCACGATTTCGAGTCAATTTACGACCAGTTCACCATATCTAAGCTCTCATATACCCCACATCAACAATTTTCTATCCATTCCTATTATCATAAAGATATGAGCATGAGTATTGGTCTTAGTATTATTTCATGATTCCTTTCATTCCAGCACAATACATTCTACTAAATTGTATTCCATACTTATGCATTAGCACATTTCTTCATTCCCTCTAAAATGCGAAAACAATGGACTCCTATTGAAGATGGCACAATCACAAATTGTCATCATATTCGACTATTTACTCAAAATGGGAAATGATAAACTCATTGTTTTCCCATTCTAGAGGAACAAAAACAGGAACGATTCCGAGTCGAAATACCTAATATTCTAATGCCCATTGAATGTGTCATTGTGTCCACTTACTAAGCTATTGCATAGCATGGCAAAAGTTCGACAAAGCAAATAAACATCAATTTTTCCCGGACAACAATCGCACAGAATTCTAAAGTTTGTCTTTTCTTTGGGTTTCGGTTTATTGCTTTTTGTGACTCGTTCCCTCTTTGGCTTTTATTTCCAATTCATATTTACATGTTTAGTATGATAATCACACACACACAAACAATGAACAATCGATGGGCGCTGCTAATAATCCTTAAAATTACATCCAAACCTATTTTCGATCCGTTTTTGTTAGTCCTTCTAAAATTAACATTATTTGCAGACAGTCGTAGTGTAGTGATTGGTGGTGTGTTTTGTAGTCATGTTCTCTTGTGATGATGAAAAGATATTGGGTAAAAGAGTTGAGTTGAGAACTTTACCCCTTCTTCTTTCTTTCTTTATGTCCTGTATCCCCTTATGGGTCCTAGGGCCTCTACTACGCCTACGCGCCATCGCGTGCGGTTCCTGGCAATGAGCTTCAGCTCTCTCCAACTCTTCCCCAATTGCCGTGCCTCCTCCTCAACTATTCTGCGCCATGTATTTCTCGGACGACCCGTTCTTCTACCATCCTGAGATAACGGGTTCCATTGCATTGCGTAGTTTGCTATGGAACTGTCGCCTTTTCGGAGTGTATGACCAATCCACTGCCACTTCCGTCGTTGGATGGTTGTGCCTATTGGTTCCTGACCCGTTCTCTGGTAAAGATGTTCGTTTGAGATACGGTTAGGCCAGAAAACCCTTAAGATGTTCCGTAGTCACCTATTTACAAATGTTTGTAATCTTTTTGTGATAGTAGCGGTCACCTTCCAAGTGCTGCACCCATACAACAGCACAGATTCAACATTTGAGCGGAACAGTCGCAGCTTGGTGTTTAAGCTGATCGCATTGCTTCGCCATATCATGGACATCATTCCAAACACCGATTTTGCTTTGCCGATTCGGTTGGCAATGTCCTGTTCGGTTCCACCTTCGGTCGAGACAATACTCCCAAGATATTGGAAACTCTCTACTCTCTCTACCGGCTGTCCAGCAATGTTAACATGAGTAACTGAGTTAGTGCCGAGGTTGATGATTTTGGTTTTGGCAGTATTAATCTTCAAACCCGCAACATTTGCCTCCCTCTCCACATTTGTTGTCATTTGGTGCAGCTCCATAATTCTATGTGAGAGTAAACAAACGTCGTCAGCGTAATCCAGATGTTTGAGTTGAGATGTAAGAGTCCAACGAATTCCTCCGTTTCCAGTAGATAAAGCTGCGCGAAGTACATCGCTAATCACCAACAAAAAAAGTATCGGCGATAGAATGCAACCTTGTCGTACCCCACTTAGGATCTCGAATTCCTCTGACAGCTTTCCTCTATGCAGCACATGACATTTAGAGCCATCATATGTTGCTTTAATAATAGCTATTAGTTTATCGGGTATACCTCTCCTGCGCAAGGCGAGCCAGATAAACTGTCTGTTGACACTGTCAAACGCCTTCTCAAAATCGATGAACAGCAGGTGCAGTGGTGACCGGAATTCAACGCACTGTTCAATAATGATCCACAGGGTGTTTATGTGGTCTACACAGGAGGATCCAGTGCGGAAACCTGCTTGTTCGGCATCGAGTGTATCTTCCAGATGTTCCTTAATACGTTCAAGTACTACTTTGGCTATTACTTTTGCAACTGCAGGGAGAACGCAAATGCCTCTCCAGTTTTCGCACTCCATAAGACTACCTTTTTTAGGGAGCTTGACAATCATTCCCTTCTTCCACTCTTCGGGGAAACTTTCTACCTCCCAAGCTCTCTCTACAAGAGGATATAAAAGCTCTGCTGATGTCGTTGGAGCTACACGCAGAAGCTCTGCGGGTATACCATCTAGTCCTACCGACTTGTTGTTCTGTAGTGCGTTAATCGCGGTAGCGATCTCGTCTTTACTGGGAGTTGAGGTGCGAATTCGGGAAATTGTTACTTCCAGCATTTCCGCTTGATTTAGGTGCATATCGTTAGCAAATACACGGTTAAGGACCGTAGAGAAATGCTCCTTCCATCGCTTGAGCTGATCCTCATCTGAAACGAGTACGGTACCATCTAGGCCTTTCACCGGATGTTGGCTAGAGCGGTGACCACCTGTCAGCTCTTTGGTGATTCTGTAAACGGTTCTGCTATCGCACCGGCTCGCTGCTTCCTCTGCTTCTGAGGCCAGGTTGTTAATATAGTTACGCTTGTCACGTCTTACACTACGCTGCACTTCTCTCATTTTTCTTCGATACATGGACTCTAGCTCGCTCCTCGCTACTGCTGGGATATCTGATAACTTTACCCCTGCAATTTTATATATATTATAATATATATACATAATACATATATAATAAATAAATTCAGAAAAATGCGAGATAGTGAAAAACTAAAAAACAGTCTTTATATAATTCTACCGTATTGAGTTTAGATTAATTCCAGTTTAACCTTATTTAGCACCATGTGCAAACCTCACAAATTCTAAATTCGAAGAATTAGAGAGGTATGCTTTCGGTTTTACAAAGCAAACCCTACCGCGGAAAACCGAATTAATTTTAAACGATTCAGAAATGATTGCTATACCCATCTTCGGCCAGTCACATTCATCTACGACCAAAAATGTAGTCAAAAATAACTATAATATCCCAAAAGTAGTACAAATTTTTTGGTCATTCGTGAAGAGAATCCAAAATACAGCCTCTTTGTCGATTCAAACGCTCATTTTGTAATGGCATTCCAGTTGTCAGCTCTATATGCAAGGCCAATCTGTTGTGCACGCTTCCAGATTGTGCATTGCTGCCGCCTGCACCTAAAAGTATGAACACTTAATAGGACAGATATTCATTCGTACTCGTACAGTTGCTAGAGTTTTAAACGATCTCAGCACTCACAAATCAGCTGGGCCAGATTGTATTTCCCCATTAATTCTGAAGAGGTATACTTGTCCAGCCCATATCCCAAAAAAGGCGAGACGTCGTCGCCTTCTTCATACCGATCCATAGCACTTACATCCATTCAATCCAAGGTCATGGAAACGCTGATCTATTTGCAGCTTAAGAAATAACTTGAAATTAAAGAACTCCTGACCAGCAGTACGGATTTCGTTGGCAACGTTCGACTGGTGTTTGAATGAACTGAACACTGAACAGTGGAACCGGTCTTAATATCAATTTGGTGAAAGCAAAGCTGTTGCTAATTAACTCAGTAACTCAAGCTAACATTGCTGGACAGCCGGTGGAGACAGTAGAGAGTTTCCAATATCTTGGGAGTATTGTCTATACCGAAGGTGGAACCGAACAGGACATTGTCAACCGAATCGGCAAAGCAAAACCAGTATTTGGAATGATGTCAATGATATGGCGAAGCAATGCGATCAGCTTAAACACGAATCTGCGACTGTTCCGTTCAAATGTAGAACCTGTGCAGTTGTATGGGTGCAGTACTTGGAAGGTGACCACTACTATCACAAAAAGATTACAAACGTTCGTAAATAGGTACCTACGGAACATCTTAAGGGTTTTCTGGTTTGGCCAGATCTCTAACGAACATCTTTACCAGAGAATGGGTCAGGAACCAATAGGCACAACCATCAAACGACGGAAGTGGCAGTGGATTGGTCAACAACGCAATGCAATGGAATCCGTTATCTAAAGATGGTAGAAGATGGTCGACATCGCTCGTAGAACTTATCATTATAGACTCTTCGGAATCGTCCTTCATTACATACCGGGCCAACCATTCTCCGTAAGACTTTTCTCTCGAACGCGGCTTATGAAGTCAGAATGCTTTTTGCTAAGCACCCAAGTCTCGGATACATATATAAGTACTGGTATGACTGGTATAAGTCTTGACAGACTATAGTAGGCTTTGTTGACGTGTGCGTATTTCTGGTTCCATGCTGTTATTGGCCACTACTTCAAATTCGCGCTCCACTATTTGAATTGAGGGACCAATGCTGGATCTATGTTGGATCTTCTACTCGCAGACGTGGCCACCATGTACTTTGTTTTGCTAACATTTATGTGCAGCCCAAGATTTCGGGACGCCTGCTCGATCTGCATGAAATCTTCCTCTACACCTCTTCGGTTTCTAACAACGATGTCAACATAATCTCCGTAAGCCAGTAACTGAATGGACTTATAGAGGATTGTTCCTCTCGCCGTTACGCCAGAGTCTCGGATCACTTTCTCCAACGCCAGATTGATAGAGATCTGGATATTTTTACTTGGCTTATAACATTTGTCATTGTCAACCTACTTAGTCATGTCAGTTTATTTGGGACGCCGAATTCTCTCATGGCTTTATAAAGTTCTACTCTGGCTATGCTATCATAGGCGCCTTTAAAACCTATAAAAAGATGGTGTAGTGATTTCTGAAACTCTAGACATCTTAACATCACCTGCCTAAGGGTATAAATGTGATCAGTTGTTGATTTGCCTGAGATGAAGCCACACTGGTATGGACCAATAATGACTATAGTGTATGGGGCTATCCTGTCTTGAAGAATTGAGGAGAAAATCTTATACGCGGTAATCAACAACGTTATACCACGATTATTGCTGAATTTTGTGATATCTCCTTTTTATGTATGGAGCACAGGGTGCCTCTCCGCCAGTCTTCTGGCATCGCTTCTTCCTCCCATACTTGCAATTTTAGTTCATTAATTGCTTGGTGTATGGCGGGGTCTCTTGTTTTAATCAGCTCCACTGGGATACCATCAGGTCCCGGGGCCTTATTATTTTTGAGCTGATTTGTCATCATCTTCAGTTATGATTAAAACTTATTTGCAGAGCGCACAAAACTCGATAAAGTGAAGTTATCCAAATTGTAAAAGTATGTACAATACATATATTCTTACGTGTACACAGGTATTTAACCATATCCTTTTATAAAACTAAAAAGGGAACAAAAATCATAATTGTGGCAATTCTATAATCACTGTCGATCCATCCATCATAGTTCATTTATTCAGTTGATAGGTTTTGTTAGCAGCACTCAAATAACTTTACTTTAGGGGAAGTTTCCGATTAATATTAAAAAAAATACAAGCTATCTTTTGAAAATGTAGACCGTTGATATGTCAGAGTCACAATATGCTAGGAAAATATTTGTCCCCCGCGGTTGTGATCAAATGCCCGTGGCTAAGTGTAACCAATACTCGAGGAGGTTTTATTTCGCTTATATCGCTCGGTCAATCAAATTTAGTTAAGAGCTGTCACTCTCGTCGGGAGATAGTTTTTCTCCTCTCTGTATAGAACACAGCACACATCACCACCACCAATAACATTCTCTATAATCCCCAGATAGCACGTGGCTTCGGTCACATTGCATTTAAAAAAATGGCAATCTATGCGCTGTGACTGCATGTCCTTTAAACCCTTGACAACGAGTCAACTGATAAATCAAGAGATTATAGATACAACAAGCAAACGAACTTTTTTTTTTGTTTTGGTAAATAAAAATCGCTGTTCTCAATTTTTAGAATCAACGAAATCGTGAAATCGCCAATTCATCTAGCTGAGTTGGAATAACTAACAAGCGGAAAAAAATCGAGGGCACATACAAAAAGCAAGCAAGGACTATAGAGCTGTGTATTATTTACATGAAAAATGCCATAGGTCTCAATTTACCATTATCCGCTTTTCGGACATTTGAATGTTTTTCAGAGCAACAACAGAAGAAAAAAAAAATACATCAATGCTCTTGCATTGGATTTTGTCATCGGTGGATATCATGCGGCAGTAGTAGCAGCAGCAGCAGCAGCTGCAGCAAAAAAATCGAAGGGTAAAATCAAAACGAATCACCACTGCCACCGGTGAACATGTGGAATTCCTGTAATCTGTTCTCAGATTATAACCCGTTAAATTATATTCAAATTGGATTTTGATTTTGTCGGATTGCACTTTCCGTTAGCTATCCACGGCATAAAAGGGAAGGGTATACAAGAATGTATATATGCACACGTGCACAGCAGAGTGAAATGGCTCAATTAAAAACCTAGAAAATATCTATTGATCGCAAGTCATTCAGGGATTTCTCCCTTGGCAATAAGTTTATGTATAAAAACTAAAAATTTAGCCTATTGAGGCATACATTGCTCCCAGCTGTTAGCTGTTGGGATGTTATGGGAAAAAATTGAAACGGTCGGACCCTGGCCGAACTAAAGAAAGACGACATTTTGCATTTTCATTTAAAAACGTCCTTGAGATCCATTATGCATCCAAGATGATTACCCACATTAAGTGATTGCTTAGTTTTCTTATGAATACCATTATATCTACCAATTTGACTGGAATTCGGCATTCGGAAAACAGATTTTTACTTAGTAAAACCAACCCCTATTCTGCTGGCCTGTTTACTCCCTGCGGTACCACCAACTAAGGAATTACTTTACAGGGCAGGTTTATTTTCTTCTTTTACTAAAAATCCCTTTCTTTCTTGCAGCCTTTTCATCTCTGCTAAGTTGCAACATCACGCTCACTATGACCTCGAAAATCACGTCACAAGCTTCTTTGGTGCTCTTACTCCGCGGGGTAGCATAGGGCTTCTACAAACGAACTCGATGTAACGGCTGAGGTTTCAAGAGACGCCACTTGGTCCCCTGGGATCTTGCTTCCTCTTCTATTGTCCTTTTCCATGTCTTGCTAGGACGGCCAACTCGATGGCTTCCTTGTGGATTCAAGTCAAGCGCTAGTTTCGTAATGTCATCCGCTGGCTTTCTCAAAGTGTGACCAATCCAGCTCCATTTTCGTCGTCTGATGGTGAGCGCGATTGCTTCCTGCTGTGTTACTCTTCGCAAGTCTTGATTGGTGATAATGTCCGGCCATCTTATTCTCAGTATCCTCCTTAAGCACTTGTTGACGAAAACTTGGAGGCGCATCGCAATTGACTCTGTGACTTTCCACGTTTCGCAGCCATACAAAATTACTGAGAGAACGTTAGATCTGAAGAGCATTAGCTTTAGATTCCGGGAGATTTGCGAGGAGTTCCAGATATTATTTAGCATACTATAGGAGTGTCGCGCCTTGTTTACACGAGAGCACACATCCGAGTCAGTACCACCATTTTTTGACATCCAGCTGCCTAAATAACAAAACTTATCAACTTCCTCTATCTGATGTCCGTCAATCGAGAGATCACATATTCCACTAGCGTTAACGCGGAGTAGTTTTGTTTTTGAGACCCGATGGAGTACGGGTTACTATTTTCATCACCCAGTCGATGACAATTGTGAAAAGCAGTGGTGAGAGGGCGCAGCCTTGCTTGACTCCCGAGTAGATGTTGAAAGGAGAGCCAAGATGACCGTTATGAATGACGCGGCATGTTGAGTCGCGGTACAGCTACTTAATGATGTTGATGATTTTTTCCGGAACACCATAACTAGACAAAATCTGCCACATCATGTTTCGGCCTACGCTATCAAAAGCGCGTTTAAAATCTACAAAAACCATATACAGAGGAGAGCGATACTCAACTGACTGTTCAATGATTATACACAGGGTGTTAATTTGATCAGTACAAGAACGGTTTGGGCGAAATCCAGCTTGTTCATTTCTCAAGATTAGCACTAACGCATTCTGTAAGCGCCTAGCTATTATATTTGTTTATGGTGTTTAGCAGAGTTATTCCTCTCCAGTTTTCGCAATTGCTCAAATCACCTTTCTTGGGGAGTTTGACTATTAAGCCTTCTTTTAACGACGATGGAATGGAATCAGATTCCCAGATATCTTGATACATCGCATGCAATGTTCGCGTAGTTAACTCGACGTCGACTTGGAGGAGTTCTGCGTAGATGTTGTCGTTGCCTGCTGCTTTACCTGATTGCAGTGAACGAATTGTTGTCCTTACTTCATCCAACGGAGGAGTAGCGACGCTGATGTTAAGTAGCCTATTAGGGTGCATGTGTGGGTTGATGGACGTGCCTGGCAAAGTACAATTCAAAACATTCTAAAAATGTTTTGTCTAGCGGGTTAATTGTTGTTCCTCCGTAAGGATCAAAGAGGCATCTCTTGCCTTAACAGGGTAGTTAATGTGGTGTTTCTTGTTGGCGAGCTTACGAGCGAGTTGGTAGACTGTGCTATATTGTCTGCTTTCAGCGGCTAGCTGTGCTTGTGTTGAGATGTCGCTTAGCCATGCTCGTTTGTCGTTCCTAGCTGAACGGCCAACTTGTCGGTCCAGATCTCTATACTTCCGCGCTAATGCACTTCGCTCGGCACCCGAGGCCGCGTTTAACTCTGCTTTGTTGGATTGGCGTTCACGAATGGTGTTCCATGTGCTATCAGACATCCGTTCTTTTCTAGTTTTGACGGGATAACCTAAAACGGATGAGGCTGCTTCCGTATACGAATTTGCTGTTTTCTCCCATTTAGACTTTAGGGTTTGGGGCTGTATCTCAGAGAGAGACTGTTGTACGCGGGATACATATAGCAGTTTCACATCTGGGTCTTTCAGTGCTTCTACAGCTGGCTTTCTCGTTATTTGACTTCTTTTGTGCTCACCATTGCTTAAATGAGGCCAGCCGGAGTGACTCGCTCTTCAAGTAGCTGTTCCAGCAAACGCCTCCTGTCATTAAACCTCAAGCACTGTGCAGTACGTGTTCTGCGTTTTCTACACTGCTCTTGCAGTGAAGACAGAATGGCTCATACGCGAGTTTGAGATCCTCAAGAAAACATACATGCCCCGACAAGAACTGTGTCAGGTGGTAGTTTACCTCTCCATGTTTTTTTTGCTAACCACACTTGGATGTCTGGGATCAGCGTATGAGTCCATCGGCCTTTTATAAATGTAGACGCTGCCACTCTATTTCGCTACGTTTTTTAAGTGTCTTCTCTTGTACGCTGACCTCCACTATTTGTTGGTTCGTGAGGTCTCTCACTGCCGCTGCTTCTATTGCCATGATGTCAACTGGCATCCTACCTGCTATCACTCCTGCTGCATCGGTGGAGACCGTTCGGAATGCACAGCATAGTATCAAGATATTGACCATTGCCAGCAGTTTTCTTACGGCTGCTTGGGCAATATCCTCGCAAGATGTATCCCTTTTCACTGGCCTATCTCAGATGCTCCCTGAAATTGACTCCGAGTGTATTTTATATGTGGGCTCAAAGTGATGCTATGTTCCGCGACTCGGATTGTCACCCTTTCCACCTTTTTACTGCTACTTATCAGTACAGCTTCGCTTTTTGTGATTCACTAGCACTAGCCCGGCTTCATGCAGCCAATCTCTGACATCCCAGATCATTTAATCAGTTTTCTACCATAATAGGCACTTAATAGGCATATTTTGAAAGTGGTCAGACTCCTAGGTCAAGGGGTCACCATACGAATTTTTTTTATTGTTTTTACAAATTGCATGTTATTATGAACCAATCGCGTTCAAACTTTGCGTAGGGGTTTTATACCATAATGGGCACTAAATAGGTATATTTTGAAAGTGGTCAGAATCCTGGGTCAAGGGGTCACCATTTCACAAATTGCATACAGGTGTTTTACAAAAAATTAACCCGATTTTCTTCAAATTTTATACACATGAGTCACGAAAACTGCATTGTTTGATTAGTAGTTATTTTATTTTACACACAGTGAATGTAAAATGTTAATATCAGCCACATTTTTACTCTGAATTTTTAAGATATATTATTGGCAGGTAGGGGAAAGTTATAGGTATAGATGAAAGGGGAGAAAGGTAAAATTTTGACATGAGATGTACAAACGTAATTTTAAAAAAATGTCAACGTAAATTATTGGCAGGTGAGGTAAGGTTATAGGCTATAGTACTCCCGTCACCCCGGGGGTTCACATGTGCGGGTAACAAAGCGCCCGGGAACAGCTAGTTTCTTCTAAAAACAAGTTCATAAAATGCTCTACCGTTAATATTAACAGATCAATTTTTTTTAAATGGGTCAGGGTCCACCAAAGTAAGCTTTTCTTCAATCCCCGATTAACGATGTCAACATTGGAGATAGGCCCTTACTGTTAACCGATTTTTTTCTTAGAATATACGCAAGAATCGTTTCCCAAATTATTGTGCAGGAATTAGGGGACTCCCTGTCCCTCAAACCTCCAGCACCATAAACCGCATACCTTTAAGTACATTTTCTTTTACTCTTTTGGACGACACTGAAAAATGTCCTTCAATTTAGATAACAATGCAAATGTGGTGTTGTTCTTTCACTTGGCCGCTAAACAAAGCCAAACTCGGGTATAAAAACAGTCATATCAGATGTTTGATCGTACTTTCAATCGGCAGAGTGGAAGAGGGATAGTGATGGATATAAAGTCATGCCGCCCCCCAAAAGTACAAGTTAACTTTATTTATTTACCTGCTGTAACCTGTACTGCCATTCAGTGTAAGAGAGCGACGAGCAAAAGAAAAGGAAAATAAATTTGCATGCAGTATAACCTTCAACACCTTTTACCCAAAATGATGAATGATGGATAAATGTAAATGTGTAATAGCAAACTCGTACATTCGATTGAGCGTTTCCATACGAGAAGTCAACTTGAAGGTACCCTGATGATTGAGATAACACAAACATCACACACACACATACACAAAGTAAAGAGTGTACCACGAGGACCGAAGAGTGCTTAAAAAATTTAATGTTGAAGTTCAACCCCTAACCCCACATAGGTGCTGGCTATTTATTGTTAGGTGGTATCTTTGTGTGTTTCTACGAAAAAAACATAAACTATTTTTTTATGTTCGACCGATAAGCGACAGAGAATGGAGAAACAGTAAAGTGCTAAGAAAGATTCTAAATTTTTTTCAATTAGCTTGTTGTTGTTGTTAGTTGCAAATAATATCGCTTTTCTCTGCACTTTTTGCTTCTTGTTACTTCAAATCAGGTACTCGCCTTACTAATACTTCAATTGTAATAATAAAATGTTCATGAAGTTAGCCAAAGCTTTAACTGCTCTCGTTATCTTTATGTTCACATCGTAAAGTTAAACATTTTGGGAAATGACTTTTTCGTGTGAGATCACATTTTCTTTGAGGCATAAAAAAGGTGAAAATCGTGTGGAAAACTAATTTCGTTCTCGGTCGGACGAGCTATTAAAGTGGAGAGGAATGTTATTTGCATTTTGCTCAATTAAATGATAAGCTATGCAAAAAAGCACTTACGCGCAAAGCCGTCTACTTCGTCTTTTTAGTTTTGGCTCTACAACAGAGATACTCAGCTCCTTTAGCATTTCTTATTTTGAGCCTATCTTATCCAGTTTCTCTCGCCATTCGCTTCTGCCTAGCTATATATGTACTGTATCAAGCTTAGCTCTTTCTACATTATTTGGGTCTTTAGAAATGTTTTTTACTAAAATAAGAAGCCAAACCTTTTTAAATGCATATGGTAAGGCTTGAATGTTGTGGTTAAATATTTGTGTCTGAAGAGGCCTAAAGAACTACCATCAACATCATCATGTTTGGAGCTAAAACCATCCAATGATGGCGATGTGAAAAAGCAGATCTTGACGAAGCATTCCCAATACGGTTTGTACGGCTGAAGAAAGAATCTCTGAACTGAATTCTAAGTCCGAAGATGGGCTTGAACGTAAACGAGTATTGTTCAACTACAAGTAGAGGTGGCACGCAACTGGTTATTTCTCTTGACCTGATTAAAGAAGCGAGAGAAACGTACATGCGGTGATCAAGCGAATCTGTTAGATTAGGTTATGTTAAGGTGACTCTAGGTTAAACCGAAACAATCGTCCATTATGATACCACACGGATCAGGAAAGTTTCCCTCCACCTACTCGTTGAACCAGTAAGTGCTTCGGATGAAGCGAAGGAGACTGCTGATATCATTAGTGTCGTTGTAGAAGAAAGCTCTCATATGGAGTTTACGTTTCAGGGATAGGACTGGACAAGTACAGAGAAGATGGATAATGGTCTGCTTCTCCTCCTCTTTCATGCAGTTTCTGCAGAAGTCATTCGAGAAGACTCCGGGTCTTGCTGCATGCCTGTCAATAAGACGCTTAATGACACATACAATTGCACCGATGTGCGATCGTTTTTGAGAGATCAAACACTTGGAGCGCTTCGAATCCACATTAGGCCAGATCTGCTTTATCGCTATGTAAGTTGTACCGTTTGACCACCTACGATTAGTTTTGTCAGTAGCATCCCGCTTTAACATGAGTTTGCATGTAGCGATTGGTATGCCTAGAGAGCTATATTATGGTAGGATGGGTAGTGTAGTTCTTTGTTTGGCGAGGTCGTCAGTCATTAAGATTCCCGGAATGTCTCTATGCCCGGGCACCCAACACAGGTGGATATTAGACGACTCCGCCATCTCCCTTAACTGCCGATCTAAGGGATATGGTTGAATTTAGAGAGACTGTTTCCAGGGATTTCAGCGCGGCTTGGCTATCCGAGAATATACGGATATCCTTAGCGGATATGACGTTACTTTTCAGTCAAGATAAGGCTTAACTGATCGCCATAATGTCTGCCTGGAAAACACTACAGTGATAAGGAAGACGGAAAGAGAGGGTAAGGTTTAGTTTTTTTTTTTTTGAGAATACACCTATACCAACTCCGTCATCAGTTTTAGACCCGTCTGTGTAAAAATGAATGTTTTCATCGTCAAGGTACGCGCCTTCCTCCCAGAATGATCTGGAGGCGAATGTGACCTCGAAGTTTTTATTGAAATGGAGATGTGGAGTGGTGTAGTCTATGTTATCTGAGATCCTGAGTAAATTCAGGATAGAGGAGTGGCCGATTTCATTTCTAGTCCACTGGGAGATAGCCTTTAGGCGAAAAGCCGATCTAGGAGCTACTTGCCTGCTGAAAATGTCATGAGATGTCACATGACATGATAATGATTCGGATATTATTAGTTAGCTTATAACATTGGTCATGGTCAACCTACATAGTCGTGCCATTTATTTGGGATGCCGCATTCTCTCATGACTTTATAAAGTTCTACTCTGGCTCTGCTATAATAGGCGGCTTTGTAGTCTATAAAAATATGGTGTAGTGAGTTTTAAAGCTCTAGACATTTTTCCATCACCTGCCTAAGGGTGTTGATCTGATCAGCTGTTGATTTGCCTGGGATGAAGCCAGGAGAAGGATTTATAGGATAGAATAGAAAGAAGGATAGAGAAGATATACGCGGTACTCAACGATCATTGCTGCAGGTTGTGATATCTCCTTTCCTATGTATAAGGCACAGGATGCCTTTTCGCCAGTCTTCTGCCATCGCTTCTTCCTCCCATACTTGCACTATTAGTTCATGAATTGCTTGTAGTATTGCGAGGCCTCCTGTTTTAATCAGCTCCGCTGGGATACCATCTGATCCAGGGGCCTTATTATTTTTGAGCCGATTAACTGCTCTGCAGCCTTCGTGCTAACTTTCATAAGTAGCATAGCGTGGTCTTAGGTCATTGGTGGAGCTTCCAATTCCTCAGTTAGCTGACCATTAAGCAACTCATGAAATTTCTCCTGCATGACAGCTGTAATGTATGTCATATTCTGATTTTTGTAAGACACCATTCCCCGTCCACCGTATCTCCTGAATTGCTGTTATGTCATCATTATCTTTGGACAGGGTATCGGCTAGCTGTTGTGCAGCTCGAGCTCTATTCAGTGAGCGTACGTTCCATGAGAAAATTCTTTAATCGTTTAGCCGTTTTCGTTTCCGTGGTCGTCTTCGTTCATCATAGGCTGATTTTGGGTTCCGTAATATGTTTTTTTACGGGCGAGGTTATTGGCCTTGCTCCAACCAGATCATTTCGCTTCTCTTATATTGGAGGGAAATTACCAGCGGCTAATACGTGGAGGTTTAATCGCACTTCCTCCAGTCAGAGATAGTTGCGGCCACATGCATTATTGAAGCATTTTGTGTTATTCGCCCTACTCTGCTGATGGCTGATTGCCGTGGGTAATTTACATGAAAAATTTTAAAGGTTATTGGTTACAATATAAGCGAGTTAAAACGTCACACAAAACGCAGCTAACTCATATTCATAGCCAGAAAATCCCTACTGGAAATATGGGGTGTCCCAATTGGAAAAACCTTTAACACATTGATATTAAATAATTTGGAACTTGTAAGTCCACGGCATTAGCTTACAACCATACAAACTGTCGTCAATAAATTAATTTTTTTTGCTCTTACTCCTCAAAGGAACCTCTGATATAAAATGCGAGTAGTTTATCTGTTGCATAAATTGCCGAACGTCTAATTAACAGAAGAAACCCAATAATCAATATTTTTAAAAAAGTCAGTGTATACTCTATTTCCTAACTAAAGTAAAACACAAACACTGTACCTCGCTATCATCTGCCAAAGCCACTCTTTTTGCAAATGGCATTTTAATAAAAATATAATTTCATTTTGTGAGACTAAAACAAATATACTTAACGGATATATAACGACGGCATCATTGACAAAGACGATACGATGAGTTGAGCAAATAGAAGAATTTCAGGTTTGAAAATTTGACCTTTGTGTGAAAGTACATTATAAGTTTGCCAAATGACAAATACGACCTCCAGAGAAGTTGCCGCAAATGTTGAAGAGCAAATATCTGGAGCGCGCACACTTCTTGAGTAAATATGGCAAAAAAATTGCCGTATTTCTGGTTCCGTCACACACGATGACGGTGAGCAACGTTTACTGTGTGGTAGTTGCGAATAACGATTCTATTTGATAGCGCAAGCCATTTGGTAAGAGCTTTATGTGATGTGAACTTCAAAATGGTTTTGGATGTGGTTTTTTGTACACAAAACAAATAAAAAAGGCAAATTTGGTTGCGACAGTTCACAGAATTTGGTCAGCTGATAAACTAAGGCATACAAATTATGTGAAGAACGAGGTCATATGAGCACTAGTAGGAACTTTCCCAACGTACCCTTAGCATTTGTTTGTTGATGTTGGATTTATAAGGTGGGAAATATGGAGATGAACTTTACCTTCACGAATACCCCAAAAAAAAAAGAAAACGTAATTAATTCCAGCTAAATTTTTAATTAAAATGTCAACAAACCATGAGAGCAATATTAACATTTCACCAAATTTTATTGAAAAACCGAAATTTTTTATTTCATTCTTCCCTTAATTTTACCTAAATTATTTGTATGACTCTGCAGAGTGCACTTTATCGTTGCGATGGTGTGACAGTTCAGTACGTCCAAGTTAAACACTCGCAAGCATAATGGATAACGTAAGTTATAGTCCCAGCATGACCACACATACTGGTGGACTCTGGACAGTCTTTGTGATATGCGGCATCTTCTCTGCTCGTTGTTGTGGCTATATACGAATTTTGTTCAGACTTTTGAACTGGACTGAACTGCACTGCTTTACGGTGCTTCTGCAATCTACACCATAGCAATGCTATTATAAAAACATGAGGTTGTTATGATAGCGCCGGGCGCGGTTGCGCCACATGTTCATGCCTTCCGTAGTCACTAAAAGCTGGGCAATCACCCCCGAAACATCAGCTGCACAGCCACATTTGGAGGAAAGAAAATACCGGGTGGTGAAGCTGAAAATTACGTTATACCCGTACATTCGTGGACAATGTTAGACAGGAGTACCTACATTTTTGTCTGTGGGGAAGTAGTTTGTTGCTGTGTCGTTGATTTCATGTGGACAGCTCAAGTTTATGGTAAAATCTGTATTATACTCGTCCATGGGAATTTTTTTCTTGTGTTTGTATATTCGGAAGAGCCGTTCAATTTTTTAATTTTAACGAATGGAACTTGGCCGTTGTTATGGTTCCGCTTCATAAATCATAATTTGTGTTATAAATAGAAACGTGAAATAATAATTTGAAATAAGAAAATATGTAAAACGTTAAGGGTTGTACAGACCTTGTGTGCAGACGTAGTTATACACATAGCGAAATATTCTTCCAACTTGTAGGCGATTAATATTAAAATTGGATTTAAGGCTGATGTAAAAAATTTCATTTGTGAGTTTTTGTGTTGGTTGGTTTGTGTATTTGCGGCAACTAAGGTTAGTTTAAGTTAGGTTGGGGTGGCTGTCGGCAGGAAGCCAACCCACTTAGACCAATAGATGGTCAATTGTGATGCCACATGGATCGAGAGGATTTCTCGCCCTGCTTATTGAACCAGTTAGACCTTACGCTTTAGAGAAAGAGCTGTGCATGTGCAGAGAAGGTGAAAGATGTTCTCTTCCTTCGAATGAAGCGTAGAAGACTTTTGATGTCAGTGCTTGAGAAATCGTTAAGGTCATTTTAAAAGAAGGCTCCAAAATGGAGCTTACGCTTTAGAGAAAGAGCTGTGTGCATACGCAGAAAAAGTGAAGGATGGTCTTTTCCTCTTCCTCGTCCATGCAGCTTCTGAAGAAGTCATTAGAAAATACACCAAACCTTGCTGCATGCTTTCCTTTGAGAAAGTGCCCAGTAATTACACCAATAGTAGCGCTTATGTGTACTCTGTTTAGAGAAATCCAACACTTGGAGCGTTTCGGATCCAGCTTTGCCCAGATCTATTTTGACGCTACATCAGTATGCCTAGGGAACCATTTTCATGTAGAAGTGGCAGCGTAGTACCATCGGTACTGCAGTTCCTCAGAATGTTCCTATACTCCGGCACCCATAATACAGGTGAATGTTGAACTGTCCCGCCATCTACCTGAGAGACGATCGGTAGTCTAGGGCTACAATTGGGACTGATTCTATGGATCTCAAATCTGCTTGACTATCCGAGATAATGCGGATATCCTTTGTTTGACGTTTCTCTTCAGCCAAGACAGGACTTCTTTGATCGCCCTTATTTCTACTTGAAAAACACAGAAGACGGAAAGAGATACTTACATTTTGTCTTTTTGAGAAAACACCTCCGCCTACCCCATCATCAGTTATTGATCCGTCAGTATAAAAACTGATTGATTCGTCTTTCGAGATAGCACCTTCTTCCCAGAGTGATCTGGCGGGGATGGTGACCTAAAAGTTGTTGTTGAAATGTAGTTGCGGTATAGTGTAGTCTATACCACCCGGTGGAGCCCTGAAGCAACTTTTCTGTTGAAGATGTCGAGTGGTGTTAGGTTGAACAGTATGTCTAGTGCAGCGGAGGTGGTGGTGCGGAGAGCTCCGAGAGTTCTTATTACCAAAATATAAAGCCAATATGTGATATGGGATTGAAGGCCCCATTTGCTACCGATGGCTTCTTTACAGGAGAAGAGCGCCACTGTGGCTTTAAATTGACTTGTATATAAGGTTTCCAGCTTAGCTTTCTGTCCAGAATGAGACCCAGATATTAAGCTTAATCATATATATTTTTTAGTAAAGAGAACAAGTTCTGTTTTATAGGGGTTTACTCAAAGACTACAACGATATGCCCATTTAGTTAGCTTGTTAAGAGTTCCTTCAGGGTATTGAGGTTTTTTCCTGAAACGACAATAGCAACGTCATCCGCATAGGCGATCACTCTGCAGCCCTCCCTTTTCAGGCATATTAGCAGCTCGTTCACCACTAAATTCCAAAGAAGGAGGATAGAACTCCACCTTGCGGCGTTCCTCTACAGACAGATCTATTGACAGACGAAGCGCCCACTTTTGAACTAAATTTACAAATACAATACAAATACAATAGAAATTCGAAAATGTGTAGCTTCGGAAAATCTTCCAATTTAAGTGACATTTTCATATAACCGCTTAGTGCCGCTACGAAATCTTTCTTCCATCTTACTATCTAGTTCTCATCCGTAGTTCCAGTCTGTAGGGAACCATCTAAACTATTCACGAAGTGCTGTTTCCGTCTTTCTTATGGATTATAAAGAGCTCTACACTCGAACGAATCTCTGAACTTAACCGTAGGTCTGAAGTTGTGCTTGAGGGTAAATTGATAAGCATTTAGAGCGCCATGAGTATTGCGGCGGAATTCAAGGAGAGGTGGTATGCAACTTGCTATTTTGGAGCACCGCTGATGTAAGAACGGTAAAACAGTGACAGGCGGGACATGTTTCTGCGGTATACAAGCAAATCTATTGACTTCGCAATGTTTTCGTCACCGATAAGATTTAACACACGATTTTGTTTTCTGTCTAGCAGGTGCGAGGTAGTCTTAGGCGCACCTGACCAGATAATTCATTGTACTCAAGTTTCGGAGGAATAAACGTCTTGTAGATAGTAGCCAGATTAGAGGGAGTAAAAAGAATTTAACGTGCTTAACATAAGTGGTTGTTTTAGTTTCCCATGCGAAGTAGATTAACGTTCCACAGACTTATATATGAGAAGCTGAAAGTACTGTCGTCAGCGAAAGAATGATTTGGATTACAAGAGATAGCGACGAGATCATTAATAAAAATAAGAAAGAGTTTGGGGGCAAAACAGAGCCCTGTGGGACGTCAGCATTTATGTGATGTATTTCGGACTTAAAACGGTCCAAGATAGAATTGATCGGTTTAAATAGTAGATTCTAATCCTATCAGGCAGTTTTTCACCGGCTTCATCAACTACTATTATTATTTTGATTATTGCTATAGCTAGCTACTCCCAAAAATGTTACCTAGCTATGGGTATAGTATATAAGGTTTCCAGCACTTGATAATGAAATTTTTCAATCGCTCAGGCGATGACGCTCAGTAAAAGATCACTCATCGCTCGTAGCTTAATGCGTGGCCTTAGTCTTACGGTTACTGTAGACGCGCCGTTGATTTGGTCTTGATAATACTTCTGCTACCGCCTACTTGTGTCACTTACCTGATCTATGAACAGTAAGCCAAAGCTACTTCTTACCAAAAGTCAGTTTTAACTTTTAGCTGGCTTTTGAAAAATAAAAGTTAAATAAACTGTCAAACTTGATGTGGTTAGCATCTAAATCCTACATTGAGAGTACCTGTCTGAGTTGGGGCTTTAACCCTTATTCTGACGGACGAAAGATGAATGACAAATCGTAGTTTGAAGGTTTGAATGTTAGTTTCATGAATATTGGAAGAATCGGATCGAGGGATCTATAAATTATAATACTCGTATCTTGAAGCAGAAAATCAAGATGGAGTAGTGGAATTTCGTTCTTCAAGCGCTGACATGAAAGGAGTTAGAGCGTTTTTCTCTTTGTTTTTTTTCTGTTCTTAAATACAGTATTCATTCAACAGCAATATTTAATCCTGAATCCCCTAAAACCTTAGAAGCACCTGTGGAACCAGTATGTGATGTATAATGTTAAAGTAAACCAAAAAATGTAAAACGCTCTCCTGACACTGTCATTCATTATAATGCTACAAGGAAAAGACAAAATTTAATTACATTGGAACCGGTGACAACGTAGCTGTGTATCTTTCTTTGAAATGGGTTCGGGTATGTAGAATATGTAAGCTATTGATTTACTTATGGAATCGTTAAAATTATTTACTTTTCACATGCGCCACACTGAACGCGCAGTACGATAGTGATTCAATGTTTTAAGTGAAATTTTTTTGGTTTTATTTTGATGGCCGAAACGACTTGAATGAGTGATAAATTGCCACATCCCGAATGGGAAAAAAAAGCAATAAAACCTTCGGGTGCCTATAAATTACCATTTGTGGCAAAAGGTAACAAATAGCAACGCGGTCAAGAAGGGTGCGTACTTCATTTACGTAATAAATACGTAATGAAATAGGAGTACAGAGGCGTCATACTCAATCCAGCAAAATCAACCCCAGTACACTACACAACACCACACTTATACATGTTTAATAAATTTACTAAGAAATTATTTTAGGTTTACCATTACTATCCTGTGTGAAAAATGGGGTGCAGTTTGCGGTGAAGTCGATAAAGCTGAATACATATCCTGCATCCTCTGTTGACTGCTTCTGCTAGACGAAAAGCAAGAAACACACAAAACAGGTGCGGCTAGTCCCCTGAGTATGTTGGGTACATATTAAATGGGTTGCTATTTCCAAAATCTCTTAGGAGCACCGCAAAATAACGCACATGATACTCTATAGTGTGGCTGTTCTTAGATAAAGCTTGGAATGTTATTATTATTTTCGGCCCTCTCTACTCTTTTGGTGCCAAGAACGAGACTCCTTCATAATTTCAAACACACGAAGTTGGACATCATCATCAAGCATCCACATACTGGCGTTTGTATTCTGAAGAAACCACAGGAAGACAGGTGAGTTGGTTTAGTTGAAGTACTTCCTTGGTTAATTTTAATAAAGAACTCAAGCGAAGAACCTCTCTGGTGCGCTTCTGTAAAGACTTTTAATGAAGACTTATGTCCGGCTGAAGTAATAAAAAGTATTTTACGGGCTTATTAAAGTGATTTATGGTGTCGATATTGGTCCTTTACCTAGCTGCAAACCGTTATTGAATGTAGAATTAATGTGGTGTTGAGCGCACATCTCTAGGAAGATTTTTACCTGTCCATGATATATGCTAGGTAGGTAAGTTATTTAATATTGAACTAATATATCAAGAAAAGGCTGCTCGTAATGTTATTAGCTTTTAATTTGTAACTTGAGTGAATTTGTGAAAGGATATTGCAATGTAATCAATTAAGGATCCACATGTTGAACTGCCTGCCCACATATTTCAAAATGTTTAACTATTATCATAATTGAAAGTACAAAAGAATGATAATAATTTAGTTTCATTAACAAAAGCCATTAGAAGCCTAGATATATATCCTTCCTCTTAACGGTAGTCTAAGGTGGGTAAACGAATTTAAATTCATTAAAGCGGAAAGTTTAATTAGTTTTTCCCCTCGATTTGGCAAAAGGACCGTCCCTTAGGCCTAAGGCGTTTTCCACTTTCCTTTTCCGCCATCTACTTATGATGTTTCTTTTTAAAAGATAATTTAGGTTAAGATACTCATACAAATTTTAACCAGAAAAAGGATAAATTGAAATAAATGTTCTCACAAAGCAAGCGAATAAGAAGATGGTTCATCTTTGACCTTTGTTGGATCTAATTTCATTTTGAAATATTCGACTAATTGAAATTTGCAGGATATAAGAAAATCTTGACTACGCGAATAAGTTTCATCAGTGCAGGCCTCCCAAAAAAAACGCCACACCAGTCCAGATTTCGAGCCAATGTCATCCAGTTTGGCATCCATAAACCTCTGGGTCGCTCTCTATCAGATTACCCTCTTTGTACTTTCAAGAAAGTCTTAAATGCTCGACAGAATGGCCGTATTCTTAAAATTTCGCGAACTAATCAAGCGAGAATTGCATTCATTTTAATAAATAAACTCAATGGAAGTCGATAACGTTTGTATGATCAGCAAATGTATGGATACATTGCAGGTTGTAGAAAACAAAAGGTCATTGATATATATCAAGAAGAGCGTAGGCAAAAATGATGACCCATAAGAAACGTCAACATTGATCCCATGTGAAGCCATAGACATATTTCAATACAAATTTTGCTTTACGGTTCCGTATATTATCCGCGTGCGTAAGTTGAGCTCATGTATCTCATTAATAAGACAATTGTGCCTAATCTATTAAAAGCCTTAGAAATATCCAACGATATAACGCTTGGTTCACATAGATTTTCAATGCTTCGCTCCATCCATGTAATGAGTAATGAGTTCACCTGAAGAGCGATTTTTACGAAATCAATACTGCACATCGGATAAAATAGCATTTGCATCCAGATAGCTTATTAGTCTGAAATTAACGATAGATTCCATTACCTTCGATGGAACCGACAACAAAGCAAAAGGGCAGTAGTTAGTAGGTGCAGATTTATCAGCTTATTTCGAAGGGGTTGGATATTAGCCATTTTCCAAATTGATGGAAAAATACCAGTCTTAATTGAGAGATGAAACAATTTGCTAAGACTTTTCGCCGATATAGAGCGCATATCATCCGTTATTCCCAGGCAGACGTTCCTTTGCAATTTGATTAGTGTCCTCTTAGCCATTTTCAGACAAGTTCTTGGCCACCAAACTGCTGCCGCATAGGGGGGAATGGGTCTGATTTTCGTTAACAACTTTTTTCGGACCCAGCCCCCATGATATACCAAATGCTCTTTTACATTGAATAAAGACAAACGGAGCTTTTGATATTCTTGATTCTAGGTGAAACTTCGACATCTCTTGCAATCAAGAATTACTCCTAGATATTTCACTTCCGTGTAGATTGGCAAAGTGAAACCTTTTAGTACAGGAGGAATAAGACCATCGAATTTACGTTTACAAGTAAATCAAACTGCAGTAGTTTTACTCGGATTTACCGAAAGTCCATTTCTGCTACACCAATTATCCAACCGATTCAGAGTAGTCTGTAGATTCATACAGGCGTCCCTGATGGATTGATTGGATAAAATAAGACATAAATCGTCCGCATAAGCTTGTATGTGTATATCTAATTGACCAACTTCTTCAAGCAAAGAATCTACATGGAGGCACCATAAAAGTGGCGAACCAACTTGTGGGCATCTGTTGACCACTTCGACCGTAAATTGATCATCCATATTCTCGCCTGTCTGAAGAAGCCGGTGGGAAAGGATGTAGTGAATCCATCTGGTTAAGGTTGGTTCCACTACATTCCTTTCAGTAGAGTTGCACATCGAGTCAAAGGTAGCGTTGTCAAAAGGTGCCTCAATATCAATAGACACCCATATTGTGAAGGCTCCGTTCATCACGGTCTTTTTAATCCTGAAAACAAGATCATGAAAAGAAGACGCACAGGACTTACTACGCTGATAGGCATGTTGATTTACATTTAAGGTATTCGACCTAATATACAGCTCAATCAAGCTTTCAAGACCTTTCAGCACAAATGATGAAAGACTGATTGTTCTGAAGCTTTTAGCTAGTGAGTAGTCGCTTTTGTCTGGTTTCGGGATAAAAGCTACTCTAACATTTCGTAAACATGTAGGAACATGCCCGAAAGACAAACTAGATGTATAAATCAGTTTTAGCTCGCCTATTAGTCTATTACCACCATGTTTCAGCATTATTGGGTATATACCATCCAGACCTGGTGCTTTAAAATCCTTGAAGAACGAAATAGAGAATTCTATTCCCTCCGATTTAGCCACCTTTCCTGCTACAAACCAATCATATCTGTTGACATTTCTTCCATCTTGAGTCAAGTTGACACTATTAGTCTCCCTTATCGCTCTGCTGCCTGGGTGACCAGAGGGGTCCGCTGTATCTTACTTAATCGTCTGGTTATTATAAGTCTGATACTTGGATCAACTCGGGAGATAAAAATAGGGTTTCCTGTTGAGATAAGAAATAATGAGTATGCTTAATGGCGAAAGCTAGTCAAGCGCGGGGCTTAATCCCTAAACTCCACCGACCACGTGCTGCCTGAGTAACTGTAAGTAAGTGTGGACTAAAATGTCATTGACCTCCTGCATAGAGTAAGTAAAAGTGCCATCAGATTTCCTGTGTGAGTTGAGTTTGGCTCTGTTGTCTTTCTGAAAGATTTTGCAGAGCCTTGCTCTTTCTCTTAGCTCATTTATTTCGGAGCAGAAGTTCCTATAGGACTCAAGCTTAGCCTTCTTAACTTTTGTCTTATATTCTTTCTGTTTATATATTATATATTTGTTCTGTTTAAGTTCTCCAGTCGCTTTCAAGATCTGTTTTAAAGCTCTATTTAGAAGCTTCCGTTAGACCTTGAGGATTTTTTGAAGTTTACTTTTCCACCACGGAACAGTTTTTCATTTCCACTCCTTTCTGGCTTGACAGGACTCAACAAAGCTATTCATTAAGGACTTATACATAATTTGTGCTCTTTCTTGAATTTCAGCTTTGTTTGTGAGCTTCATTTTGCGCCAGATTAGTTTTAGCTTTAAGAGACTCTTGGAATTTCGTCCAGTCAGTTCATCCTGGATTTTTGCCGGCAGGAATTATGTTAAATTCGGCGCTTAACTGAAAGCCATTATATCGATGGTCGGACAATGAGATATCTTTCATCACTGTCCATACTTTGATTTCGTTGATCATCTTGTCATTTGACAGGGTTAGATCAATCACTTCTTTCGTCTGACTGTTCATAAATGTTAGCTCAATGCCAATGTTATTTATTACTTAGTCTGTAGAAAGTATATAGTCCAACAGTTGAAGTCCTCTGTTGTTGCATTTGCATCTGCTTCCCTAGACGGTATGCTGAGTCGCATCGCATCCAACAATTAGACAATTAGATTCAGAATATCGAACAAGTTCTATCAGTTCCCTTGATGGAGGGGGCTAATGGAGTCATATAAGAGATAAACAGATGCCACAATGATTTCTGCCTTTCTCCCATATACCTTTTTTTTTATATAATGTACACACGCTTAATGCTTAGCATTGCGTGGACGTTAGGAAATTAGGGAGAGGTAAGGATGAGATGTCTATGCACGCGTGTCTTAAACGACTGCAGATCATACAAAAGCTAACACAGAATCAGGCAATTCATTCCACATAACTATCTGATAACATATTTTAACTTCGACAAGATCTTGAGAACAGAACTGTCGCTTTGAATTCGCTGAGATAATTTTTGCAATTATCAAACAAACCCGAGGACGATTACTGCCTTCATAATAAAAGAGAGTCCCCCAATTAATCGTTCGCAAGCCACAGATACGTCCACGATATACTCATGACTCTTACACAAGGATTATTTGAGGTGATGTTTGCAACTTCGCATGACTGATAGATAGCAGAGCAGTAGCCGATTTGCTATGCTGCAACTGAATATATATATATAAAATATACAACAACTAATATAAAATGTTCCATCAACAAGCATTCAAGTCGACTTTAAGTTCTAAGATACCACCTTATCTAGGTCAATAGGACTATTGACTAAATAAATAACTAACTATCTAACCATAAATGCAAGAGAAACCAAAAGTATTCGCATCCTTTTTACTGATGGAATTTAATTTTTCAAAACAAAACATTTATGTATATATGTATATGCATTTGGCATATTAAATTTTTGTAAGAAAAAGAACCTCTACATGGGTTTACGTGCTATGCATTCTGTTGCGGTATAATTCCTCCTCTGCATGATACGTTTTCTATTTTTTCAACAGAGGGTGGAAAGAAGAGTATCTACTACAGCGAATTTAGCAACAATCACAACGTAGCGACGCACTGCTTAGTTCAAACCACGTTTTATATCACTTTTTGAATATATTTTCGAATGTCATCATTAACTAATAAGAACTTGGTAAGCGCTTGCGTTTAGGTTTTTTCCAAAAAATCAAAAACTCGCATAAGTCGCGTTTAGTCAGGCGATGAAATAATAAAAGAAAATTCCTAGGAATAAGAAGGGTGGATCTCGGTTTCCACCAAAAAAAAATATAATAGATATCTACTACTCACTGACATCTGCGGAAGGAGCCTAAGTTGAATATATATTTCAATTTTTTTATATGTTATCAAAAGAAACATGGGCATGTGGTTCGGTTGTGCTTGCTGGATGCCTTTAATCCATGTAGGCTTATTTCAACACTAATTGGAGCACAACTAATGACATATGTTTAAAAGTTGGTTATTGATGGCATAAAACATCTCTATCATCTTCTGCTATGCACATATCATTACTATTAAACTGTCAAAAATAAAGGTCTTAATTGACACATTAATTAAATGAGGACCAGTACCACCAGCTGTGATATCAACTCACCCAATCTTGATGACCATCGAAAATGTGTTGAAACATCTAGAAGCGGAAACAATAGCCATTGCAAATGGGCATTCAGATGCACTCGACCATGAAGTGGATTTTTTGTACAGTTTTTGTACCCACGAAAAAAAATCGCCGAAATTTATTGTTTTATCGAAATTCATAAATTCTAAAGGGAACATATCAGAAGGTTCTACAATGCCTACTTTCCCAGTTTATGTTGTCGACAATGACAACGACATGAGTGTTGATAGCTAGTGATACTTGGACGAAATAAATAAAAATAAAGTAAAACTATGAAAATGAACCGCAACAATGAACAGCAAAGGAAGGTAAATGGTTTTTCAGTATCTCGCTACGTGGAATACAAGTGATGATGAGGACATTTGTTACGCACACACAAATGGCAATCAATGGTAACACGACATTACACTTTCCTGTACATACAATGAGTGAGTGCACACGAATGTCAAATTCAGAATTTGTTTTTTTTTTTTCTTTTTCGAATGACACGTGCGCACCTCAGGAGATTTTTCCTAATAGGGAAGTGGCCACAAAATTGCCCTCGTTTTGTACAAAAGTAACTCCGTCAAATAGCCTCGGGCCTTAAAACATGCAGTAATTTTTCATCAGGATATCAAACATTCATTTCGCCCGTTCTTAAATATATCTATATGTGTGTGTGTATGTGTGAATGGGAATTTCGCTTGCAGAAATCACCTTAATGCATCTCATTAATTTTATTATTATCAATTGGGGTGAAAAAAATAATGAATACCTACGACAAACGAGCACTCTCCCTGTGTATATTTGGATGTCCTTGTTCTCCTTAATGTGATGCGCTTGTAATGTCATCAGATAAATGAGAAAATTAATAGGAATTTTTATTTGCTTTGAAGACATACATAGTCCTGACTACAGACAGGAAGGTAACACAGAGGGTTGACATGTTGATGGTCCCAGCATGCATGCGGTTGACACAATTATCTTGTTTTGTGTAGTGAGATTTTCTTTTGTTTACTTACAGTTCCTCCACAATAATGGGAAATATACGCGAAGTGATTTACAGATAAGCTTGGAGTGTTCTTTGATTTTCACCGTGTCGGCTTTTATTATTAACCCAGAATACCTTTCCATGATTTCAGCATTTTGTCAGCCATGTTGTCGTCGTTCTGTAAAAAGCCACTAAGTTCACTTTTTAAATTCTCTATATTAACTTCACTTGCCGTGGCACGTCTGGTTGTCGGTCGGGCGGCAGTCGGTCGGTCGCTCGTTTTGTCGTGGAGTCTTGCGATCAATTTTTAACGCACTTTACAAAGTCCGATTTTATTGAAATTTTACACGAACGTGTATTTCCGGTGACAATACTTTCTAGTAAAATTTGGGGATCCTCGGGCCTCAGGGCCAAGGGGTGCCCATTTAAAATTTTTAAAAATTAACCCGATTTCCTTTAAATTTCATACACATGTGTATCTCCGATGGAAAACACTTTTTATAAAAATTTTGTAGACTCCAGGTCCCAAAGTCATGGATCCCCAACAATGAGAGGCATGAGATTTAAACACGAAGTGTCTTAGGATTGACGTGATACGACAATCAACGTCCATCTTAGACATATGTGCCAGTAACTCATTGGTTAGAGCAGGACCTATCTTAAATCCTTGCCGATTTTTGGTTTACGACAACCGGTTGAGATGTGAACACATTATCGCACAGGTAACATCAGGTCGGGCAATGATGTACCAAAGATCTTGGTAACACCAGGCCTTCCTCTGATGTTATAAATGCTAGCGCTCTACCCGCTTTGGGTAGTAAACCACCAGCCTCTACGTAGGTCAAGCCAAGAACGAAACTGGGTCCTCAACGAAAAGTTGGCTCAGACTCAGCTAGCCTCCAAGCAGATCAACCTTATCTGTAGGCGGAACCAACTCCCGTAGTACCAACGCGACCTTGGTTAGTTCTGACAACAAGGCGCTCATTTTGTTCAGTATGAGTACCTGGACGAAGGAAAAGCCAACCCTGGTAGCACATCATCCGGAATCTCGAATCCCATCATTTGTCATTAGCATAGCATGCTATCCTAGGCCGCTTAGGATATAAACTATCCCAGGCACATCCTGTCCAAAAGTTTGTTACGACTAGGCTACTAAATACGAAGAGCTCCACTAAATAAATATTTTCTAGGTATTAGCAGCCTTTTCAGGGTCGCTAAAGTACGAAGACTTTGTCCAAATTAAGCATACTTTAAGTACCCGCGGCACTTATTAATCGCCTGTGGTAGAAACCAGCACCCTTCCCATATATACGGTAAAATGAAGCTGGATCCCGCCATGGGTCTTCAACTCCTCCTTTCTCAACACGGGTTTGTGACCGGCTACGGCGGAGTTACGAGACTAAAACAGCAAGTTATACAGTAAAAAGTTACTGAGCTTAATGGAACTCATTGATGATGAAAGATGGACTGATGGTAAGCCTTGTGAATCTGCCCATGGTCGAAGCACCACAAGAAAGTTAGTGCTATTAGCGAATCGGGGGAACGAGGTTCTTCAAGAAACACAATTGGAACATCAGGAGAACATTTGGACATAAACAGGATACTGAATAAAGTAAGAAATCGTTTCTGCTGGTTACTAAGGAGTTCGTTAGTCTCAAAATATTTCATGAGCTGATAATTGATAAGCGGAGAAGGAGACGACGACGCCTTGCCTTTTTTGGGTATAAGCTGGACAAAGGCTGTTCTCTCGGGAAGAGTCCAAAAGTATAGGAAGCTCTTCAGAACTAATGGGGAAATACCATTTGGCCCAGCGGATTTCTTAGTGTTAGAGATCATTTAATTCTCTACCAATTGCACGAGTACGAATATAAATCTGTTCCATAAAGTGCTCAGTTTTTGGTCGTATGAGAACTACACTCACCGAGATTAAGGTGGAAAAGCAATTAATTCTTCTCACACCTAGTGTATGCAACTTCATTCACTTGTGGGCTGACTTTATGTAGATTGCCAGTTGTTGCAGTAGCTGCAAAATTCTTAAAACTATATATGATTTGTTGATTAAGTGAATATCTAAAGACACTTGGATAAATTTATTGACATAAAGGCACAAAATTTGTTATAAGCATACAGTGCAGCATCGATAATCCAAACAACCCTTGGTTTGAGATAAGGTAGGAAACCTTGTAGTGAAATCACAGTCCTGGAAAGACCTCTTCTGTGCTGCCGAATAGCAGCTTTGTTAATTTGATAAACTTATGCTTTATTTTCTCAGTGGCCAAACACCATCAGTACTAAACAAGTTAATTGTTATCAATTGCACTCGATTGATTTTGTTTTAACAGAAAAATATTTCGATATAACTTTCAACATTTCAAGGAAATTGTTTCGAAACAAATATCCTAGTGGGAATGAACATGCAGATGAACTAGCTAGGCCTGGTTCTGAATCTGCGTTCTTAGGACTGGAACCATACTGTGGTGTCAGCTGGGCTACGACCACAGCAATGATTAACAAATGGGAAAAGAAACTTCGTCTAGCCCACTGGGATAATACACCAGATCCTAGACAGTCCAAACGGTTAATCAGGCTCTTCTCCTATAAGGAAATTCTTGATCTGGACAAGAATAGCATCAGTAAGCTAGTGAGCTATTTCATAGGTCACTGTGGCTTGAAATATCACCTTAACAAAATCAATCTGAGCTCAAACAAGGATTGTTGGTTCTGCTTGGAGGAGAACGAAACATCCGTGCACATTCTCTATCTCCAGGTTTGATCTGGTTAAGGAGACATATTTTCCAAAAGGAATTATGTTCGTCGGCGGATATGCGTAATTCTGCTATCATTCATTTTGAAGGTAGTATGTCTCTTAGATTAGTTACACCCTAAGATACGATAGCTCTTTTTAGGCCGCAGTGTCAGCCAACTGGGCTGGGGTTTATAAAATAAAAAAAATAAAAATCGTAGCGGAAACGCACGGAAACTTATCCCACTTGCAATAAACTGTAACTGAAACCCATTAAAGTCACGCAATTCATAGTTAATTTCAGATAGGCAGGGTGGAAAAAAAATGCCAATCAGTCGTGCACAGAGGGTTGACAATTTTTCTCTGTTTTTGACTTGTGCGTGAGTAAGTGACCTTTGTATTCGTATATTGTTTTCGACAGCCATCAGTCGGCAGTGTGCACTGGTGGAAAATAACATGCGCGTGTGTGTAAGCACGCACGTTTCCTTTTCCGCTGCTCATCTTGGTCACATTAAAAACCAATTCAATAGAAATTACAAGAGTGAGGCAGGCCCACCCGATGGACTTTTCGAAAGAAATCTGATTTCCGTTGTACGTCACATACACACTGTTTGTTGACAGGAGGGGTAACTCAATTTTTTCGTGCAGAAGTATACCATAATGGTGAAAAAAACAAAAAAATTTCAATTCTTTAAAATTAGACGCTATACTACTTCACTGTCGCAGTAAAAGTGTTCACATACTTCAGCGAAATACTTTTGGCGCCTTAAATCAGATTAACCGTTTAGGCAATAAAAAATTATAAAGTGTGTACATTGATAAAACCAACGCGATAATACAACAAAATATTAAATTTAAACCTTGACTCTCCTTAGAGAGCTTCGTAAACTGACAAAGCTTTCCAAATAAATTTGATACGAATCAACGTTCACAAAAAATCTATACAATGGTTTTTCACGATCCATCATTAACCCTTTTCATATAATTTACACTCAGTTCCGGGATCTTCATTCCATGACTGACCGAATCCTTGTACGGCGACCAAACGACCATAGGCAATCGGTCAAATTGTTGTCATATCAAGACCAACGCCGGCAGATAAATACGAGCAAACAGGAAGCTATTTGCCAGCGCCATCATCAGAAGACTGATGAGTTGTCATATTGGCGTTTATGTTGGGTGACCCTTTCCACTTTGCAGCGTCCATCATCGTAGTGGTCATTATATTTATTTGAGGGGTTGTTAGCTGCAGCTAACCACTAAACTTATATTATCATCACTCATTCTCCCCCTTATAATCACAGCCCGAAATTGACCGCACACATCATCCGGTTGACGACAAATGTGTGACCATCCATTGTCGAAAGAAAGATGTTTACTTTAAATTGCTACGAGTATGCTATATATATATATGGTAAAAGCAGATGACATTGTGACAAAAGAAAAAAAGATGCATTCTGGAGTTTCGTGGACATTTCGTGTGGTGTAACTTTGATGCTAATTCTTTCGCTATCTAAAAAGTGTTATAAAATGTTTTTAGAATAATAATATATATCAGCTAGCTACTTGACACTTGAACAATTGATACTGAAAAAACTTCCTATAGCATTATTCCTAACCAATCGTCAATCTATCCAAGAAGGTACCAGCTCGATAAATAAGCCATTTCTTTTTAAAAGAACCTTACCTGTGCGACAATCATGTTATGTTTGAATTTCCATCCGTATAGAATATTTTAAGTATCCTGGCCACAAATGTACTTTGGCAAAATAGCAATTGAATTATATCAAGAATGAAGTGTTGGAAATGTTTAACCCTATTCCCTATTTTATTTTCCCTAATTTTCAACTATATTTCCAAATCTAAAGAAATTTGTAGTTGGAAAAGGTTTTGAGCCTGTAATGAAATATCAGTAAACCAATTCAGTAGTTCAGAAATTAATAGCACAAATATGTTTTCGTTGTAAGACAATATTGTCATTAATTAAATAATGCAGACTAAGGAACATTATCCTTCCTTTGCTTGAGACAATCTTCAAAAGATGTCTTGATCTGGTCTATATTCCAGTCATATGGAGAGAAGTGAAAGTTGTCTTCATTCCAAAAGCAGGCAAATGTTCACACGTCAGTCCAAAAGACCTCAGACCCATTAGTCTTTCGTAATTCCTTTTAAAAACATTAGAAAGACTGATTGAAATCCAGCTTCGTACTAGTATTGACAAAAGACTTCTGACCGTCGATCAACACGCGTACTGCAAGGGCAAATCTGTAGAAACAGCTCTGCATACGCTAGTACGTTCCATTGAAAACTCCCTTCATCACAATGAACACTCAATGGTGGCACTGTTCTCAAGCAAAAAAGCCATAGGAAGTAAATGGGGTCTTCAACCGCATATGACTCATTGGCTGTACACAGCAGTAGTCAGACCAATTTTGCTTTACGGTGTGGCTGTTTGGTGGACTGCATTAGATAAAGCGATCAATCGCGACAAACTAAGCAGAGTCCAAAGATCAGCCTGTCTATGTGTGAGCGGAGCACTTCGTACAACTCCCTCTGCTGCACTGGACATTCTGCTTAACCTTGCTCCACTCGACATCTTCGGCAGACAACTGGCTGCAAGCGCGGCTACTTGCCTCAGAGCAATTTTTCAGTAGACCGTGAATGATTTCGGCCAATTTCTTATCCTGAATTCATTCAGGACTCCACTTATCAACTTAGACTATAACATTCTGCAACTCCACTCAACAACAAAATCTTCCAGGTTACCATCCCAGGTCCAGGTCTTCTTGGGAGGAAAGTATCTACTTGGAAAATGAAGGAATTCACTTCTACACAGACGGGTCGAAAACTGATGAAGGGGTTGGTGTAGGTGTCTTTTAAAAAAGACTAAATCTAAGTCTCTCTTTCCGTCTTCCTGATCACTGTAGTGTTTTCCAAGCGGAAATCATGACTATAAGGAAACCTTGTCTTGGCTGAAGAGTAACGTCATATCTGCTTGTGTTTGACCTCTCAAAACAGACTGTACATTAGTGCCATTATAGGTGTCATAACACTGTCTAATAGGCAAGCATGCTAGGAGTCTTATCCAACGATTTCTGCAGAAGCTGCATGGAGGAGGAAATCACTCTCCATCTACTTTGTACGTGCCCAGCTCTCTCGAATAGGCGGAAGCTCCATCTGAGAGCGTTATTTTTCAACGATCTCAACGATCTAACCCATTGATTGACATTAATAGTCGATTGCGCTTCATACGAAGCTCCAAGTGGTTTAACGAGTAGGCATGGGACTTTCTAGATCCTTGTGGTATCACAACGGACCTTCTTGGTCTAAGTGCGTCGATTTTGACTGACGGCGACAGTGCATGTATGAGTTTATAATGCAGCAACACTATTGGAAAGTCACAAAAATTGCCTTTGTCTTTTCTCTTTCTAATTTTACATACACTGCGGTTCACTAGATTAGAAACGGGTAATTTTGAAAAGAAAATGATATTTTCCGTTATTTTATTTTTATAGACAAACTCTAGCACAATTGGCTGATACTGCGACCTAAACCGATCTATTGTATCGTAGGGTGTAACTAATCTAAGAGACTTATTACCTTTATAATGAAGGATAGTACGTCCTTAGCGGCAGAATTTCGAACGAACATAATGCCTTTTGAAGAATATGTCTACTTAACTTGATCAAACCTGGACAGTGACAGAAAATGTGCCCGGATGTTTCATCCTCCTCCAAGCAGAACCTACATTCTACATACAATTTTGGCAAGCCACAGTGAACTGTTATACAGCTCACTAGCTTTATTATGCTAACCTTCCTTATAGGAAAAGGGCCTGATTAACCGTTTGGATTGTCTAAGCCCTGGGATATTATCCCAGTGAGCCAGACGAAGTTTACTTTCCGATTTATTAATCATCGCTGTGGTTGTAGTCCAGCTGATACCAGAGCAATGTTCCGGTCATAAGAACGCAGATTCTAAACCAGTCCTGGCAAGTTCATATGCATGTTCGTTGCCTGCAACAACCTGGTGACCAGGGATCCAACCGCATTTTACCCTGTTCAACCCTGCCAAGGATTGCAGTGCATCGTAGCAGCATTTAACTGATTTAGAGTCCATTATGCTGGACGACAGCTCTTTCAGTACTGCCTGACTATCCGAAAAGATAGATAGATAGAATGGCATCATGGAGTTCCGCTTGGAAACAGTGGGACTCTTACCCATTGGTATTTAGACTTTGGTGTTGGGTCCGAATACCCCAGCTCCCACTCTAGAATCCATCCTTGATCTGTGTGTGTACAAGACCTGCCATTTATTGTCCAGGGCTGGAGCACCATTGGACCAGATTGCTCGGTCCAATATTTTTACCTCAAATAGCCTGCCGAAACAGTACTCCCTGACCATGGTGTCGACGGGATATTTCAAAACATGTCTCTTTCGGGAATTCAGTCAAGAATTTTCAGATATCCCACGTAGTCGCCTGGTTTGTACCAATAATCTAGTTGCAGCTTGATAGCGTATCGAAAACAGCCTTACAACAGCTTCTAATGCAGTCGTAGGACAGATGCGCATGGCAGCCTTCTCAAGCTTAATTACCGTTGATCGTTCAAGAACCGTTCGGTGGCCGAAAGATTCGGAAGTGCCGTTGACTTTTTCAGGCACTAAAGGTAAATGCTTAAATCGGAGTATGTACTTACTTTATTCCGTAAGTGCCGAATCCGGCTGCTCACGACTTTGCCGATCTGAATACGGCTGTAAAATAGAAGTGTGATCACTTGGTAGACAAAAACCTTCATTATTTGGATGGTGGATGGATAGAAAACTTAAAGCTATCTTAGGCGCTGAGGGAGACTTAACTAAGTATTATAAAGATAAAAGAAGAAAAACTATGAGGAGCCTATACCACTGTTCATTTGAAAATCTTTATCACAATTAATTCACTTGCTATCAACATTTGGCATATATGGGAAGATAAAATTTGATAATTTTTTTGCGAATATACGAAATTTCTTTGTGATATATTATCTTGATATCACAGCAGCAACCTTATCACTTCAATAAATCTGTTGTGAAATAAATGCTTCTGCCACTCTGTGCCCCTTCCAAAACTAATGTCAAATTGGAACCAAATAACCGACAGAGGACAGTCCAGTCGGCAGCCATTTGATGTGATATTTGCATCGACGAGTACTCGTACCGTGTTCGGCGATGTCAACAGAAGGGTGTGGATACAGAGGATATTGTGTTCATGTTAGGGCGGTCAATTTACTTCCGGATTTTTTTTCCAAAATTAACAAAATAGAGCAAAAATCCTTCAGCTATAGGACCGATTCATTTAGAGTGAAGTGAATTTTGGGGTTTTTGTTATCTAAATTAAATCTTGAGCGGAGGAGGCTTACTGTTTGGATTGTCGTTGTTGTTCAATTCAGGTCTGCTATATGGTTGCTAAAATACAAGTACAGTACAGAAGGCATTGGCTGTAGTTTTGGGCAGGACGTCCGCTCTACTGTTGACGGATTTATTGGCTAGGCATTTGGGGTAAGTGTCATCGCATATACTATACAATGTGCAAAAGCTAAACATCATCTAGACTTCGTTTCTAAAACAAATCATTAATTTTTTTCTTGAATTTGAAGCGACTGATTTAGATGAGTCATAGTGTGTCAACGATAAAATTTATGGAATATGTTAACAAAGCAAAATCGTTTGCGTCATCCGGATAATTGAGCGCAACTATTAACTCTGACCTGACTATAGGTTTGCGTTAAGTATAAGTTTGTCCTTAACCTGCACGTACGAGTTGGTATCTACAGAAAAATCATTAAACACAACGAGTCACTGAAATTTCGATTCGCCATAAATCATTCGCTTGCCAAATTCTTTAGACCTTCCGTAGATCACGTACAATGTGTGGAAGACGCAAATCAATGGAGAAATGCAAAATAAAATTTGTCAACCAAGCATACAAAGTTCGACAATATGGATTCGTGCCTAATCACGCGCATATCGTTTTCGCTGAAAAGCACTCGTCTGGAATATTTGAGAGACGCGAAAGTACTACCCGAATTTTTCTTTTCTTTGTCTCATGAGATATGAGTCAAATTCGACGTCCGCATGTTACCGCACTTCAAACACGTCGTCCTCAGGAACAAGGGGGACGACAGTTGTTGCATATTTGATTGATGAGTCATTTGCCTACTGGTTGATGTGTGATGTGTGGTATGATGGGTGGTCCAAAGGATATTGCTTTAACTATTGATCGTCTTGTCAGACAGATGGTTGAATGGCTGCTGAACTGAATGGATGTATGGATGGATATTGATGTCTGCTTTCAAAGTCTGCACACGCAGACTGAATAGTTTGAGGGTCAGGAAAACTCATAAGAAAAAAGTTCGATAAAACGCCGACGGTTAGGTCTATGCAAGCTCGCATTACAATCGTACACCGCCCCATCGCCTTTTGTTTTTCATGTTACTCTAATTTTTGGTATTGTTCTTAGATGTGTGTGTGTGCATGTGCATGTTGCGCCCAAGGAAACGGAAGAAAATAAAATACATTTTTGGAAATTGGCGTGCTTGCATTCGCTTTTCCTGATTCGTACGTGAGTTCTAAACGTGTTTCCTATTTTTCCATTTATTTTTGATTTGCTCCCAGCATCATGGAGTTATGGCTGATGGCTCGTACATTTTACCATCGCAGATGAGATGAGAAATCGAATCTTCTAAACGAACATCTTCCGCCCTTCTCTCCTAGTGATACTTCCGTTTGTATATACATAGGTATATATATATATATATATATACATAACAAAACAAGTATTTTGGCCGAAGGCGGTTTTTCCTCTGGTTTGTGGGGCAGACGAATTGCAGACATTTTCCCCAAGGGTTACAAAGTTGAAATCGATATTAGGTTTGGTATAGATATCGTTATAGATCTGAAGGCACAAAAAAATTATGGTTGGCAACTGGCACAGGTGTTTCTGATTGCTAGAAATAGACCGTCAAAATAAAGTAAATATTAGGCTGAATGAAATTATCCAAAACTTAGACTATTATTCCAAGTGACAGTAATATTTTGAAAATAAATTAGGCTGTTTAATCAGTGAGCTATTTTGACTTATTTTAATTTCTTAAATGCCATATGTTCCGCTCGACATTTCAAAGTCATTTGAGAAGGTCTGGCTGTTTTCGTCGAAAATGAATGCCTGTGGAATTGATCAACCACAGCTTTTGTTGAAATGTATAGTGCTTTCTGATGTTTAAAGAGGTGCAAACGATAAATCGGCTTTAAAATAATAAAGTCTTGTGATCAGATTTTATCCCAGCGGAGCTGATAAAAATAGGAGCAATTCATGAAATAATAGTGCATATATGTAAGGAAGAAGAGATGCCAGAAGACTGGCGAATAGTATACCTATTCGCCTCATACTTAAGAAAGCAGATATCCCAACATGCAGCAATTACCGTGGCATAACGTTCTTGAATACCTCGTATAAGATTTTCTCATCTATCCTTCAAGATATGATAGCCCCATACGGTAAACTCATCATTGGTCCATACCAGTGATACAACTGATCAGATTTATACTCTTAGGCAGGTGATGGAAAAATGTTCAGAGTTTCAAAATTCACTACACTATTTTTTAAAATAATAAATACGATACGCCTATGAAAGCACAACTAGAGTAGAAATTTATAAAGCCACGAGAGAATTTAGCATCCCTAATAAACTGACACGACTATGTGTGTTGACCATGACCAATGTTATAAGTCAAGTAAAAATATCCGGATCACTATCATGCCCATTCAACATCTATAACGGGCTCCGACAAGGGGATGGACTGGCCTGCGTCGGAGAAAGTGATCCGAAACTCTGTCGTAACGGCGAGTGAAACACTCTATAAGTCCATTCAGATACTGTCTTTCGCAGACGACATCGGTATCCTTGGTTGGTAAAAACCGAAGAGCTGTACAGGAAGCTTTAATCCAGAGCGAGCAGGCGGCACGAAATCTGGAGTGCACATAAATGAGAGCAGAACAAAGTTCATGGTGGCCACGTCTGCGAGTAGAAGATCCAATATTGATCCCTCAATTAAAATACTGGAGCGCGAATTTGAAGTAGTGAATTCCTTTAACTATCTCGGGTCAACTGTAGCAGCCGATAACATTATGAAACCAGAAATACGCGCATGGTTGCTTAAAACCAACAAAGCCAATTATAGTCTGTCAAGACTCTTCAAATCCGGGAATATAATCGTTATGATCCAAGCTGCTGGTATATAAGACAATGGTCATACCAGTACTTACATATGGATCCGAGACTTGGGTGCTTAGCAAAAAACATTCTGACCTCAAAGCCGCGATCGAGAGAAAAGTCTTACGGAGAATTGTTGTCCCCGTATGTGAGGAAGGACTATTACGGAGACTTTATAATGATGAGGTCTACGAGCGTTACCGCGATGTCGATATCGTGAAGAAAATTAAGCTCGGTAGGCCCCGGTGGGAAGAACACCTAGCTCGCATGAGCGAAGAGAATCCAACTCTGAAAGTCCTTTGCGGAAGTATTTATGGAACACGACAGCGATGCCGGCCAAGCCTACGCTGGAAAGGTGGCATGCGGGACCTCCTGTCTTAATAAGCTCCGTTGGAATACAATCTGATCCCGGGGCCTTATTATATCTGAGCCGATTTACCGCTCTGCTTAATCCGTGTACGCTAGGTGGCGGCGGTATAGTCATTGGTCATTGTTGGAACCTTCAATTCCTCAGTTAGCTGGCCAGTTAGCAAGTCATAAAAGTGATCTTCCCATCGCTCTAAGATGCTTTTGAGGTCAGTGATCAGATAACCCTCTTTGTCTTTGTATTATGTGCAACGCGGTGTATATTGAGTCATACCGGGGACTCTTTGGTAGGACTTGCGCGCCTGGTGTGGTACTCGCACTCTCTAATCTTCTAATTAACGGACGAGGTTTTTCTCTCAGGCTGCTTTCTTTCGCCGGTGAATTTTTTTTCATATATTTTGAGCTCTAAATATTCAGCTTCGCATGCCCACGTTCTATGAGATTGTTGCATTGCTCGGTATGCAGCATTTTTACATTCGTCATCGAACCAGACGTTCCGATCTTTACAACTATTGCCTGAGATGGAGTCAGCAGTACTAATACAGGATTCTTAAGGCGTGTCCATTTCTCTTCTACGCCCGACATCTCAGGCCCAGGCCTTACTCTCCCTGCATTTATGGCGAGTCCTATCAGTTGACCGTAATTCTTTGTAGGCTCTTCGTTGCCAAGGGCAGCTGTGTTTACTCGATTCGCATTCACGGGTGTAGTCTTTCTTGATGATGCAATCCGCGCTCGGAGCACCATACCAACAAGATAGTGGTCCGAGTGGACGTTGGCAACTCGGTACGTTCGTACGGTCATCAAGTTCGGGTTGTGGCGGCGCGGTCAGGTTTTTACTTAATGTGAGATGTATAATTATGATCAAGTGGAGGGTCGTCGAAAATTTACTTTTTAGTTATCATCAATGGAAAATAGCGGAAGTTTTACATTTTTTTTTGTTTAGTTAGGTCAGAAACTCAGCAACCTGCACTTTAATTATAATCCAGCATCATATTGTTATTTAAGAGCTCACTTATTAGCCTCCATATTTAAAAGGGATAATCTAGCATAATAACAATAAAATGTTGTGCCAACCACCAATAATGCTGGGCGTAAATAATTCTAGAAACCATTGAACAAAACAAAACTGTCTACCACATTAGCTCTGATCCATTGAATAAAATTCATCCTAAACAGCATACCCAATAAATTAGCCAATTTGCTAAACAATAATACCAAATAAATTACTCGCAATTAAGTGGCCGTGCGTGCGGTTGGCTCAAGTTTAACTGAAATATTATGCCGACTGCCCGCCAACCCACTAGAAGACCATTTCGTCGAGATTATTATACATACGTACCATGTTATATTAACGATTGGCGCGATGCATCCTAAAACAGGATTAACGCACGGTGGTATTTGCACGCCAATTGTCGGAGTTATAATGACAATGAGAACATCATAATATGCCGGAAGCAGACATATTGGTACACACACAATGATGAGAGTGCAATAATTATATGGGCAAACTATATCTAAAACCGCTCGCACATGCAGTCAACGCATGAAATTCTGACGCCTATTCGAAAATCAAAACCAAATATTTATTCAAACATTTTATGAAAATTCAAAATTTTACAATTTCCTCTATTGGTGGTGCTGCGGAATGCCCAGGATCAAGTGCATATGAATATTGCGGCATAATATATGGATTTATAAATTATAATTAATTAACAAAGCTATTGCCGTGAAAGCTCATTGCATAATTATTTACTCACGTATACGCGTACTCAGCATTTATGCCGCAGAATATGCTGTTTATTGTTTCATGTTGTAGGTGATGTATTGAGTGTATAGTGTATAGCTACAATCCATCATTCAAAGGTGGAATATTGTTGATCTCACTTTAAATAGCCCGAAGCAGGTGCATAAAACCCGTCTTTGTTGCCGTAATAATTATCATTTTGTGGCAAAAAAATGTCAATACAAAAAATCCAATTGAATTAATTAAAAGAAATAAATGATAGAACACAAATTGTAAAAAAAACGTTCACTCTTGAATGCAATCGTTTCGAGCAGAGTGTGGTGTGCCGTACCATATTGAATGGCTGTGGTTTCATCAACTCTCCACTCTGATTGTCACGGCAAAAAGCTGCCACCAAATTACCGAACTGATATTAATTATCGCTCACATTTTCTATCTATTGTCCTTTTGTTTACACTGAAAAAGACCCATTCGCCTTTTGGCAACAATATACATATAACTTTTGTATGTACTCTATTAGTTTTACGTTCGTTCGTCTGTCCGCCTTTTAGATGGAATTTTTTCGAAAACATCTGAAATCAATGTCAACAGTAAGCAAAGCAGGTCTTCTCATCATCATCGTGTCCTGTAATCCCGGTTGGGGCATAGGGCGTCAACAAAACTTCTTCAACCCGCCGTGCACCCTGGTGGATTCCATTCAAAGGACTGCTTTACAATTTCGTCGTTTGGTTTCTTCAGTGTGTGACCAATCCATTGCCATTTACGCTTTCTTATATCAACGTCCAGCCGCTCTTGACTTGTCCTGCGCCACAATTCCTCGTTTGATACAATTTGTGGCCAGCGAATCTTTAGGATGTGGCGTAGATAGCGATTCACAAAAGCTTGCAATTTCTTCTAAATAGTAGACGTGACTTTCCACGTTTCGCAGGAATACAACAACACGGATTAGACATTGGATTCGAAGAATCTTAACTTAGTGCGTAAGGAGATTAGACTGGATTTCCAAATTAGGGCCAGAGTACCAAAGGCACCACGAGCTTTACTAATTCTACTTTTAACGTCCAGATTCGTACCGCCATTTGCAGAAACAATACTGCCAAGGTAGTTAAACTGCTCGACTTCTTCCACTGTATAATAATACGCTGCTGTGTGGAGCGGCCTGTGAGAATTATATTTGCCTTTTTGCTGTTTATTCTTAGACCACTCGACTCTCCCTTCACTTTCAGTGTTTGGCACATCCCGTTCAGCCCACTGATCTTATTAGCCAGGAGGCATATATCATCGGCATAGTCTAAATGACTGAGCCTTTCAAATGGCCTCCATTGAATGTCCTGTCGCTCCGCTGTACCAATACTGGCCGTCAATACGTCGTCCATTGCCAGCAGGAAGAGGATTGGCGATAGAACATCCCCCTGTCTAACACCCTTTTGCACTACGAAGGAGTCGGATAGCTGCCCATTGTGTAAAACAAAACACCTTGCGTTGTTGTAGGACTCTCTAATAATGGCAATAATTTTTGGGGAAATTCCTCTACTCAGCAACGATCTCCATATACATTCTCGGCTAACTCGATCAAAGGCCTTCTCAAAATCCACGAACATGAGGTAAATCGGTGATTGAAATTCCATCGACTGCTCAAGGACGATATGCAGGGTGTTGATATGGTCGACAGATGATCGACCACTGCGGAAACCAGCTTGATGCCTCTTGAGTGTAGACTCGATTCTATCCTCTTTATCCGCACGTGAATGATGGTTGCCATTAGTTGTGGGAAATCAGACAAAACGGTGATACCACGCCAATTGTTGCAATTCTGAAGATCACCTTTCTTTGGCAGCTTAACAATTACACCATCCTTCCAGTCCTTGGGATAGCTTCGAGTTTTCCCAAATAATTTGTATCAACGGCTGTAGAATACTAGCCGTTGTTACTGGATCGGCTTTCAAGAATTCAGCTGGTATTCCATCAAGTCCAGCTACTTTGTTGGTTTTGATGAGATTTATTGAATTTTAGATATCCGACCCGGAAGGGGGTTTTCGCTGTCGATACCCCTATAGGACCTGCGCATCTCGTTAAGTTGGGGCACTTCAGCACTCTGCTTAACGGATCCAGGGCACAAAAATGATCCTTCAATCTGCGTAGCTGATCCTCAATTGATACCAAAACCATCCACATCCGTTACAGGGTGATTGGTGTTGCTTTTTTTTCCAATAACATCTTTGGATATTTGGTACAGTTCACGGATATCTCCTCTTCTTGCAGCGTTTTACGCATTATCTGCGTGTCCATCTAACCTCACCCTCCTATCACGTCTTACACAGCGATAGACCAACTTGTGTGCAATGCGATACTCGCTTCGCAATTCAGCCTTTCGTTTAACATCTGCTTTGGCATTTATTTGCATTTTCAACGATTTGCGAACTTCGATTTTATCCCAGGTGTCTTGGGATATCCAAGAGTCTCCAACTCTTGTCCGCTTGGGTACAGCTTCGGATCCAGCCTCTATAAAAACACTTTTTATTTCAGCAGGTCTTCTGCCTAGTTGACAACATATTTGTCTTAGCCACAAAACAAAGTTACCAATTAGCCTGATCACCCTTTCATAACTTAGCATAATACTAACACACTATACAAAGCACAAACTCCTTGAAATCTATTCTATCTATACCTATATCTATTTTAAGACACAGAAAAACTTTTAAACCTTAGCAGGTGGAGACAATGCAAACATTGAATTACAGACAAAAGTTACTTTTAATGTGCACAGCAATTTGACTCCCGTTGATTGGTATTTCATAACAATAATTATTAGGAGTACGAGTATCATGTAAAACAAACAAAAGTTTATAGGACTTTTATTGACTGCACGAATCTATCTGTATCTGAATATAAATGCAAAAATGATAACAAATGTACAAACACGAGAGTGTATTAATATCCATTGTTGCTGTTTGCTGTTGCTGTTGATTCTAATTAACTTAGATTTACATTTTTTGTCAATCGGAAAGTTTTTGTGTGATTTTCAGTACAAAGCATATTTTAATCCAATTGCGTTTTTGGGCTTTGTGGAAGGATACGTATCAAAATGAGGCATTCTAGCGCTAATTGAGTACCTCACTAGTAAAGCTAGGTCCACCACTCTACCTACCATACTTTCTCTAGAACGGGACTAAGAAGTCAGAGTACTTTTTGCTAAGCAACCAAATCTAAGCAAATCATATCCATATTGAAGTTCCCAGAGGAGACTGCTGTACCTTATTTCATCGATGGATTTGATGCCTTCTAAGCTCGGTAGATAAATAGGGCAAGGCTGCTAGTACATAGAATGTCTAGAATGGGCACTCTCTTCGTATTTAGCAGCCTGGTCGAACACTTCTGGACCGTTATGTTGCCCGGAATAGTTTCTATTCTAAGCGGCCTAGCAAAGCTTGCTATACTAGTGGCAAATGATTGGGTTCAAGGTTCCGGATGATAAGCTGCCAGGGATAGCTTTGCTTCGCCGAGGTACTCATACTGAGCGTGCTGAGGCGTTTGATGTGAGATCTCACCAAGGTCGCGTTGATACTACGGGAGTTGGTTAATGCCCAGGGATGAGGTTTACCTATTTTGAGGTCAGCTCAGTCTGTGCCAACTTTCTGGGCTTTGCCTACGTTGTGGCTGTTGGTTTACTACCCAAATGTGAGTAAAGAACTAGCATTGGTACATCAGCCGCCCCTGGTGTTACCAATTTCTTTGGACGTCAGTGACCCTCCTGACGTAACCGGCGCGAGTATGTGCTCTATGTGGAGTTACATACCTTAACCGGTTACCTTGAACCAAAGATCCGCAGGGATATAAATTTGCTCCTGCTCAATAATGGTACATCTATTGAGATGGACGTTGAATTTTTGCATAACCAATACGTGTCTGAAAAGGACCGTGGAATTATGCCTTCTATGGCGTTGTTCTAAGTACGCAAATTTATCTAAATAGAGTGCGATATCGCGAACATCCATCAGATGCGCCTACAAGGTTACTAGCAGCAGAAGGGCCATGAGGTGCCCAATCCAACTGCTGCTTGTACAAGGCCTATCCGTCAACGACGACCTGCGCCTGTCGGCAGTAGACAAACTACTACCCATCGTTGCAGGAGCATTACAGGTTGACAGCAATGGCACCGGTAAAGAATAAGAAGCGTTCTTCGAAGTTTTTATCTTCGTTTTCTCAAAATCTAGCAAAAGAAAACAACAATTTCTGCCTGTCATTTGGATTCCCACGAATGGCGGAGATAGGGTGGTCCATCTTTAAAGAGATCTGCAATATACATTTAGGGCTAAATAATCCAGAGGGCGCCAGGTATCCAGATACTCCATGAGCGAATGGGCTACCAGCCAGGCCAGGCATCATAATCCAGCACAGGGGATGAGGAAGGGGATTGGAATGTAGAGAATGGAGAAAGGGGAAGCGTGTGTGTAAGCGAGCTTTGGTTTCAGGACTCATCTAAAGAAAAACTCTCAAGAATCTTTGACCTTACTTAGCCCATACAACTCGACAAGTTCGACGCTTATTGCATTTTTTATGAATTATAAAGCAAATCAGACTATCCTTTGATCACTAAGCATAGTTTTTTGAAAAGTTGGTTTGTAGCGTCTTTGGTCACTAATAGCCTTGTAACAAATTGTCTTAGACCGCTTCAAATTCGAATTCGAATTCTTTTACCCGACTTTAGTGCAAATTATTTTCCGATACGTTAAGATCTGAGTTCACTAATACGAGTATTAAATGATATGTGGTGTGCAACTGTTTTTTTTAATCAAAACCTAAAAAAAGGTTTTTTTGGAAGAGTGGAAGAAGAGAAAATCTGATTTTGGTATCTTACAACAGGGAAACGGCTGTGCGCCTCGTAAATCTTCTGCAGTTCCCTTTATTGCACATCAAATTGCATTAAGCGAAACCGATAACCACCCGCTTGCACCCTTGCAGATGTGCCATACAGCAGATACTCTCGAGGGTATAAAAAATTACACTTTTTTCATTACTTTTTTGATAACATTTAAGTATGATTTGTGCAAAAAAAAAGTGATGCACATTTACCGAAAGAAAGGATATAGCACGAGACTAAAGGGGGAACTTTCTCTTTACATTCCCTTTGCATTTAAACAGCGCAGTCATTCGTGTTTTTCATTTCTACCCGACGTCCAGGGGTCATTACAAATGTTATTATTTCGAATTACGTGACATACATGAAGGACCAATACTACTGCTATTATTTATTATCACAACCACAATAATATTTTTAATATAATTTCAAGATACGTAAATGACGATAATAATATCGATGGCGTACTTGGACAAAAAAGGAACTTTTTATTACTTTTCGTTTTTGCAATAAAATATACCTGAATCGGCATAATTTCCAGACACGACTGGGAATAAAATTTGATTTACGTACCACTCAAGCTCATGCGAATCAATGCCACCAACTGGTGCATTAGATGAATGATTGTTACAGGTTTTCCTCTTCCGCTTATACGCAAAACGTTATGCTAGTGGCCGACGACGCTTTTGAAAATGCACATCACATATCTGTTGTAAAAATTTATATCCTTGTTATGGTTAAGGGCTTTGTGCGTTGACCTTTGGTAGCCTAAGGGTGATGTATGTGGTGAACATCTTGACTCTAATCCGATTTATGGAATGGCGTAACAGGAAGCTTAACTAACACAAACCGGCAAGGAGAATATGAAAATGTGCTGGAAAGGAAATACGAGGAAGATTCACTGTTAGCTACGGTGAAATAAGAAGTACACCCAGTCAACTACAAGTACTGGCAACAGGCAAATAACCCATCTGGAGGGACAATTTAATGTGTTTGCTGCATAAGGCAATGAATTTGGTACACACATTATACACATGTGGGTTCGTGTGTGTATGTGTGGCGTCAGACATACTCTTTCACCACAACAAGGATCAAGTTTTGTTAAGGAAACAAGCGAAACACAACAGTAAGCAGACAACAGAACATAGAGATTCGTTTCTCTGTAGAATTGGCCACAGATTTACACCCCTACAGCAACCCTTCTTATGTTGTTATTGCCACGAAGAAGTGCAAAGTAATGTCTCTAATTTACGTTTACAACTTTTGTGTACACTATTAGTGCTCTTTTGTGGTTAATTATTTGAACGAAAACGCCTGAAAGTGGAGAGGCCGAATGTTGTCTTTAAACATCTCGATGGGGGAGATGAAGCCAAAAAGCGCCAGATAGCTGCTAATTATGGCTCTATTTCGTACGCACGACGACAACATCTTGTGTGACATTGCGGAGGCGACCGACGAAAACGTGCGACAAATTAATTTTGATCTGTGCGAATATGGGTGTTAACCCGCCGTCTATAATGATATTTCTAGATGTGCCAACTGCAACCAAATTGAGAAAGTTGTCCCGTTGATGTCCATCCTATTCGTTATTTCAATGGGAAACAGTTCTTGTAGAACTTCTTCAAATTAGCAGCGAACACTTTTTCGGTTTTGTTAAGACGATAATGCCCACCGCATTAGACGGTGGAAGTTCGACAATAACTAGAACTGTAACTGTAGCGGGAAACTATTATTATCGCAAGACACGACATGGACTTGTTAATTTTCTTTTGTTAAATTTCTGTTAGCCATGTAAGGCTAATTATTGTCCTGAGAAATCAGGGGGGTGGTTCGACATTCGCACTCTCACTATTGAAAGTGTTGATTAATTTGTCGCAAAGGATATACAGTTTCAAAGTGATGCTCGTACTTAATTGGGCCTAACAAGGCGTTAGATTTTACATGGTTAGATAGTAAGATTTTCTAATGCAATAAGATCGTGCTGTATCAAAGTTTATATTACTTTCTTTTGATTAAATAAAGACTTTCATTGGCATTGGCAGTTTAGAACTTTGTCTAGACGCTGATGCGCTTATAGAGATAAAACGGCATTTCCATACATAAGATGATGATGATGATAAATGTGATGTTGTAGAAATGTGACCCATATGGATCTATTGCACTGCCCCCTGACTAGTGCTATAGAGCCAGTGCATGCCCGTCCCTATAGCACCCCGTCCATACCAATGATTCTTAAGAATCCAATAATATGAAGCGGGTTCAGTGAATGTCGCACAGACTCCGAGATTGCGTGGGTTCCCAAGAGGTCTTTTCTCCGACGGATCGTTGCTCCGCACTCGTTGAATAGATGCCATGGGGTCTCCTCCGCTTCCCCACAGAGTCTGCAGCTTCCACCCTCTTCTATTTTTAACTTCTTTAGGTGCCCCTTCAGTTTGCAATGTCCTGTTAGGAAACCCGTAATGATTCTTACATTACTTCTACTAAGTTCCAATATTAGGCGTGACCTCTTTGGGTTATAGTTCCCCAACATTTCCTTTGCTTGCCGTAGGCCTAGGAGGTTCTCCCATCTTTCGGAAGCGGCTGCCTTTCCCATACTGCGTACCTTTTCCCGCATTATGCGGTACCCTATGCCATAGAAGGATTCTGGCCCTACAAGCGAAGTTTCTGCTCCTTTATTCGCGAGCCTATCCGCAGCTTCGTTGCCTTCTATGCCGGTGTGTCCCGGCACCCAGTATAAACATACTTTGTTGGTTTCACCAATCCTGTTAAGCTTCGCCTTGCATTCCTCCACCAGTTTTGATGTGACGTGGAATGCGTCTAGAGCTTTTAAAGCAGCTTGGCTGTCTGTCATGATTGCTATTTCCTGCCTCATGTAGTTCCTATGCAGATTGAAGTGAGCATGTATACTTCTGCCTGGAATATAATCGGGTACATCCCCATCGATATTGAGTGTTTGGTTCGTGGCCCATATACTACAGCACCCGTGCCTTCTGCATTCTTTGATCCATCCGTATACCACTTTATGGCACCCGGATGTATCTGGTCTTCAGTTTCTGACCTGAATTCCTTCTTGGTGCTCATTTTGATTTCAAAGTTCTTTTTGAACTGAAGCTTCCGCACCATGTTATCGCACGGCATGCTCGCTAGAGGAATCAGCTTGGTAAGTGGTTCTAATATCCTTCTTGCCCTGCTGTCCGTGAAGCAGCCTGCCTTGCTCGAACGTAACTTGGTTTCAATGGATTTGCTCTCTACCACTAAGTGTAGTGGGAGAAGCCCAAGGATTGCCTCTATGCCCGCTGTTGGGCAGGTCCTCATGGCCCCTGTAATTAAGACGCAGGCCAGTCTCTGTACTTTTTCCAGATCCCTTTTCGTGGTGCTTAGCTTGGTCCTGTTCGCCCATGCAACTGTTCCGTAGCTAATCATTGGAATAACTATATATCATGGTGTACATCCAGTGCATTATTCTGGGGCAAACTCCCCACGATTTTCCTGCACACCATGATTGTTCTTTTTGATTTTTGTAGCCCTGCTTGTTGGTGTTTGTTCCAGAGCAGTCTACTATCAAATATCAGTCCCAGCTATTTAATCTCTTTGCTGATAGTGATCTTTTCTCCATTTAGGGTAATCGGGTGTATACGCCCCAACTTCCTTCTGTTGGTGAAGGGAAGGGTGTGGTCTTGTTACGGTTTACCCTGGGTCCCACCTCTTGACACCATCTACTCGTGATGGTTAATCCATTTTGGATGATGTCACAGAGCACTTCTTCGAACTTCCCTCTAGCTACGATGACTATATAGTCTGCGTAGCCTCCTTGGGCGTAAGTCCCTGCTTCAGCTAGTCGCTGGAGTAGTTGGTCTACAAGGATGCTCCACAGAAAGGGAGAGAATACTCTAAAAACTGATGAATTTTTAAATATTCGAATCCTAATATATAAAATCGGTAAAACAGTGAATAAACTTTCATTGAAAAGTCTTGGGTTTTAGCAAAACTAGCGGCTAAATTCAATGCTATCACAAGAAGATGGTAACATGTTGGTAAATTCTATACAATGATATGTAGATCCGAGTGCAATTGTATTTGAAGACACATAACAAAGTAACAAATAATACATTGAATCGGGTCTTGTCGATTAAAAACTATTTTAAATGTTCTTTCAGGACAATCTCAACTGGCCGACAAATCTATAACTACAAGAATGACCTTAATTTGAGTAAAAATCTTGTTATTTATAAAAGCAATAGTTCCAAAATAGATCAAAATTAGGTGGTTAAATGGAACTCCAACTGTCGATACCATCAGCTTCTTTTTCATGCTCAAATCAACACCATTTAGATCTTCGTAAATGTTACACTTATATTCAATACCAACAATACAACCAGCGAATGACCATTTTTTGACTAAAAGCAGACTAATTTAGGTCAGCTTATCAAACCTTCAGCTCACTGACTTCTTTCTCAATAACTCTATAAGAATAGGTCTTTGACTCTCTCATATTGAAGCGAGATGAGGGTACTTCTGTTTTCCGGCAGCTTTATATGTATCACATGCCCTGAAGTACTGCCCCAGTGGAGAAAATGAATCTACATGATGATGGACCGTTCTGTTACAACATGATGTTATATCTTATTAATTTACCCCCTTTTAGTAACCCATGTTAGGTGTTTTAAGAAGAGTCAAGTGTTTCTTACTTCGCTACTTCCAAATGCCGGACATCCGCAGAGAAGGTGAAAAGCGTTATTTATACCTCTCCTTAGGTAAAAATACAGCAACCTTATCGCAGTCAGTTAGTAAATATTTGATAGTGAACCAGACTACTTGAGAAGTTGAAAAGTAGATAGAACTTCCGCCTATATGAACAGTAGTTTTATATGCGAATAATAAGTAATCACCAGTGTAAAATTATGAACTATTGCTCTTGGTTAACTAAAGTTTTAAATTTGTAAATAAACGAACTTGTGAAGTGTTTTTATTTGCCAAATCCAAAGTAACAAAAGTAACAGGATCTTTACGATCGCTCTCAACTCAAGTCCAGCTTTGGAAAGACTCTCCATGCTATGACACATGTGAGGGTGCTTGTCCACCTCTGATTTTCCGATGCTTCCGCCTCTCTCCTAAGGATTAAAAGGTATTCCAATGGACATCTAAGAAAGGTTACATTTTTAACAAAATATTTTCCAGCGAATTTATTGACATATTTTTCCAAATCACGAGTATATTATGAGTATGATTCGAATTTTGTTATTTACGATTCGCTTTATTTTCCTTACCTTTTCACCTACTTCGAGCATCAACTATAAATTTTTTGGAAGAGCTGTTCAATTTTTTTTGCAATATTTTAGCCACTCGATAATATTGAAGAGAAATGTATCCGAACTTTTTAATTATTTTTAGTATTTCATCGAAAAATACATTGACATAAGTCATCCACTTTAGTCACAAAAACAGAAACCTTGTACTTTCTCTGGACTCCCCATCAATTTTCAATTAACTAAAGAGAATTTTATTGAAAATATATTTTCTGATTTGTAAAGGGAATCACTCGACCAATCAGAAAAAATCCACTGCCATCAATTCCATAGTATACTAATAGTACTTCGAATCGCTGAAGCATACGCCTACTGTAAGATTGGCCATTCGATAACTGACAAGGATGCCACGAAAGATACCAATTTCTAAGAAGATTTACTTGATTAGTCCGTGTATATAATGGACATAGGACAATTATTCCCCGATTTTGTAACGCACGAGTCAATCACTACATCACAAGTCCACAAAATTGCCATTTGCAATTTTCATTCTTTTCGGTCTCGGTTCTGTTGGCGAACTCATTAAATTGGAACGTAATTGGCAAACTGATCTCGAATGCTTTTAATTGTGCTAGTGGGAGAGACTCTGGTTAATACGAGATAAGAAGACATTCGACATAAGTTAGGAAAAGTTGACAGGATAAGAGATAATTGGATCTATTCCCCTTCATGTTGTCAGGAATTTTTATGAATTGCGGCAACTTTTGACAATGACCAGATACGAAATCGAGCCTGTCTTACTTGAATAATGTATAATGTATATAGACGCAAGACAATTCAACTGTCCGAGCAAAAATGATGAAGTAAATTATACCTTAAACGAACAGAATTTTTGTAACTGTCTACTCGTCAATATAATCAGACTTGTGAAGTGTGTGTCGGATAATAATGACTGCTATTTAGTGTGTGTGGATTATTCTAAGCAATCAATAAGATCAAGAACTTTATATTGTTGAATAAATGAGAATTTGAAACAACAAGTGGCATTAGTTAGCAAAAGGGTGTTTCAATTGCTACTTTGTATAACTATTCTGTTAAGAGTTGACTTTGTTAAAAGAAAAATATTCGTTGTTTGACTTATAATTAAGTACACCCTTTTATCTACGCTCGTAATAAGTGCAATGACGATATACAAAAGAACAAAAAATCTACGCAGAACTCCTTCAAGCCAACGTCGAGTTAACTACGCGAACATTGCATGCGATATATCTGTGTGTATCTGTGAATCTGAAACCATTCCATCGTCGTTAAAAGAAGGCTTAATAGTCAAACTCCCAAAGAAAAGTGATTTGAGAAATTGCGAAAACTGGAGAGGAATTACCCTGCTAAATACCATAAACAAAGTGATCTCCTCTATAATTGCTAGGCGCTTACAGAATGCGTTAGAGCCAATCTAAGAAATGAACAAGCAGGATTTCGCCAAAACCGTTCTTGTACTGATCAAATTAACATTCTGCTTATAATCATTGAACAGTCAGTCGAGTATCACTCTCCTCTATATATGGTTTTTGTAGATTTTAAACGCGATTTTGATAGAGCGTGGGCCGAAACATGATGTGGCAGATTTTATCTAGCTATGGTGTTCCGGAAAAACTCATTAACATCACTAAGGAGCTGTACCGCGACTCAACATGCCGTGTCATTCATAACGGTCATCTTGGCTCACCTTTCAACATCTACTCGTGAGTCAAGCAAGGTTGCACCCACCCTCTCACCATTGCTATTTACAATTGTCATCGACTGGGTGATGAAAATAGTACCTAACCATCGGGTTTGCAATGGAATGTTTTTCACCGCCTTGAAGACCTTGACTATGCCGATGATATCTGTCTCCTATCACAATCGCTAGGTGACATGGAGCGAGAATTAAACTCACTAGAACTCCACGCTAAAAAAGTGGGTTTAAAGTTAACGTCTCAAAAACAATACTACTTCGCGTTAACGCTAGTGGAACATGTGATCTCTCGATTGACGGACATCAGATAGCGGAAGTCGATAAGTTTTGTTATTTGGGCAGCAGGATGTCAAAAAATGATGGTAATGACTCGGATGTGTGCTCTCGTGTAAACAAGCCGTGACACTCCTATAGCATGCTAAATAATATCTGGAACTCCTCGCAAATCTCCCGGAATCTGCAGCTAACGATCTTCAGATCTAACGTTCTCTCAGTACTCTTGTATGGCTGCGAAACGAGGAAAGTCACAGAGTCAATTGCGATGCGCCTCCAAGTCTTCGTCAACAAGTGCTTAAGGAGGATCAATAAGATTGGCCGGACATTATCACCAGCAGGAACACTGAGCCGGCTTGCAACTATTCTAATAAGAAGTAGTAGTAACACAACCTGCATTAACTCGCTCTTGTTGACCAAACGCACAAATATTGTGCCATGGATTTTTATGAAATTGAAAAGGCTTTAATACTGCGTATCTACCATTAGGCCTATCTTCGGATGTACTCACCAAATCAGAGATTCCTTCTTTAGCCGCACTACAGTTATGCGGAATGAATTGCCCGATTTTGTGTTCCGCATTTATATGATTTGCAGTCATTTAAGACACGTGTGTATAGACATCTCATCTTTTCCTCTCCCTAATTACCTAACGCCCACGCTGTGCTTAACACTATAAGGGTGCAAATCCCTTTAGCATATGTACATTATACAAAAAATGTATCCGAAAGCATTTCTCGAAATAATCGTGTCTGTAAATACAAATTTAAAACTTTATTTTTGGAATTTGACGATATTCATATCGATATGGTTTAAATAATTTAAAAAAATGTGCAATGTTTTATCTTAGAAATTTAATTTTCTTTCAAAAAGGACCTACAGTGATCTTGTACCTGGAAGCGTTCAAGAGTTATAGGGTGTAAAATCATGTAAGGTCAAAAGAACGTTTTCCTTTATTTTTAAAACTTTCATTTTTAACCCTGCTCCATTGGACCGAATGCATAAACATTGGGAGGTAGGTTTGTAGAAAATTTAATAAACTTTTATTCTGCGTTTGCCCAAAAAAATTATGCCAGAGCATTTTTCGAAATAATCGCGTTTGAAATAAAATTAAAAAATTTTTTTTTTTTAATTTGACGACGTTTATTTCGATAATGGTTCCAAGAATTTAAAAAAATGTACATTGTCCAACCTTAAGAATTTAATTTTCTGTCAAAAACGATAAATAGTCAGCTTATAACTAGAAGCATTCAAGATTTACAGGGTCTGAAGTTATGCAAGGGCAAAAGTGCGTCTCTTCGCATTAAAATGCTACGTACACCGCAGGGGGAGCAATTAGACTCGCACGATTTTTTCACAAAATTAAACAAGAAGTTATTCCAATACGAATTTGCCACCTAAACAGATACACCCTGTATAGGGAAATCATCGCGAATATCCTTGAGTCAAATTTACTTTGAAAATCAGTCGTCGTTAAGCGGAATTTATAGACGGCTTCGACTTCATCCAACCTTATTTCTTCGAAAATGAATCCCAAGTTCACGTACAGTTAATGGAGATTATTACCGCACCATGATGAATGATTTCTGTTTGAAAATATGGATGACATTGATCCATATGAGATGGGGTTTCATCAGGATTGTGCTATTGCCATACGGTGACGGCAACTATCGTCTTATTGAAATTTTCATTTGGCTATGAGCTGATTTTGAGGAATGGACCTGAAAATTGGCCTTCAAGATCGTGTGACTGGACACCTTTCGATTATTTCCTGTCGGACTTCGTGAAGTCACTGATAAACCAAAAATTAGACTCCAGATTGCGCTTTTTTAAGTACAGCAGTGGTGGCTCTTAAGACGCGATCGGTGCAATTCCATGACTAAGACATCTCGCCCTATCAGTCAAGATCGTGTGACTGGACACCTTTCGATTATTTCCTGTCGGACTTCGTGAAGTCACTGATAAACCAAAAATAAGACTCCAGATTGCGCTTTTTCAAGTACAGCAGTGGTGGCTCTTAAGACGCGATCGGTGCAATTCCATGACTATGACATCTCGCCCTATCAGTCAAGGAATAACCCCAATAAGGATTTCGTCTTCAGCCTTACTTTCGGTATCATAATATCTTCTTCATGGGTTGTAAGGACGAAGAACTTCGACAAAATTTAACTCGAAATTATACCGTAAAATAGACAAGGAACAAAGCCATATCATACCCCCCGATAGTAACGTATCAAGAAGTTTTCCCCTTTACTTCTAGTTAACTCAAACGCACTCAAGGGAACACACACACGGCAAAAGTGAAACTATCGAAGTGCACGTTGTACACACACACATGGAAAAGAAAAGAAATACAATCTGACTTGGTAGGTTTTGAATTTCTTGACGTTTTCTTTGAGGCTAATTATTACCCTGCATTAGCCGACGTTAAAACGTTGGGTTTGATGCAGTTTTACGGATGCGTTCGCGCATTACTTCATTTAAGGATGCAAGTTAGAAAAAGTGTGAAGTGAAAAAAACCCAATTGCACTAAGGTTGCAATCATTTTCTGAGTTTTTTTTTTAATTCGTGTACTCGTACGTTTGTGAATTCTTAAATTCTCTATATTCACTTTGGCTGTTCGTTTGTGGCCAAATACCCACCCATAACACGCGCCACACAAGAAACGCGACACACGTCACAAGCAGAATATAAAAAACAATATTTGGGACTAAGACGATCACAAAATTTCAGCTCTCTAGGTCGTGTGTAAGGTGGTTAAAAAGGACCCCAAAAAGTCGCGTTGTACGCGGAATATAAAAAATGCTATTTTAGGACTAAGACACTCATAAAATTTCAGCTCTTTAAGTCGTGTGGAAGGTGGACCTGAAGTAGTCGAAAATATAAACAAAGAGGTGACAGATCAAGTTAAATAAAAGTTTTAAAAAGAGTTTATTTACTTTAAAACAAAAAAAAAAACTGTTTGGTAGCCACTGTTTTAGGAAAACATTTATTTTTGGAGGAGAAGAAAAGATTTACAAATTTTTTTTGGTGACCACTGTTTCAGCAATCGACTTATTAAATGCTATTTATTAACTTCGTGGGCGCCATGGCTCAGTGGAAATGCACATAGCTACTGAGCAGGAGGTTCGTGGTTCGAATCCCAGTAACACCGAAAGTATTTTTCACGGTGTCCCACCTCTCGCGAATGGGTGACAAACGTTCCGAGAGTAAAAATTTGTCACGGAAAGCTTCTCAATTCGCCGTTCGGATCCGCCCTAAATTGTAGGTCCCTTCCATTTGTGTCCAAAAATATACATGCGCAACACAAATGGTCGTTAGAAGATAGGCCTTGGACCGCAATGGTCTGTCTCGCCGAATATTATTATTATTATATTAACTTCACGTGCCCGTGGCTGGCTGGCTGGCAGGCTGGTCAGATTTTCTGATCAATTTTTAACCCACTTCCCAAAGCCCGATTTTATTAAAATTTTTGTACACATGTATATTTCCGGTGACAATACTTTCTGTTAAAATTTAAGGCCCCTCGCACGATGGAGTCGACCTTCGGTCGAGACAATACACCCAAGATACTGGAAACTCTCTACTCTCTCTCTCTACCGAGGTTGATAATTTTGGTTTTGGCAGTGTTAATCTTTAAACCCGCAATATTTGCCTGCCTCTCCACATTTGTTGTCATTTGGTGCAGCTCCATAATCCTGTTTAAGAGTAAACAAACGTCGTCAGCGTAGTCCAGATGTTTGAGTTAAGATGTAAGACTCCAACGAATTCTTCAGTTTCCAGTAGATAAAGCTGCGCGAAGCACATCGCTAATCATTAACAAAAAAAGTATCGGCGATAGAATGCAACCTTGTCGTACCCCACTTAGGATCTCGAATTCCCCTGGCAGCTTTCCTCTATGCAGCACTTGACATTTAGAAGCATCATAGGTTGCTTTAATAATAGCTATTAGTTTAATGGGTAAGCCTCCTGCGCAACGCGAGCCAGATAAACGGTCTGTTGGCACTGTCAAACGCCTTTATAAAAAACGATGAACAGCAGATGTAGTGTTGACTGGAATTCAACGCACTGTTCAATAATGATCCTTTCATCTTCCAGATGTTCCTTAATTATTTCAAGTACTACTTTGGCTATTACCTTTGAGACTGCAGTAAGCAAGCAAATGCCTCTCCAGTTTTCGCTCTCCATAAAACTACCTTTTTTAGAGAGCTTGACAATCATTCCCTTCTTCCACTCGTCGGGGAAACTTTCTGCCTCCCAAGCTCTCTCTACAAGAGGATATAAAGGCTCTTCTGATGTCGTTGGAGCGGCACGCAGCAGCTCTGCGGATATCCTACGGTCTTGTTGTTCTTTAGTGCGTCGATTGCGGTAGTGGTCTCATCTTTACACGGAGTTGATGTGCAAAATCAGGAAATTGTTACTACCGGCAGCTCCGTTTGATTCTGGTGCATATTGTTGGCGAATAAACGGAAAAGGACCATAGAGAAATGTTCCTTCCATCGCTTAAGCTGATCCTCATCTGAAAAGAGTACGGCACATGCCATTCACCGGATGTTGGCTAGAGCGGTGACCACCTGTCAGCTCTTTGGTGATTCTGTAAACGGTTCTGCTATCGCACCTGCTCGCTGCTTCCTCTGCTTCTGAGGCCAGGTTGTTAATATAGTTACATTTGTCATGTCTTACACTACGCTGCACTTCTCTTAGTTTTCTTCAATACATGGACTCTTCCTCTATCCTCGCTTCTGCTGCGGTGTTTACAATACGAGCTTTAAGTAGTTCAAGTTCTTTAATCCGTAGTAGTTGATTAAATAAAAATTTAGAAATACTTTCTTTCTAAGAAAATTGGCACTAAATTAAATAATACAAAGTATGGGCCTGTTTATTCCACACATGTTAAATATACATAATGGCCACAAGGACAATATTGAGAAAGTATTATAAGAAAGTATTAGTACGTGAGACAATGTAACCGTCAAACATACGACACATTAACTTTAAAACATTATATGAATATAAAAAATAAACACGAAATTTTCGTTCTTCACTTTCTTCGCGAATTACTGCGAAATTCTCACCATACATAAAGAAAATGGCAAATTGCATTTTTTACGGCACTAGTAAATGTGTCTGTGTGTATGGCGAATTTTCGAGTTTGGAATACGAAATTTCGTTTCGCTCGTCTAGAGCGAGCGCATCATCTTATCAACATAATCGCCACAATCATCCGCAAGTCCCCATCAAATCAATGGCTCTTAAAAGCGTTCGTAAATACGAATTTAATGCCTCCGTTATGGGATTCATAGACATTGGTTGATGATGGTGGTCGTGTGCCTGGAAATTGCAAATAAAAATTCACCAAGCTCGGCATGTGACATGAATGTTTCATAATTTTCAACAAAATGGTGGGTCATGCATGGGTGTACTTTCCAAAAAAGTTTTAAGCGCACACAGAAACCGATATGCGGTTGCTATTTTATTGCTCATTTGATGACGTGCGGTATGCAAAATTCATAATTCAATGTGGACGATGACTTAAAAATCGTTGAAGAATGAAGAAGAAACCTTCCACCAATATATCGTTAAATTTTGAAACTGAAATGAGGAAAATGAATAATCGCTAAGCGCCAAATTCTACAAGTTATGAGTAAACCATGGTAATAATAAAAGGGTGACTGGGTACTGTAAATTATCTTTAAAAGGAATTTATTTTAGATTTTTACATTAACCGGCAATGATCTTTTTTTGCTTTTAACAGAAGAAGACAACCGAGCTATTCGAAAGCTTTAACATGACCTGTATAGCTACCTAGATCTTCTCATTTTTCTAATTGCTCACAAAATACCACAATAACTTACCTACAACGTGTAACACATTTCTTTATTTTGCTTTTAATGTTCGAAAACATTCAAGGCATTGTCCGTCCCGGACGACCAAGAATTCGTTACGGCAATAAGTGTATCTTGATTTTTAAAGTACTGGAGAGTCCTAGGATACCAACCCGGTGGTCATATGCTCAGCGAAAAGAAACTCTTTATACACACGTGGTAAAGTGTGAGTAACGACAACGTTCAAGGGGACCAAAAGTCTGCCGGAATAAGGAAACAAGCCAGCATTGCTAGTCGGGGCAAGAGCTTGTAATTGGGTTGAAGAAAATCTCCCTAAAGGCGGATGAATTGCAGGTGGCGGTCAACGGCATGGAAGTCTGATGGCGAACCAGTCTATATGAAAGGCCAATGGCAGCAGCATCCACCGCAGTTCCATATTGGGCGGCTACATTAGGCCTCTGTTTCTCCCGAAATGAGAGGCGTTATTTTTGGTATGTGTTCGACCATCAAAAGGGTGCCTATTCACATGAGGCTAGTTGGGTTATTAATCCCATCCTTGAAAACACCAATGGCGGAGCCAGAAATATTTTACATGGAAAATGACATCAAATGGTAGTGAATCCACATGAGGTAGAGATAGTATGGTGAATGCTCCTATGGTTATATTGGCCGTAGTAAACCGCAGATCGGATTTGGGGATGCGGCAAATTTCGTGTAACAATAGAAATCGAGACCTCTTAAATAGTAATGAATCAGTAAAAAAATCAAGAAATCCTTGAGATTCAACTAAAGGTACTTTTGGCTATAAAACCCCAAAGGTGATGGAACATGGAACGTTTGTTGCCTTTACGCACATCACAATTCTGGGATTGAGTGAAACCAAATGGAGAGCAACGGCTGAATATAGCGCAGAATCGGGACTGACGAGAATGTTGTGCAGAGGAAACAGTCTAAGACTTAATGGTGTGGGTATCAAGCCGACTAAGGAAGCAAACAAAAGTCTGCGAACCGATTTCAACGCAGCATATGTCGGCGAGGTTTAACTCAAAAATTCGTTAGGTAACCATTATTTAATGCTACGCCCCAACGAACGAATCGGCAGTAGATAACTCGACCTCTTTCTATACTCATTTGAATACGGTGTACAACAATGTACCAAAGTGCGATACATTGTCATCATGGGAGACCTCATTGCCAAAATTGGCTCTTACAACTTGGGTCTTGAACGCGTCATGGGTAAAAATGGCTTAGGTTAATGCAACAAAAATGGTGATGCCCTTGTCCTTGTCCTTGTTGACTTCCGTAACGCTCGTCAACTTGCGATTGGAGGATCTTTATTTCCACACAAGACTTGTCACAAAATTACCTGTGAATCTCCCAAAACCAAAAATCAAATCAACCACTTCACCGTACAGCAGAGATGAAGGAAATCACTCTGTGATGTTCGAATTGAAAAAGGGGCAGACATAGGTAGTGATCATCATGGAGAGTGCGGAACATGCTGCTGGTAGAGGTGATTTACGGGAGTTGTACAAAACCACCAAAGACATTGTCGGAAAGCGTAGCAGTACGGACTATCCTGTGCTCGATGTGAATGGCAACCTTTTGAAGATCAGCTGCGAAAGTGGTAGGATCACTTTTGTGCACTGCTCAACGATGACCAGGATGCAAATTTGATTCCTCAACTTGCAAACCCACGGAGGACTTCCAGGTGTACTGACACCAGACCCCCAACAAGCTCAGAAATAAAACCGCGATCCATCTTCTAAAGGCAAACAAAGCAGCTGGACGTGACGGCATACCTACAGAGTTCGTGAAAGCAGATCCTGAAGCAGCTTCATGTATTTTGCAATCACTAGTCAAGACTGTTTGGAAGAATAAAACTTATTCTACTAATTGGAAGTATAGAGCGATTGTTAAGTTACCAAATAATGGTGGCCAAAAACTGCAATAACTGGCGCGGTATTCCCGACGTTAATGGCAACTACTATACTCGAAAGGATAAAGTAAAGGATCAAATCTACGCTCAAGAGGCACCAATCGGGTTTTTGCAGTGATCGATCATGCTTCGGTCACACTAACACCTTGGAAACTATACTTAAGCCATTGTCCGAGTTCCAATCACCGATCTTCATCATGTTCGTAGATTTTGAAAATGCTTTCTACCGGATTAATCGGGAATGCATCTGGAACTCGACTATTTTTAGGGGTATCCCTACGAAGATAATTAATATCATTGAAAAGTCGTACAATAACACAAGGTCTTTCTTTTGCACAGTCGATAGCTTTCCGATTCTTTCAAGGTGCGTCATGGTGTGAGACAGGGAGACGTTCTGTCACCTATCTTGTTTTTACTGTCAATTGATGATGTGATGACTGCTACGGTTGGATCAAACAAAATGCGCGGTATCCAATGGAAACTGTTTGATAAGCTGAACCATATAGAGTATGCAGATGATATCTGTCTCCTGGCAAATAGAACTGCTGGCTTGAATCAAATGTGTCTGGCTTAAGGGTTAACGTTGATAAGACTTAAATAATGCACGCAGGCCAAAACATACAACAGCAGATTATTCTAAGGCAGGGGACCATAGAGGAAGTCACGCAGTTCAATTATTTGGGTAGTTGCATATCATTTAATGGTGGAACAATTCTGGATATGATCATCAGAATAAATAAAGCTCGTTGTGTATTTAGAACCCTCTCTCCTGTATGGAATTTCAGTAAAATCGCATTTCGCACAAAGTTTGAAACTCTTCGAATCCAACGTAAAATCCATGCTATTATTCACCTGTTAAACATGGAAGTGCTGTGCCAACGTCTCGAACAGGTTACAGGCTTTCGTTAATCAGTGTCTGCGGTACATTCTGAAGATCTATTAGCCACAAACCATCTCAAGCGTCGAGTTGTGGAATAGGTCCGGTCAAAAAAAGTGAATCCAGACATCAGGCAACTAAAATGGCGTTGGTATTGGCCACAAATTAAGGAAACCAGACAAAATACCGCCAACCAATCTTTTAAATGAATCCTCAGGGTGCAAGGCATGTTGGAGGACCAAAAACATAATGGAGGTCAACTGTATAGAGGGAGCAGGGTCTCAGAATATTTGGACGTGGGCAAAGCTTAAGCCTCTTGCGGCGAATCTGGAAAGATGAAGGGATCTTGTTGCTGCCCTATGCTCCAGATGGAGTTGAAGTGCTGCTTTAGCGGTCGGGAATCATATAAAAAATTATACTAGAAAACTTAACTTAAGTAACTAGAAAACCAAGGCTATCAACGGGAAAGTCTGAACAAGAAAAGAAGAAGTAGTTAAAGCTCATTCCGAGCTGTAACTCTATTTGGATGACGTTTCGCCATTTTCTGTTATTTTCAAAGCCACTCGAATGTGAAATTATCCAAATAAATCTTTTGGAGCCTCTGCTCTCTTCCCACTTGCAAATCCTGATCTCACTGGTAATGATTGGTGATTTTTCTATGCACATTTTAATAGAAAGAAATTTTCTTTTACAGCAAAGTAGTCCCGCATAAGCATGTCGCATGCTCCTTTGAATTCAATGAAAACCTCACATTCACATTCGTTGATATCCGAACCGACCATGCAGCAAAAACAAACAGAACACCAACATATTTAGGAACATCCCAGACTCGCTTGGCTGAACGAACGTATGAACAAATAAACTGAATGCATTTTCACATTGAGGAGATCCAAAAAATGCAGCTCCTGCTTCACGTGGTGATACCCTCACTTTTGGTGCTCGTTTGTTAGTCTCTGTTGTTGACTGGCATTTGTAATAAATTCGTGTTGGGTCCCCGTGAAACACACTGCAGTTGGAAATGAATAGAAAGCGTAAAATTGGGAAGTAGCAGGGAATTTAGTTGATTTTCGTTGTTGTTGTTGTATAATTGTATATGAGTATTTCTGAAAAGCAAATACCATTTATGAGTTAAATTCAAATCGCCTATTGTCGGGGCGATTCAGTGGAATCTCCTAACACTCGCCCGCGCACTCTGGAGCTATTTTCAATGCATATCAAACAAAAAGCCATTCCATTGGCTTAAATTTTGGCTGCGTTCAAGTTGGCAAACCTATGTGTATTATGTATATGTTTAAATATATATATGTATACATATATATATATATATATATATTATAAGTAGTCGTATTTTTCGAATAAAGCATTTGTTGCTCCACCATACATGTGGGCATACTGGAGATGTTATGCGCTGCTTCAATTTATTGTGGTCATTCGTTCGTTCTATTCTATGGGGCATTCTTGTTCGAATAATGTTTGGTTGTTTGTGGGTTTGAGTGGTCGTTCAGTAATTTGTAGGAAAACAAAATCCTTTTCTGGTTTTCATTTTCCCTCCCGGGTATATTGAAACGCAAATCGTTTCAATGAAATAATTATTTCGTGTTTTTCGTAATGATGATAATGGCCCACAGATTCAATGCCGTATTAATAAATGAAAAAAAGAAAGCTAGATATGGAACAGGGGATACAATTTAAATATCGCAACGTTGAACCGAAAAAAGAATGCGGAAAAATTAAAGCATTTTCGGGGAGTATTTTGTTCTCATGGACTTAAGATTTTGATTGAATTATTTACTTGATTTGATTTAATTTCTTCTTATTCTTCTTATTCTTCTTATTCTTCTAATTCTTTTTATTCCTCTTATTCCTCTTATTCTTCTTATTCTTCTTATTCTTATTTTTCTTATTCTTCTTATTCTTCTGATTCCTCTTATCCTCCTTATTCTTCTTATTCTTATTATTCTTCTTATTCTTCTTATTCTTCTTATTCTTCTTATTCTTCTTATTCTTATTATTCTTATTATTCTTCTTTCTCTTCTTATTCTTCTTATTCTTCTTATTCTTCTTATTCTTCTTATTCTTCTTATTCTTCTTATTCTTCTTATTCTTCTTATTCTTCTTATTCTTCTTATTCTTCTTATCCTCCTTATTCTTCTTATTCTTATTATTCTTCTTATTCTTCTTATTCTTCTTATTCTTCTTATTCTTCTTATTCTTCTTATTCTTCTTATTCTTCGTATTCTTCTTATCCTTCTTCTTCTTCTTATTCTTTTAATTCTTCTTAATCTTCTTAATCTTCTTATTCTTCTTATTTTTTTTATTCTTCTTATTCTTCTTATTCTTCTTATTCTTCTTATTCTTCTTATTCTTCTTATTCTTCGTATTCTTCTTATCCTTCTTCTTCTTCTTATTCTTTTAATTCTTCTTAATCTTCTTAATCTTCTTATTCTTCTTATTCTTCTCATTCCTCTTATTTTTCTTATTCTTCTTATTCTTCTTATTCTTCTTATTCTTCTTATTCTTCTTATTCTTCTTATTCTTCTTATTCTTCTTATTCTTCTTATTCTTCTTATTCATCGTATTCTTCTTATTCTTTTAATTCTTCTTAATCTTCTTATTCTTCTTATTCTTCTTATCCTTCTTATTCTTCTTATTCTTCTTATTCTTCTTATTCCTCTTATTCTTATTATTCCTCTTATCCTCCTTATTCTTCTTATCCTTCTTATTCCTCTTATTCTTCTTATTCTTCTTATTCTTCTCATTCCTCTTATTTTTCTTATTCTTCTTATCCTCCTTACTCTTCTTACTCTTCTTATTCTTCTTAATCTTCTTATTCTTCTTATTCTTCTTATTCTTCTTATTCTTCTTATTCTTCTTATTCTTCTTATTCTTCTTATTCTTCTTATTCATCGTATTCTTCTTATTCTTCTTAATCTTCTTATTCTTCTTATTCTTCTTATCCTCCTTATTCTTCTTATTCTTATTATTCTTCTTATTCTTCTTTCTCTTCTTATTCTTCTTATTCTTCTTATTCCTCTTATTCTTCTTTCTCTTCTTATTCTTCTTATTCTTCTTATTCTTCTTATTCTTCTTATTCTTCTTATTCTTCTTATTCTTCTTATTCTTCTTATTCTTCTTATTCTTCTTATTCCTCTTATTCCTCTTATCCTTCTTATTTTTCTTATTATTCTTATTCTTCTCATTCCTCTTATTTTTCTTATTCTTCTTATCCTCCTTATTCTTCTTATTCTTCTTTCTCTTCTTATTCTTCTTACTCTTCTTATTCTTCTTATTCTTCTTATTCTTATTATTCTTCTTATTCTTCTTATCCTCCTTATTCTTCTTATTCTTATTATTCTTCTTATTCTTCTTTCTCTTCTTATTCTTCTTATTCTTCTTATTCCTCTTATTCTTCTTTCTCTTCTTATTCTTCTTATTCTTCTTATTCTTCTTATTCTTCTTATTATTCTTATTCTTCTTATTCTTCTTATTCTTCGTATTCTTCTTATTCTTCTAATTCTTCTTATTCTTCTTATTCTTCTGATTCCTCTTATTCTTCTTATTCTTGTTATTCTTCTCATTCCTCTTATTTTTCTTATTCTTCCCTTCTGGACACATGAATTTAATGATAGGAGGACCACGCTTGACTAGCGTGAAAAGTGATGTAGAGGGATCTGGTCACATAAGGGTTGGAGAATTCTGTGGACCACCGTTAAACAAAGCCAAGAGATGAGTTCGCTTTAAGAATTATTTCGTCAATATTAGAACGGAAGTATAGTTCCGAGTCGCACAATATGCCGAGGTCACGAAAAGATTGCACGCGGGATATGGGTTGACCGAGGAGACGATTATTCCTGGAGGGGTCTTGTTGCACTTACGTAGTAGGGTAATAGATTGGCATTGGGAGATATTGAGACCTAAACAGTTTTTGAGACACTAGGTCCAAAAATTGTCAAGGTCTTGTTGAAGGAGATAGGAGTCTTGTGGGGAAGAAATTGTTTTGAAAAATTTGGTATCGTCAGTATAGAGTGAAAGGGCGGAATGTTTGATGAGCGTATCATGATCATTGTAGTTAGGATGAGGAGAAGTGGACTAAATGGATGCCTTGTGGGACACCAGAGTTTGCCAAAAATGTGGACGATAGCACGGATCTGAAGCAAACGCTATAAAGACGGTATTCTAGATATGAAAATATCCATTTTAACAATATGGAAAGGGGAAGTGAGAGCCTGGAGGAAAATTTTTTATGAAATATGGCGGGAAGGTCATCTGGGCTGAGTTCAACTTTGTAACTTATTTTCGATAATATTAGGGTCAACAGTTTAAGAGAGAAAGGGGCAATTAGAGAAGTTGAGTAGGTAATTGAAATAAAAGGGGTCCGGTACGAAAGGGTTTTCTGTGGACGATTCTTTGAAAAAGCTTGCAAAAAAGTTAGTAATGGTGTGTGGGTCGGTTGGTGATGTGTTTTCATAGGAGAGTGATGGACGGTAGCGATCAGACGTAGGGTCATTTATGAGTTTGGCTTGCGCATTATTAAGATAGCGCTGGTAGAGAGAGCTATAAAACTGGGTGAATTGCAAGTATAAGAATCGAGATAGTTGGAATAGTCAGCAAAAATATAAGTACGAAAGTAGGCCGCCCATAACTTGTTTCTCTTATTTCGTAAGGAGCACAATCTTCGGTTATACCAAGGAGGAAATCTATATGAGGTTTTTTGCTATGAGAAAGGGACTTACAGAGAGATAAAATTAAAAATTCTTTGTAAAAAGTGGTGATGGCATCATTTAAAGACAGATTGTCAAAACCGAAGGAAGACCTGCTAAGATAGTCATTAATTTTGCGGAAATTAGCTTTATGAAAGTCGTAAGAAGAGAGAACTGTTGGATTAGGGGACGTTGTGGAATAAAGAAAGATAAATGGGTGGGGGAGTAAAATTATCACTACTCAATACAGATAGGGGATAAAGCGAGACAGAGTAGTTAACGGGATTGATTGTGAAAATAAAGAATAATTGCCTATCCATGTAGTTAGGGACGCCACTAACATGGCATAGACAAGAGTCTGTAAGCCGATCTACGAATAGACATTTCTTAGTTGAGTTGGGAAATGAAGCGATAAAAAAGGATTCATCATCGGTTGGAGTCCAATGCAGTTGAGGCAAATTAAAGTCGCCGAAAATAAGAATGTCAGTAGGATTCGATTGGGCGAGTTGAATGAACCAACACATATAACGTACAGGGAAATCAAGTTTAGAGTACGAAGAAATAGCAACGACAAGGAGAGTCTATCGTAGGGCGGGTAAGAACGTCATCTCGAAAAACATTAAATATAGGGCGAAACAACTCCAGGTTCTTTATGTCGGGGATTTGATTGGTTTCAGTCAGGGCATATATATCGAATGAGAGGGTATGAGCATCAAACGCTGTTCAAAAGAATTAAAAATTGTTGGAATTCTTTGGCAACCAACAACAAACAAGAGTGTATGAATGAACCAATCGTTGTAGGTTGTGTTCCAGAAGCGTGACTTTTTGGGAACAATATTTCCAACCCTCGAGCAAACAAACCCTCAAAAACTAATGGTCGAAATGCTTTTAAGTGAACGTCGTTACTCGCGATCACATCAACGTATAATAATTAACGTGCAAAAGAACGTAGGTTTAAATCTAGTAAGCTAGCAATAGACTTATTAAGGATTTTTTTTATTTTCGGCAAATAAATTTTTTAATTATTTTTGATGCTACTATTTTATATGAAATATGAATCATAACCATATCCATTCAGAGGGCGTAGATAAATTACATGTTGAATGTTAAGTTGATCACTGTATGACTCCTTTAAATAAACGCCTGTATAATAAGCTTAAAATCAACATTAACCCAAACTCACTCAGTAAGTTATTAATTAACGGATTTTTTTCGAACTAAACGTCATCATTTAGTTGCGTCGCACGTAGGGGAATAATATTCGGAAATAGGCCAGTCGCATATTGATCGTAGCCGCACAGTATAGCGTGGCCGAGCTATACTGAGCACACAATGTTACACTTAATGCCGCAAAATTTAAAAGTGCGTCATTAAGTAAAACACTGTATGACCTAAAAACCACGGCTATGCTATGCTGTCCTATGCTCCGCTCAATAAGCGGCTAGCCTAATTGCTGCATAACCGGATATTTCTGAAAGTACTAGCCTAACAAGAACAGAGTGGTATGCGTAGTTGACTCGATTTTCCGCTTAATCCAACGGAATTATTTGTCATAGCAGCCAACTCTTCCATTGCATGCAAATCTGTGTGCAGATTCTTCCTGTAGTCATGCGGAATAAATTTATCTTTTGTTTTTCATTTGCCAGTTCGGATGGAATTTAGTTAAAACTGGCTTTCATCTATGGCGCATCACTTTCGTCATTTAAATTAAGAACTCATATTCCTAAATGCATTTGTCTGTCTGCCTTCTAGACGTGTCGCCAATAGTTACGTGTGTTAATAATTATTTTTTGCGTCCTCGCGATGGATAGATGGACAACCAGCGTAATACGAAATTATTATTCCGCGTGAGTGCCGCTGAACGCCGGCAAGTGGAATAAAGTGAAAAAACTCCCCGCATATGTATCTATACTACAATAGATCCAACACTCCTATGTCTCTCTGCAAAGCCTCGTCGTCAGCACACTTGTTGTTTTGACAGAGCAAGTACGTTGCATAAAAAAATTTATTTGTCTGTATATCAGACAGACAACAGCGTTTTTTTTTTTTTTATTCTTAAAGTGACATCAATCAACGGTCAGTTGGGTAACTTGTGTTGGGAATACTTAACTAAATTATGCCACACAGCGGGTCGGCTTCATTGACTCAGCCAACCAACTTGCTGCAATATGTCCGAAAACAACACAACTCATTGGATTTTTGTAATTTTTGTACCACAAAAGAAAACCCAAGAACCAACGCCTCCATCATCAGTCAACATAATCCTGTTGGTCAAATCCAGAAAAGTTATCCTTGACTGAAATGTTGTATTGTAAGTTATTATTTTTCCATTAAATGATTAAGACAAATTATGGCGGAGACGACATGCGGGAATGCGTGTGGGATAATGTTGGGAATATTTATGTCAAATTGAATGCTTGGCAAATAAGTGATGAGGCGCCATTCCCATTTTTTAAGGTAGAACATCATTTTGCATAATAACTCATCGATAGAAAACTTTTGGGTTCTATAGTTATTGTCTGTTCTGGTCTCTAAATAGAAAAAGTTATTTATCGTTTACCGATTTAATTGTGACCAACAATAATTTGAAGCCATATTCGAAAACCGAATTGAGAAACTTTTAATGGTAGTTGTTACTATTGGACGTTTGTCAGACGTCCGCGAGAGTTGGTAATAAGATTTTTGATGTTTTCTAGGATTCGTACATCGAACCTCCCCATGCAATCTAAGTGCTTAGTATGAAAAAACAAATCGTGATTAGTGGCTTTGCGTACCACAAAGAAACTTTACACTGGAACCACTGGACTGCTGCTGAAACCGTAGACGATGTTCTAATCTATATTAATATCTTAATCTACAGGGTGTATCGGTTTAGGTGGCAAATACTTAAAGGAAAAAATTGTATGGAAGGCCACTCCGCTTCACTAAATGTATGGGTTGAACTAATTAGGGATAATTTCACTAGTCCTCACGTACTGCCATAACGGCTAAATTCAAATAGGTATCAGCAGCTTTTGACAAATCAACTGCTGGTGCATGGTGCATAAATTTGGTCCTTTGAGTTTCCATCGACAACCATCACTTAACCATAACCTGTGCACTGAAAGGAGCACCCACATACTCTTTTAAGTAAATTGTAGTGAAAGAAGCATCAGCTAACAACGATAGCCGCATCCAGTGAGGATTAACAAGGTTCATCAACAAGAGCCCCTTCCAGTGAGGATTCAAAGAATAATCAGCCAACTGTAAGTAAAACCAGTAAGCAATTTTGTTAGTGTAGCGTAGCACTTAATAAGCATATATGCATATATTATATCACATTATATAACACATTTTCTCGAAAAACGAAACGAAGGATCGCAAAGGGATGTATAACTCGGTTAATAAACTTTGTTGACAGAGTTACCGAGAAAAGGCAGCGTAGTGAAATCGTTGCACATTTAGAATACCTCGAGCGAGCGTTTACGGAATTGCGTGATTGCGAAGAAAGGATAGCGACATTCGACGTTGCATCTGAGCTAGACGAGTATGAGACAAAATATTTTAACATCAAATCAAGGTTGATGGATTAAATTCAAGAGGTTTAGCTAGATCAACAACAAGAAACAAGTCAGACGGAAGGGATGATGTCACGATTGTTACGATTGTCACGACTATTCTGGGAACGCTACTCTCTGACATATCTAAATACGTTAAAGCAGAGGACTAAATGGCAACATGACAAAAACACGGCACCCTGTAGTTGGCTTCTAGGCCGAGTTAACGAACTTCATTCAGGTGCTGATGATTGATTAGTAAGAGTAGCCACCGCATTAAAACAATATCATCATGTTACAAAAGACCTATCACGAAACTCTTCCGCTTGACATTGAACGATTAACAAAAATAAATAAATAATAGTAACAATTAATTTAATTACATATTTGAAAAATTAAATGAATTATTATTTATTTAAAAAAAAAAATCAATTATAGAAATCAATTAATGCGTTTTAAGGATTCTGGTAAGGTCTTATGTGAATGGTATTGCACAGTTACTGAATTTTTAAGTGAACATTATCCAAACCGATACATGTTCAAACCGATTTTGTTCAAATTTTGTACACATGTATATAATGTAATGTAATTTCCATGAAAAAGTTTAATTTTTACGGCTTGTTTGTTGTCGCACACTAACTGTTCCCGGGCGTTTCGATACCCGCAGACATGAACCCCTGCTTTCCTCTTACCAACGTTGGTTGGGATGTACAATTACCTATAACCTCCCCACACCTGCAAGTAATATACGTACATTGAAAATTTCATACAAATCGGTTAGTAAATGTGAGTTTTCATAAATAGCAAGCAAATACACATTTCATTTCATTATTTATATAGATTTGTTATTTTCACTGTAGAAATTAATGGACATAAACTACTTCCTTTTGCATACCATTTTTTTTTTGTTATATAAGAGAGTAGTTGAGGAACCATTAATTTCTAAATTAGTGCCTAAAATTACGAAGCATTATTATAGAATATTAAGGACTTTCTAATGGCTTAACAGGTAGGAAGGTAGCTAGGTATAGTAGTGCTTCTTACGGTACTTGCGAGAGTCTCAAGTAGAGTATGAGTGCGCCATTTTCATGACTTTGATCTCAGGAGATTTAAATCGAATGGTTTTTAAAACTAATTTGCCAAATAATCCTGTACTACGAAAATTTTTTCAGATCGAAATTGGTTTATTCAGAATGCAGAGGGCCGGATAGTGAGTGAGAGTTTGCTTCTCATTAATATCCTTGCAGCAATGTACTGCCTACACTTGAAAAGTTAAAATTCAATTATTAACTTTTAAGTGTTGCCCTGCTTCTGTGCATTGTGCCATGAATTTGTAGGAAATTGTAAGGGCTTTAATAGTGCATTAGTCAATATCGAGGAGCATTTTTCGCAATAATCTCGTTTGAAAATACATTATAATATTTTTTGGTTTTGATTTAAACGACCTTCTTGTTAGTAATTGTTTCAAGAAATTTAAAAGATTAACATTTTTCGATCTTAAAGATTTAATTTTCTTTCAAAAAAGATCACTATTGGACTTGTAGCTAAAAGCGTTCAAGAGTTACAGGGTGTGTAGAGATGCGGAGTGCGTTTCTTCGCATTAAAACGATACACACTCCGCATGGAGTGAAGATAATTTCATTTAATTTTCATTTAATTTTCATTTAATTTTCATTTAATTTTCATTTAATTTATAACAAATAAACCATACAGTACAATAAGAACATAGATTCTTTTAGTAGTACAAGCAACTATATACTAATGTCGGATAATTAAATAATAACTATATTAACTGGTTAAAAAAAAATATTATATTAATATAATAATATTATTATACAATATAATAAAATAATAACTAAGAAAAGAGAAAGTTAAGAAAAAATAGAAAAAAGAAAAAAAAAATAAAAAAAAAAAATAAAAACTAATAAAAGAACAGAAAGAATGAAATGAAAGATAGAAGAAGCCGCTAAGATGATTAAATTGCAAATGTGACATAAAATAAATGTTTAACTAGGATTGTCTCTAAAATATTCGTATATTGCCTGTCCAAAGCTACCAGACCTATTAATTACCCTCAAGGAAACGGGAAGAGAGTTCCACAATCTGACAGCATGGATGAAGAACATGCGCTGACTATTCAAGTAGTTGTATCGATGAATGCACAGACATTGACAACGAGTGATCTGCAAAAGTTGGATCTTATCTAACAAGTAACTAGGCTTTCGAAAATATAGTATTTTATGAATGAAAATACAGTTTCTAATGATGAAGTAGTCTTTTAGCGTACAATTGAGGATAGCTGTGTTATAACTAGAAATATGGCTATATCTAGGAAGCATGAAAACATATCTAATCATGGCATTATGAGCAACTGGAAGTCTGCGAAAAGAAATTGAGTCCAAGGAGCAGTAAATATTCTCGGAGTACGCTTGAAGTGGTTTTAGTAGTGTCTGAACCAGCTTTAAACGAATACCCTGGGGAGTGTAAACAGCACTCTTCCACAGGTAGCGAAGGGTACCATATATTCTGCCAACAACTGAGTTTATATGGTCATTAGCAGACAGACCACTGTTGATAATTACACCTAGATTTTTAACCTTAGTGCAATATTGGATTGCATTGCCATCAAGCATTATGCTAGGTAAGTCATTAGCCAGTGGCAAGGACCGGGAAATTAACAGGCATTGTGTTTTTGCTTGATTAAGTCGCAGGCAATTTATACGAGCCCACTCATGAATACGGCCAAGATCCTCATTAAATCTGGTAACACAATCTTCCATAAGCCCTCTGGGTCGTGAGAAGTAAATTTGTACATCATCAGCGTACATATGCACGGAAACAGATTTGCAAAGATTTTTTAGATCATTAATATACAAGGCAAATAGAAGTGGGCCTAGGACAGATCCCTGTGGTACTCCAGTCTTAAGTTCGAGTGCAGAGGAGTATTGACCATTTACAAATACTCGCTGTGTTCTACCAGTAAGGTAATCAAAAACAAATTTAACGGCAGAGTTACTAAACCCGAAGTATACTTTTAATTTATCGCATATAATTTGATAGCCCCCCTCACATACGATTTTTTTCTCATAATTGACCAACCACCCCTTTAAGTATTTTTTAAATTCTCTATATTAACTTCACTTGCCCGTGGCTGGCTGGCTGGCTGGCCAAATTTTGTGATCAATTTTTAACCCACTTCCTGCAGCCCAATTTTATTGAAATTTTGCACACATGTATATCTCCCAAGACAACACTTTCTATTAAAATTTGAGGCTCCTCGGGCCGCGGGGTCGGGGAGCTCTCATACAAATATTTTACAAAATTTACCCGATTTTCTTTAAATTTTGTACACATGTGTGTCTTCGATGGAAAACACTTTTTGTAAAAATTTGGAGGGATCGGCCCCTTGGGGACCCCAATTTACAATTTTTAAATATCGCTATATCGCATCAGATCACGGCAAAGTCTGAGCTCTGTGCTTTGTGAGCAGCGCTGTTCGCTGCCGCTGCGTCATTTGTGAACGATTTTGCCACAAAATGAGCACGTAGTGTGTGTGTGTGTGTGTGTGTATTCCCGATTAGAGAATTTACAAGAAAAATTTTAATTTTTATGGGTTGTTTTTTTTTTTTATATAGAGACTCATTGCCAAGGCAGGACTCCCTGAATGACTTGCGTCACGGCAATAAGTTGGGCTAAGCCCTTTATTAAGTATAACGGATACACCCTGTATATCTATATGTATATGTGTATATTATGTATATAATGTATATTATTGGCAGGAGAGTGTTTGTTATAATCCACCCATTTTTTGGAGGAAATATATGAGTCACATTTAGTACTACGCGGTGGTATAACAGTTCGGTGTGCATTCATGTGTAGGGTAGATAAGCGTCCCGGATCAGCTCATAAAAATAAATAGAGAATTTATGTCTGTATGTGCCTAACTAACTCTGGAAAGGCTTGACCAATTTCAACCAAACTTGGTATACATATTACTAACAATCTAGAATCAAACATAGTTTGTGAGGGGTTGGTCGATGGGAGCGAGTGGGTTACCGATATTAGTGTCGTTTCTATAGTTTTGGTGTCACCGAGGTTAATAGTGATATTGAGACACTTCTTTGGTGCCGTCTTCGATTATAACGTCGATTCTATAATATTTGGGATCGCTGGAGAGAATAGTTATGGTAAGATACATCTCTATGGGGAAGGGTTGATAGGTCGTTGGGGAGGGGGCGACATTAGTGTCGATTCCATAGTTTTCGTGGTCACTAAGATAAGTAGTGCTAATAAGTCAACGCTCTTGAGAGGGGGTCATTGGTGAGGAAGGGGATCGTGTCTGACAAATATTAATTCCAAATCTTACAACCGTGCGCACTCAACTAGTATTTTAAAAGAATGAAGCAACCAACCGGTTTTTTTGGTATTTTTTCGTATTTTTTATATTGAAGGGCGACCCATTTTATGTCGACAGTCTATTTGCGACTCCCACTGCATCGATATTATAATTTAAGATGGAGTGATTGGGATAGGAGGGAATGTTTGGGTGGCGTAGACAATGGGGGCGCTAAGCCGTCCATCTCATCAAGTCTCTCAAAGACGCTCCAAACCATTTATAGAACCCAGAAACCAATGAACTCAAGCCAGCGAATTCCTCAAAGTAATTACCGCTGCTAAATAACACTTTCCCGGGCGAAGCATTGCCTGACTTTAAGCTGTGCATTATGTCCATAAGCCTTCCCCACAGCCATAGTGTTTATTTAGTTTCGGCCCGCACCACCCGTCGCCAAAACGTCACAACCCGTCACACTGCAAGCACCGCCACCAACCTCTGAAGCCGCCGAATTTGCTGATCAAAAGTATATTCCGGGGAGAGCTAGTGGCTGCATTTAAACTGTGCGCTGCCTTCAGGATACCCTCACCTCACCGAGAGTATTTGATTCCGTCGTTACCCGTCACTATTACGACACAACCCGTTTAAACAAAAAATAGGAAAACTTTTGGTTATCTAGGTTGCGGTGCGACCAAACTCCCTTCGTTTTATTGTCTACCAAAATTTATCAGGGAATTTTGTCACCTTATATTCATTCAATTTTATGCCGTCTTCGCAAAGTTAAACGGTTAGCAGTCCTTAATGAAAATGCAATTTTTATTATCTGTCGGTTCGTGCCAACGAATTTAGTTCCAATGAAAGACATATCATGACATATTGTGTCACTTTCGTAAAGAAGTGTATGACATTTCATAGCAGGTAATTCACTCCGAACATTTTTTATTATTTAGTTCGCATATATCGAACGCACTGTATTTTTTTATTTATCTTTACAGGAAAGCCTTTTAAATTTTTCGATTGCAATACAATACAAAAAACAACAAAACTTAGTCCTGCTTTAATACAAACAATGAACTACTGGTACAGCGTTCTGGCTGTAGGTTGCCCCTTTTCTTCAAGACTGGAGATGGAGATACAATGTACCATGCAATAATATGGTGTCTTACCTCAATGAACAGTGGAAACAAGGACACTCTACAGAGACATATATTATGTTGCGTGTATGTTTAGTTTAGTTTCTTTGTGTCTGATACACGTATGTATATCATTTCTAAAGTTGAACGAGCGTTCTTGTATCGCTCAGAATTGTGCTTGTTGTGATGGTCAGGCATTGTCTCTGCGGCAAGGAATTTCTCTTTATTCCTGTTCTTTGTCCGGCTGTCGGTACGTCTTCGAGCATGTTTTCTTTGGAATAACATGAACGATAAAATTCCTCCTACCATATCTAGAATCGATGTTAAAAGTCGGTGTTCTTTTTTCATCCAGTTGGTTATATCCTTTTTACTGATTCTGTTTTGTTTGCTGACAACGTACGCTCTATTTGGCACACCGATAAAATAAACTTTACATCCTTTTTTTATTAAATTCCCTCCCTTGGGCTAAGTGTTGTCACAGAAATAAAACATTCAGTATGCTTGGGATCATTTCTTCAGAAATAATTGATATATTCTTACAACAATTTTTATTCTGGTCATTCCAATGTGTACCCGTTAAAGAATAGTGGAGCGATTTGAATTTATATTCGGTTTAAATTCCTTTATGGCAGTTTGTGGAAAGTCAAAAATACAAAATCGATCCACACGGTCGTAAGCAACAATTAGCCTAATTTGTAGGCCTAAGAACGATATTCACTTAACAGCAGTTAAATAAAAGAGAAGATATTAACATTTATTTAAAATGTAATTTGTTCCTCCTCAGCTAAAACATAGGCAAATAACAATTTTGTATCAAATGAACCCTTAAACTTTTTTATAATCTGTCAGCATCAAACCGTAAGTCAAGGCTTACATTTTTATCATGGTGAAGTTCGAGCAACGTTTTGAAAATATTAACAATTATTACCGAAGTTCTGAGTCGATGGTCGCCACTTTTAGAGCATTTTCTCCAATTTTCGGTCGTAATAATCGTCCAACCAGACATGATGTGCCTGCTTCATTATCATCATATGTGGCTCTACAACCGGTATCCGGCGCTGGGCTCTCGCAAAAAATCCTCCACCTGTCCCGATTTCCAGCCGATGTCATCCAGTTTGGCATCACTAAATTCGGGCGTTCTGGCGTACGCCATCCTTCCAGCGTATGCTTGGATAACCTCACTGTCGTGTTCCATAAATCCTACCGCAAAGGACTTTCTGAGCAGGATCATCTACGGTCATCCGAGCTAGATAACCTGACCAACGGAGCCTACTGAGCTTAATTCTCTTCACAATGTCGACATCGCGGTAACGGTCGTAGATCTCATCATTAGCGAGTTTCCGGAATCGTCTTTCTTAACATACGGGGCCAACAATTTTCCGTAACGCAGCTAAGAAGTCAGAATGCTTTTTGCCAAGAACCCCAGTCTCGGATCCATATGTAAGTACTGGTATGATCATTGTGTTATATCTCAGCAGCTTGAATGTTATGGTTTAGTTCCTGGATTTTAAGAGTCTTTGTTGGCTTTAAGCAACCGTGCACGTATTTCTGGTTCCATACTGTTATTGTCTGCTGCAGTTGACCCAAGATAGTTAAAGGATTGCACTAATTTTTAGCGCTCCACTATTTCAATTATGGGACCAATGTTGGATCTTCTACTCGCATACGTGGCCGCCTATACTTTGTTTTGCTCTCATTTATGTGCAGCCCCAGATTTCGTGCCGCCTGCTCGATCTGGATGAAAGTTTCCTGTACACTATTTCAATTATGGGACCAATGTTGGATCTTCTACTCGCATACGTGGCCGCCTATACTTTGTTTTACTCTCATTTATGTGCAGCCCCAGATTTCGTGCCGCCTGCTCGATCTGGATGAAAGCTTCCTGTACAATTCTTCGGTTTCTACCAACGATGTTAATATCGTCGGCGTTTGCAAGTATCTGAATGGACTTATAGGGCATAGGCTTTAGAGGTGATCCAGATATTTTTATATAAAATTGGTAATGGTCAACATACAGAATCGTGTCAGTTTCATTCTTCTTCTTCTTAAATCCTCTCACCCAGGGCGTCAACAGCGCCTACACGCCATCTTTTTCTGTTTTATGCAACGCTTATGAGCTGCCCCACGTCCTCGTAGGGCGTCCCGCTGTGCTCCCTGCCAGGGTGAGCGGTTTCCATTGCATGGCATATTTCGCAATGGAGTTGTCGTCGCGCTGTAGTGTGAGTACAATCCACTACCACTTTCTCCTTCGCAAAATAAAGTCTATAGATACTTCGCCCGTTCTCCGATGAAGTTCGTCGTTGAATACACGACTGGGCCAGAAAATCATCAATATGATACGTAGGCATTTTTTTACGAAAATTTGCAGCTTGCGCATGGTAGTGGTATCCACCTTCCAAGTACTGCACCCATACAACAGTACTGATTCGACATTAGAGCGGAACAGTCGAAACATAGTTCTTACGCTGAAAACATTGCTTATCAAGACTTTCCATAGCATTCCGAATGCAGTCCTTGCTTTCCCGATTTTGTTCCAAACATCCAGTTCGGTACCACCGCGTTCAGCCGATACCACACTTCCTAGTTATAGACTACTACTACCTATCCACCAATGTTAAGTTGAGAGGCGGTGTTAGAAGTGTTCAGGGCTTTTGTTTTGACAGTGTTTATCTTGAGTCCCACTTTTCTCGCTTCCGTTTCTAGATATTGGGCCATCATATGAAGGTCCATTATCAGATGTAAGAGTAGGGAAACATCGTCAGCGTAGTCCAGGTGTTTAAGGTAAGTAGTCATAATTCATCGCATTCCATTGTTCCCTCGTCAGTGCTGCACGAAGTACATCGATGATGACCACCAGGAATAACAGCGGTTATAGTGTGCACCCCTGTCGTACTCCACTTTGGACTTCAAATACCCGGAAACCTTACCGTCGTGTAGGACGTGACGTATGTAGCTTTGATAATAGCTATAAGTTCTCCTCCTGCGCAGGGCCAAACATCTCGATTTAAGCTGTCTAAAGCCTTCTCGAAGTTGATGAACAGTAGATGTAGCGGAAATCTGTACTCGACACATAGCTCTTTTATGATCCGCAAGGTGTTTATGTGATCGATGCAAGAGTATCCAGAGTGAAGGGCTGCCTGTTCGACGTCGAGATTTTAATCTAAATGCTCCTATAAGCGTTCTAATATGATGCTAGCTATTATCTTGGCTACGGCCGGTAAAACGCATATATACTTATAGAATATTAAGGACTTTCTAATGGCTTAACAGGTAGGAAGGTAGCTAGGTATAGTAGTGCTTCTTAAAAATTAAAAATTAAATCTTTAAGATCTCCAGTTTCCACAATCCATCAGATTTCCCTCTTTTGGAAGCTTGACGATCATCCCTTTTTTCAACTCTTGGGGAAATTGATAATTTTTACGCTCTCCGTATGAGCGGGTGTAGAACTTCAGCCGATGTGCTAGGCGCTGGTTGGAATATTTAGGTAGTGATGCTGTCAATAACCGCCGCTTTATTTTTCGTTAGAGACTTGATTTCTGCTCTTATTTCGGTTTTACTGGGAGGTTTTACAGGGCAAATTCGGGAATTTACCTCTTCGGAAGATTCCATTAAATTCGTTATCATAAGTAGACAGAATAAAATTTACGCAATACAAGTTTCAAAGTCGACAAATCTATCTGCATTCCCATGAATGTGTCGAATTAATTCAACATTTCTCGTTCTGACTTCACAATATATAGCAGCTAAAAGCACTTAATTAAAACTTTTTCCTAAATTGTAAAATGTATTATATTTTAATTTAATTTGTGTTCGGCCACTAAAAATGTCATAGGATTCTACTTTCACGGCACCAATTCAGGTCACTTAAATTTGCCTGCACTTAAGAAAGATAATAATAATATTTGCTGAGAATTTATGTGTCCTAGACCGACTCTCCGCTTAAGTGTCCATTTGTACATTAGGACCTGATTTAAATTGTCAACACTGTCTCGTCAGCGGCAGATCCTAATACTGAAATTGTGATGATGGAGATGGCTAATACGAGTATGCCGTAAGTTTACCTTTTATTCACTTAAAATTTTAATTAGGAAATCTCTAAGTGAAATTAAGCTTTTAAGCTACATCTTCATCCTTAATATGTGTATACGAGCAAATCAGGATGACGATGATGACGAAGAAACTCATCCATCAAGGGATTTATCACAGTGTTGAAAGTACTCTTGTAGGAGAAGTGGGATAGCTAAATGAGTAATGTCGGTCTGCTGGACCACTTGCTGCCATCTTTCAAGCTAACTAATAACTTAAGTGCAAAATCGTATCGCGTAATGACTGTGACGGAGCTACATAACTATAATAACTTTTCGCACTTACTTTAATACAACAATGTCTTGCAATTTCCCGCAACTAACTTTTACATCACGTCATCAAAAGAGTCCCGTTTCATTATAAAAAAAAGAAGAAAAAAAAAATAAAAAAATAAAATGCAGGGGGCAAGCGCTTTTCTACAATCAGCCACGACAATAAAATGAAATAAAATACGAGTATAACAGCCATTTGCGTTTCGGATGAAAAACTGACTCCCAAATCCGGTCAATTTGCCGAAACAGAATTATCGTCATAATGTCCCGTGTTTGTGTCGAGCAGGGTTGGTTCTGCAGTCAAAGTCCACCCGTCCGCCTGCAGTTAACGCAACATCCGGCGAAAAAGTAATTTCAGTTCGATGTTTTTTTCGTTTTTCTTTCTAAGAATAATAATCCTTACAAATGGATGGACGACGACAGATTGAGAGTTAGGGAAGATCTCATCGTCCTGCAAGATGTTTATTCTCTGCATGAGTTGTTTCTTTGCAATAATACATACTTAGGGTGCAGCAATATATATATATACAATCTCAACGACACTTGCATGAAGCGTGCGCTTAATTCTTAGCAATGCATGTATGCTACCTTCAGCTTGAATGTTGTATACGTATATTAAACGAAGATGAAGTAAAGCCAACGATAGTCGTCTTAAGTCTGGCCATTTGCAGGGAATTACATCGTTTGGTGTGCGTGGCAGGAAAAAAATCAAATCAAACCGAATAATGGTGCAGGGCATTATTAATAGGACGCTGATGACAATCAAAAATGCAACTGAAGCTGACAAGAAATAAAATTATGTGTAACCTTACAATTCAAGCTACAAGAATGAAGAGTCTCTAAAAAAAAACCCTAATTTTAGGATTTCTATAAAAAAGCACCGTTACATGTTTTTTTTCCAAATTTTGATGCTTAATTGAGGAGAGTAATTCTTTCGATTAGTAATGGAATATAGTGCTATTTAAAAAATGACTTCAACGGCTGGCTGTGAATTTGTGAGCTCGATCAATATTGTTATTAAGCGTTTGAATCGTTTTAGGATTGTCGGTGAAATATTCGTCTTTAACGGCGTCTCAAGAGAAGTCCAACGCCATCAAATCGCGCAGTACATGAAACCACATAAAACAGCTGATTAAACGATTATTGAACTTAATGCGCAAAGGATCAGTTACTGCACGGCTTGTGTGGCTGGCAATGTCATCCTTTTGCTTACCCGTCCCAGACCAATTTATAAATTTTCGTTCTAAAAAAGTTAGTTATCATTCCTATGTTTCGCTCTTCTATGACAATAACGCTGTTTCCATGTTCATCTTCGAAGTAGCTACATGCAGTAGCCAGCTTGGAGTTAATCTCAGATCATTCCCAGATTATATTAACGCTGAGTGAAAATACTCACCAATCCGACTTTGGTCAGTAAAAAAAGCAGACTGGGAAAGCTTCAGGATAACACTAGAAACCAAAGTTCAGTTGGACAAATTAGTCAGCGACATTCAGAAATAAGCCTGGAAAAACACTCCTGAAATCAAAAGAAAACTTCAAGGTAATTACTACCCTAGAGGAACATTAGAGCTGATAAAAGAAAAAGAAAAGCAAGGAAAATATGGCATTATACCATGGCCCGCAACATAAAACCAGCTTAAATAATCTCACTTATCAACTAAGCGAAGAGATCAAACAACTACAATAAGTGAATTCTTACGTACGCTTACTAACGATTCTAGCACTGAATATTGACATTGAAAAGCAACTGAGAAGACCAATTATGCAAATGTCCCCCATTAAAAATAAGAATGGCACTTGGGCCAGAAACAATTATAAAAAAAGCATCAAGTTTTGCAGAACATCTAGAAGGAATATTCCAACCGAACTTAGTTGATAGCATTAAAATACCACCTGATATTATTGAGCAAGCAAGTGAGTTACGTTGGTTGAATTTAAAAGAGAAATAAAAACTAATATTGCTTCAAGAAAGGCTCTTGGCTTTAACAGCATTAATGGATAAATACTCAAATAACTTCCAAGAAAGCTAAGAATTAAAATAACCGATTTGATCAGTGCATCATTCAGACTGAAATACGTACCACAATTATGGACAGCGGCTTTAGTTGTTATGATTCCTAAACCATGTAAACCACATCATATCGGCCAATTTCACTTCTACCGATTATTTCTAAGCTGCTTGAAAAACTCTTACTAAAAACATTTAAACCTATAATTGCTATGTGAAATCTAATCATCAATTTGGATATCATTGAACAATCGCTTGAAGAGAAAAAATTATGTTCAACAATATTTTTGGATTTAGCCCAGTCTTTTGATAAAGTCTGGCAATAGCGGTTAGATTACAAGCTCTAACTACTACTTCCAGCTAAGTACTCAGAACTATGTACTACAATATAACAGAAAGGTTCTTCAGAATCAAGCAAGGAGAAGCCTATTCTGACCTAAAGAAAATTCAAACAGGTATTCCACAAGGCAGTATGCTAGGACCAACCCTATAACTCCTGCACATTAGTGATTTTTTAATAAAAATTTTACACGCTTAAGGGATCCCAGAGACAGAGTGACGTCTCTTCAAACCTCAGGTGATAGATCGAGTACGTTGGCGGGCGTTTCTATAAGCCCCATGCTCCCCCGCGGAGTAAAGCAAAGAAAGAAAGACGAAAGGGACTTGAACCCTTATAATGCTTAGCACAGCGTGAGCGTTATGAAATGAGGAAGAGGAAAATATGAGATGTCTAAGCACATGTTTCTTGGATGTCTGTAGATCATAGAAATGCGGAAGCACAAAGTCGGACAATTCATTCCACATAATTATTGTGCGGCTAAAGAAGGAATGTCTGAGTTGGTTTGTATGTCTGAAGAGAGGTTTTAATGGTAGACCCGTGAGCTAGAGTTGAGGCATGGTTATTTCGGTTGGGTTTCTGGATATTTCATTTGAACAGTGATTATGAAAAAAGTGATAAAATAGTGACAAGCCAGAAACATTCCTACGATGTTCAAGGCGATTCGATTGACGTCACCAATGAGTTTCATCGCGCAGTTCTAAATCCTGTCGAGTAGATGCAATATGAGCCAGTCAATACAGTTGTATTCAAGTTTAGGGTGCCTTGTAAATAGCAGCTAGGTCTAAGGGAGTGAATTACATCTTGTTGTAGGAGACCTAAACATTTCGCAGCATTCTTAGCGATGGCTATATATGATCATTCCAACGAAGATTGTTGTTGACGCACATACTGAGTATTGCGAGTTCAGTTTTTTTCATGCAAAGTCCAATTCGTGGATTAGGATTGGGTTAGAAGAGATTTGGTTTTTGGAAGCGTTAGATTCTCCTCTATTGTGTAGTCCCCACCTTGTTATTCTGTCAAGGCCAGAATTTAGCGTGTTTAACATACGTTGTTGTTCAAGTTCCACTTGTGATGAAGAGGGGGCGTGCAAAAAACCTGAACTCCTATGAGAAACTATGACTGCTGTCGTCAGCGAAATAATGAATTGGATTTGAAGTAACGTACAACAGATTATTAATGAAAATGAGAAAGAGTTTCGGAGGCAAAACAGAGCCTTGTGGAACACCGGCGTTTATGCGATGAACACTGGATTCGAAACTGTCCAATACGACCATAGGTATTCATATTCTACAAAACAGCTTGATGACAGACTCTGTCAAATGCTTTGCGAATATCTTATATATCTTACTTTTACCAAATTTGTGAATAGACTGGTTCCAGTTTTCAGTGGGACATTCCATCAGATCACCTGTTGCCTTCAAAAACTGTACTGCTGCTCGCTAATTATTTTCCTGAGATTCAAGGTATTGCATAAGCTTACGATTGATCAGCCTTTCCACGACATTAGAAGTATGGATGTCAGAGATTAAAAGTGGTATACAAAACAATAAAAAATTATCTTATTATGTGCCAGTCAATCATTCAGATGTTTACGTTGAAACATTTCGATCCGCAATAATTATTGGGATGCAGCAGTCGACAATTTTCAATGACTATTACAGAATCCTAACATTGATTGAATTTTTTATGAAAGTTTTGTTTGTTTGCATAAATAAAAATGTTTATTAGGGAAGTAAATAATTAATTATTATTATAATAATAAATATATTTCCATTATCTGTTTATTTGTTTGTCTGGCTACATATAACGCTAAGTAGGTGGTGCTGAAGTCGATATATATACGAAAACTTGATATTCACACCATCAAATTTATTTGGTACTCCGATAAATTTAATTTTTTTTTTAAACCCGATAAGTTTCTCTACGATACCTGTCTTGTCCAGCTTAAATATTATAAAGGGTCCGCCATCTAAAGTTTTTTCAACTAGTGCTTATTTCGTGAATGGTAACACTTACCTCATGTCTGATTTGACAGATAATTAGTTGTATCCTTCCGCTGAACGAATATGGTTGTGTATACGCTTGAACAACGCTGGGAAATATTGCGACATTACTTTGAAAATCATGGTAATGTTGCAGAATGTGTGCGAAAATTGCGTACGGATTTTGGAAGAAGAGAAGCACCGTCAGCTCCGTATGTTCGTTATCTTGTGAAAAAAGTGAAAGATCCTCATCGATAAACCAAAGCGTGAAAAGCCAAAAACAGTGCGTACACCCGAGAATATTGATGCTGTGGCAGAAAGTGTGCGTGAAGCGCCATCATTCCATCAACATCAATTCACCGTCGTTCTCAACAATTGAACATTTCGGAGACATCATTGAGACGAATTTTACCTTGATATGACGCCATACAAAGTCCAATTGGTTCAGGAGTTGAAGCCAACTGACCATCCAATGCGTTTTCGCTTCGCTGAGTGGGCCTGCGATCGACTTACAGAAGATGCCGATTTTGCCAAAAAAAATCATCTTTTCGGATGAAGCTCATTTTGATCTTGGCGGGTATGTAAACAAGCAAAATTGTCGCATTTGGGGCACAGAAAACCCGCACGCATACATTGAAAAGCCGGTACACCCAAAACGAGTCACTGTTTGGTGCGGATTTTGGTCCAGAGGCATAATTGGGCCATTTTTCTTCGAAAATGAGCAAGGAGTGGCCGTTACAGTCAATGGCGATCGTTATCGGGCCATGTTGAACGAATTTTTGTTCACAAAAATTGAAGAGGAGGATATTGGCAACATTTGGTTTCAACAGGACGGCGCTACGTGCCACACAGCCGAAGCTACACTCGATGTTTTGCGCCCTGTTTTTGAAGATCGCATTATCAGCCGCAGAGCTGATGTCGTTTGGCCACCTCGGAGCTGCGATTTGACACCGTTGGACTATTATTTGTGGGGTGCCCTAAAAGATAAATGTTACGCCGACAAGCCAGAGACAATTGACGCTTTAAATGACAATATTCGTGAAGCCATTGGTGAAATACAGCTGCACACAATCGATAATGTGCTTAAAAATTGGACCGATCGTGTAGGCTACTGCATGGCCAGCCGAGGCAGCCATTTGAATGAAATAATTTTCCATTGTTAACCGGATTGTACTTTCAAATAAAAAAAGAAATTTAAGAAAATATTTAGTAGTTTTTTTTTTATAGCATTTTCAAAAAAAAAAGTTATTTGGCGGACCCTTTAGTTAGGTTCCTGGAGTTCAAGAGCCTAATCAACTATGTGTTTGGAGACAAGTACTACTATCGGGCGCAAATGGCTTGTAAGGAAGCCTTCTGATGCATCAGAAGGCCATGACTTATAAAGTTAGTCATAGCCAGATGATGACAAGTCAGAAACCTAAGTGCGGCAAAAATAGAAAAGTTTCTTACTAAAAAAAATAAAATTTACTTAATCAGTGTGTTTCTCGAATATTCCATCAATTAAATTCAATATTCAACTTTATATAAATATTCGTTAACGGTTTAATTATTAGATGATACAATTTTGCTTTCAATTGTCCAGGGTATAGGTAATTAATTACTATTTCCAGCTGGTTATGCATGTAGAGGGAAAACTATAGGAAATACTCGTAATTATAGGTGATTTATGTGTATAGTCTGTGTATAAACTTATAACCTTTTACAAGAACAACAAACTGTATGGACTCCTTACACAATTTGCAATTAATTTTCGTATCAAGCGCCACCTGCTAGAACATGTTACAATGCATACATACATACGAGTTATGTGTGTGCATTTGCAGTGCATTTACACCCAGTCTCAATTACTTAGAGACACTTTTTTCTTCTTAGGTTCTTCGGGTTTTCTACGCAATTTTTGAAAGACCAATACATGCATCGAAATCTTTGAACCAAGAAAATTTAATTAATTTTTTTTATTTCATCAGCTTTAAAAGTGTAGACACTAAATGTTCCTCCCAATCTACACTGAAAATATTGCGAGCCCGAAGTGCGAAGCTTATATTCAGAGGACATGAAAATTCTTCAGCGAACGTGTGTACATTTGTAATTTTGTACGGATGTACGAATGTACGGTTGTATGTTTATTCGTTTATTTGCTTGTTTGTCGTGTCGTATATCTCGGCTTCTACCAGTCAAAATTTAATGGGACTTATTTTAAAACAATTGGTTAGCGCTCGGCTTGTGATGGCGTAATTTTTCATTCATAGGGGTTACTCCCCTGAGAAAACTGAAAAAAATACTCAATCTATGCATCGCTATCGATTTTTTTAAGCCTATACGTTTGCAAAGTAAAATTTGTTTTTTCCAGTCAACCTATCTATCGCTTATGAATGAAAGAGCTACATTTAACGTTGCATAATATTAGGCTTCTACGATAAATTAGCCGTTAGACTGAATTACAACTAAATATACATACACGGATGTGTGTAGACACTCGCATACATTAGCTCGTGTTTCTATAGTAGTGGAAAGTTTTTGTTAGGAACTTTTATATCTCGTATTATCTCTCACAGCAAAAAATTCTTCAAAAAATTGTTACGAATTTTTGTAATTAAATGGTTACTATTGGGCTTTTAAGATAATTCAGCGTTTAGACTGAATTACAGCGAGCTGAGAAGCTCGCTTTACTATCTGAAAGAGGTAAAGTTTTTTTGTATGTAGGAGGTAATCTCCAAAACTGCTGGACCAATTTTGATCAGGTTTTCACCATTGTACTGGGTTTTCGGCTCCAGAGGTAAAGCTAGAGTTGTATCAGTGAAAGGTTGGTGTGGGTCAGTCGGATGGTCATTTGCGTAAGGGCCAGTTTGGTTAGGTCAGTTGGTAGGGATAACAGCATGGCAACAACCGTTATTTTAAGTTTTGATAGGTTTTGATATATTGACGGTTGGGGTTGTGTAACAAGGTAACATAGGGTTATGAGTCATTAGCGTGTACGAAATAAGATAGTGACTTGTTAACGTTATTTATTACAGTCCACGTTCGACCCTTTAAAAAAGAGGCTATCTTCATCACACAAGTATCTGATGGATTAGAACAAGTAACCCAGTTACCTTTTATACATTTCATCAAGACCGGCAGGCAAATACCAAGGGAAGCATAAAATTCCAATACTTCCGTCAGAAAAAGCGAAGGTTCTAGCGGATAAAAAGTATAAGAGCAACGGTTTACTAAATACATTGGTACTTACTTATTTAGGTGACGCAATAGCTCGGCGTGAACTCAACTAACATACCTCTCCAATTAGCATGGTCTTTGGGTAACTGCCTCCAATTTCGCACAAATACACTTGTGCACGCTATTCAAGGACTTTCTCTACCTTGCTGTCCCTCTTGGTTAGCTACGAATTTAAACGTGCAGTTTATGTAGTTTCTTGAGTGGGTTGATGTCGCTGTACAGCTCCTATACTTCGTAATTGAATCTTCTCCTCTAGGGCCCGTCAACGCAAAAAGGGACCGAACATCGTCTGAAATGTTTATTGCTCGTGACGACCAAGGATATCTTCATTCGTGTTTGATAGAGTTAAGTGATATATGCATATTCAAATTCCATAACTACCTGAAAGTTATAGCTGTATATAGTGATATTCTGACCAATACGTCGATGTTCCTTGTTGACAGCAAACACTTTGTCTTGTCCTCATTAACCAACAATACGAAGCAAGCGTTTATATGGTACGGAAGATATTATCTTAAAGGAGATGTAAAGGAGGCTAATTCCTGTGGGCGCAGTTAAATGTGTATCTTGTAGTTCTGCAAACAATCATGAGAATCCATTCATCAGGCATCCTTTAATCTGAACAAGATAACGGGATATATGCACTCTATACCAAGTCATCTTCGGTAGTTTTAAAAAGCTCGGTCAGAAGGCTGTCGGAGCCAACAATTTTGTGATTCTTCAGTTTGTAATCTTCAATCTTCTTGCAATATTGATTAGTTGAACGGATATTTTAGCTGTCATCGCCAAGTGGCTTGTTCTGTCATCCTGCCTGACAGCATAATGTTTTTTTTTCTATATATATATGAAGTTATAGCGATAAGCACATCGTGCTAATTTTATATTTAAGGTAACTGAAGGAATGTTAATATTTATTGCCGTTTACCAGTCTCCAGAAGTGGTCTTTCCATGTTGTCAGCACTGAATTGGATTCCACGTTAGGCCACAATGTTCAGCAGCCGTTTGCTGCCGACGCTTTGATCACCCCAGTTAGTAAAATCGTGTTTCTGTAGCAGAACTAAAGCCACGACGTTTGCCGTTGCAGTACTGCGCTGTTTACACTCTTGGCCCATTCTGGCATCTCTTTCCTTTCGCGCACCGTCTATGCTCGCAATTCCGTCAGCGTCTCAGGCTCACGCTCACGCATCGCTCAGAGTACACGCTCCGCTCGTTTCAGGTTCATGCTCACGCATCGCTCAGGGTGTACGCTCGTTTCAGGCTTACGCTCACACATTGCTCAGGCTACCCGCTCGTCTCAGGTTTACGCTCACGCATCGCTCAGGATGCACGCTCATCTCAGGTTCACGCTCACTCATCGCTCAGGGTGCACGCTCGTCTTGTTGGGACACACTACTAGCACTAGCACTCTAATAGCTGTTTAACATTAAAAAGTTAATTAAAAATCCATTTTATTACTCCGAAATACGGAGAGATATTTAAAAAGAAAAAAAAAGTGACTTAAAGCAATTGATACTGAGTGTACTCATATGTGGACAACCTCAAGAGTACTTAATTTCAAAATTAGTTTGCGAAATCAAAACCAGCGGTTGTTGTTGTTATTGTTGTTGTTATTGTTGTTGTAATGCCACTCGCCCTATACCATGTGCGTGCAACTATGGAATATCTTTAACTCGAATACAGTGAATTGTAATTAAACAGCTTCTTAGCATAAATTGTCGTCGTCGTCGTCGTCGTCGTCGTCGTCGTTGTTAGTTGACGTTGTTGCATGTTGCATTATTATATGAAATTACACTGCTGTGTGCCTGCCATGCCCCCAAATATAATCTCATTTACAAGTTGCGATATTAGCATTTAACAAAACAAATAGATTATTTATAACTGAAGTCATCGGTGCAAGTGTGTTCGTATGTCTGTTAACCCGTATATAGAATAACCATCACTCTTACATTATATAAGATTTATGTGTTAACTTGTGAACAGACTTTAAAGACATTAAGGTTATGTATGCGAGAAGTAAACGCAGTTGGACGACATTCAGGGCTCCTGCAAATTTGTCAGCTTGCAAGGAAATGCTATTCACAGCGACGACAATACATGAATATAAATTAATCTTTTAAATTGCTTTGATTCCTCTAGCGTTTCAATGATACTGCACTCTGCAGGAGTCAAATTAGATATCCTTTCTGTGGCTTATAGTTTCGAATATCAATCCTATTATATTGTGGCAGGAAGAATTCGTAATTGTTTTTCCTATAACGAATTAAAGATGTTGGTCAACATGTTGGGCTCTCGGGTGTACACAATTTTGTCTAACTGGAGGTTCGTTTACATCAGCCGTCATTTGAGGTTTGATTGTGACAAAAGGCCACTGTGGTCGTTGTGATGATGAAAACGATAACTAAATAATTGCAAAGGCTAACAGTATTAATTGATTCTCGGACTGATAGATACGAGTTTGACAATTCGAAAATTCTAATTATTCCTTGGTAGACAATCGTTTTTGAATGCAAAACATGATTCAAGGAATATTGCATTAAGGATATTGAAAAGCTTTTGTGAGGAGAACAATTATTAGAGGAACAAGAAAGAAATTGTATTTTATGAACTGTATGATATTCAAATCGAATTGAGTCTTTCTAAGTGGTTTACTTCTTATATATAATTAATGATTTCACAAATGTTGAATGAAATTTTAATTTGTTATTGAATTTATTTCTGAATTATAAATACGATAACAAATCAACATTCTTACCAATAAATGTTTTCAAAGACAATCAAAAAGGTTCTTCTTATTCAGTGAGTTTCACAGTTCCATGCAAATCTTCATTACATTAATTTATCAACGCAACAAAGTTGGCATGACAATATTTGTCAGTCTAATAAACATTCACAATTAATAATTTATTTTTTCATTTTTACTGTGTGTTGTTCCTCAGATTAAATTAAGATTAAATTTTCATAAAGAGAGCAGTACAACATCACTCTGGCACTGAGTTGGCATAAATCATAATCAAGAATGAATTATAAAACCGAAGCAATGGCTGAAATGGCAAAAGAAAATTAGGACTTCTCAAAGGCAATTGACTGCATCAGCTTCCAAATTAGGTGCGATAAACTAAAAGTATACGTCGGCTTTAGTAACTCTGCTGCTAAATTTGCTTTTGATTACCTTACTGGTAGAACACAGCGAGTATTTGTAAATGGTCAATACTCCTCTGCACTCGAACTCAAGACTGGAGTACCAGAGGGATCTGTCCCTGGCCCACTTCTATTGGCCTTATATATTAATGATCTAACAAATCTTTGCAAAGTTTCGGTGCGTATGTACGCTGATGATGTACAAATATACTTCTCACGACCCAGAGGGCTTATGGAAGATTGTGTTACCAGATTTAATGAGGATCTTGGCCGTATTCATGAGTGGGCTCGTAGAAATTGCCTGCGACTTAATCAAGCAAAAACACAATGCCTGTTAATTGCCCGGTCCTTGCATAAGCTTTATGGCAATGCAATCCAATATTGCACTAAAGTTAAAAATCTTGGTGTCATTATTAACAGTGGTCTGTCCTTATGACTAATGACCATATAAACTCTGTTGATGGCAGAATATATGGTACCCTACACTACCTGTGGAAGAGTGCTGTTTACACTCCCGAGCGTATTCGTTTAAAGCTGGTTCAGATACTCCTAAAACTACTCCTAGCATACTCCGAGAATATTTACTACCCCTTGACCTCAATTTCTTTTCGCAGACTTCAAGTTGCTCATAATGCCATGATAAGATATGTTTTCATGCTAGATATAGCCATATTTCTAGTTATAACACAGCTATCCCCAATTGTACGCTGAAAGACTACTTCATCATTAGAAACTGTATCTTCATTCATAAAATACTATATTTTCGAAAGCCTAGCTACTTGTGAGATAAGATTCAACTTTTGCAGACCACTCGTTGTCAATGTCTGTGCATTCCTCGATACAACTACTTGAATAGTCAGCGCATGTTCTTCATTCATGCTGTCAGATTGTGGAACTCTCTTTCTGTTTCTATAAGGGTAATTAATAGGTCTAGTAACTTTAGGCGAATATTTTAGAGACAATTCTAGTTAAACATTTATTTTATGTTACAGTTGCAATTTAATCATCTTAGCGGCTTCTTTTATTTTTCATTTCATTCTTTCTGTTCTTTTATTTATTTATTTTTTTCAATTTTTTCTTAACCTTCTCTTTTCTTAGTTATTATTTTATTTTATTGTATATTAATATTATTGTATTATTATAATATTTTTTCAACTTATTATTTAATTATCCAACAATAGTATGTAATTGCTTGTACTACTAAAAGAATGTATGTTCTTATTGTACTGTATTGATAATTTGTTATAAATTAAATGAATTAAATGAAAAATTAAGTGCGGTAAGGAGATTTTTACAACATATGGAGGACATTGTAAGTGAAATTTTCTATGCAGGATTTTTTAAGTTTCTTAATATTTATTTATTCTTGTACTATATTTATTTTACAGTATAACAAAAAGAAAATAAAAACTCAAAGAAACAAATGTTGCTACTAGCATGAAGCGCAAACGACCCCCTTATAGCGCCGTCTGTCATTCTCCAGCAGTTTATACTTCACGCCATATGCTTACTGTACGCGATTCCCTTTTGAATGATCTGCGCCACGTGTCACTGGGCATTCCGGATTTCATCTTTCCTGAAGGTTCCATTTAAAAGCCATTTTCGCAATATCATTGTCCGGTTTTCACATGGAGTGCTCTACCCACTACTCATTTCCTACGCTTAATTTCAATGTAGATTGGCTCATTATTTGTCAGGGCAAGTAGATCCGGGTTAGAGAACGTATTTGGCCAAAAGATACCATAGATTCGACACTTGTTGACGAATACTTGTAATGAGAAATGGTAGTTGTTACGTTACACTTCCAACAACCATATAAGAGGAGCGTTTTAAAACGATTTAACTGCGCTTTTCGCAGCTAGCTCCACGCTTACAGATTGTGCATTGCTGCCTCCTGCACCGCAGAGTATTGAACACTCTATGGGACAGATATACATTCTTACTAATGCAGTTGCTATTGTTTTAAACGATCGCAACACTCACAAATCCGCTGGTTCAGATGGTATTTCCCCAATAGTATGAAAAGAGGTGTTCCTTCAAGCTGGCATTACCATTGCGTAAGCTTTTCCATTCTTCTGGACTCTTCCCGAGAACTTGGAAAACAGCCTTTATCCAGCCCATACCCAAAAAAGGCGAGCCGTCGTCTCCATCTTCGTACCGACCAATAGCACTTACATCCATCCTTTCCAAGGTCATGGAAACGCTGATTAATTTTCAGCTCAAGAAATATCTTGAAACCAACGAAACCCTTAGTGACCGGCAGTATGGATTGCGTGGGCAACGTTCTAGTGGTGATTTGATGGTCTATCTCACCGAACAGTGGAACCAGTCTTTGCATCAATTTGGAGAAAGTAAAGCTGTTGCACTCAATATTTCTAAGACATTTGACATCAAGCTCTTTTGTCAAAAATGCGTTCTTATGAAGTCGATGATAAACTGCTTCACTGGATTAGAAGCTATCTTTTGGACCGATCAATTCAACTTCTAATTGACGTTTTCAAGTTTAAATTTCAATACTTAAATGCTGGCATTCCCCAGGGCTCTGTCTTGTCCCCGACACTTTTTCTCATTTTCCTTAATGATCTGTTATCTTTGACTTTTAATCCAATTTACTTTTTCGTTGTCGACAGCACTCTCAGCTTCTCATATAAGTTTGAATAACGTTCACGTTTTCAAGTCTAAATTTCAATACTTAACTGCTGGCATTCCCCAGGGCTCTGTCTTGTCCCCGACACTTTTTCTCATTTTCCTTAATGATCTGTTATCTTTGACTTTTAATCCAATTTAGTTTTTCGTTGTCGACAGCACTCTCAGCTTCTCATATAATTTTGAATAACGTTCCTCCAATTCTGATGTGGAGCTCAAGCAACTTGGTATGTTAAGCACATTAAATTCTGACCTAGACAGCATAATACAATTTGTAAAAATCAATCGAGTAGAATTTATCGCTTCCCCAATGGTGTCTCCTGTCGTCTAAGAGAATCCTAAATCCCATGTGGTTATCCCTGAATGGCACTTTCATCGAGAAAACTGAAAATCTCGCAATTCACGGTATGTGCATTAACGACAAGCTTCGTTGGAATAACCACATATTTACCGTTTTCTAGCCCGGTGCAAGAAATATTTCACTCCCTGACCTGGCTACTATCTACAAGGCTTTTATTCGCCCTAAACTTGATTACAATTGTCATATCTGGGTCTGATGCGCCTAAAACTACCTTACATCAGCTAAATAGAATGCAAAGCCGCGCCATAAAACTTATCGGTAACGCAAATATAGTGAAATCAATAGATTCGCTTAAACACCGCAGGAACGTTTCCTGCTTGTCACTGCTTTATCGTTTCTTCTACCAGCGGTGCTCAAGAGAAATAGCCAGCTGCATGCCACCTCTACTTAAATTCATTTGCAATACTAGTGGCGCTCTAAATGCTCATCAGTTTACCCTCAATCCCATCTTCGGTCGTACTGTTAAGTTAAGAGACTAGTTCTTTAGTCGTACAAGACGAGTGGGGAATGCATCTCCGCATCAATATGATCCACAGGCATTCAAAATGCATGCACGTCGACATCTCCTCTTTCTTTCCTTAATACCTTAGTGCCCACATGGCTGTGCGGCTGATATTGCAAAATTGCACACAAGATAATCGCATCCTGTCAGTGTTAACTACCTTCTCCATTTGCCAAACTGATGATGGATGGACAGGATAATGTCGAAATGGGTTTATACATTATGAGAATAGATTTATAGATGTAGCTTGTTCGCCAGAGTATCGCAAAGCTATTAGTTGCTCCTACCCGGAATGCCTGTCAGTCTATCTGGCTGCCTAACTAACTACGATTACCGCTCCAAGCTTAGCTCCATGAAACGTGCGCTTTCGTGCGTGGCTGCAAAGCAACTAATCATTCCGATGATTTTGAAAAACTCTACGCTCGTCCCAATTTGTTATACAAATTTAATTCAATAAACTTCCTTTCCGGGTGGAATACTTCACTGCACGCTGAAAATTTGAAGAGAACTTCTATAAGATTCTGTTGGCTGATTATGATCATAAATCATAACTCGCTGACAGTCGTTATCATCTTTGGAATAATAATGTTCGCGTAGTTTTGGTAATTTGCAGGAATATTTTTCATTTTATATTTTGTTGGCAGATTTTAAAGAAAGATACCAGAAGCTTTGGAAGAGAATATTAGAAAGGCACGCCTCTGTTTGTGTGCAGAGAGAATTTATGTAGTTCCAAAAATATGATTTTTTAAATAATTCCATTGGATTGATTAGCGAAGATGCTTACTCGTCTCTTGGCTAAAAATTCGTACAATACCTTTTTATTATCATATAAAAGTGTCGCATAGTTTAGGGATAACCCTCACATAAATTTCTATTATGAGCTACAAAGGGGAGGCAACAATATGATATGGGAAATAATCCTACATTGGATAATGGACATTACCGTGCGTACATAAATACACATTAGAAATAATATGTACTTAGTTAACATCATTAAGGTGACGCCGTAATTATGATATGTGAGTTGCTTTCATTGGGGAATTCATTGTTGTCCTTTGAAGAATGATGGGTTTTGTCACCACGCACTCTGTCCTTAAATAACCCCTCGGGTTATGTCTTTAGGTTTAGCTTAAATTTTTGTTTTGCTGCAAGTACCTAAACTTTGTGTTGGTAGACTGTTAAATGAATAAAGGTTATTTTTCTAACTGATGGATATAATGAAAAATTAGATTGGCCGTTATTATATTTATTAAGTGCAATAATAGCGAAATAATGGTAATAGCGTTTCACACACTCTGAACTAAATCCTTAAGTTTCTTTTGTCATCAGAAGACAATGATCGTTGGCTTGTCAAGTTAATTGGTGACCTAGTAGGCAGTTCGTCTTAAATACTGTAAAGATCATAGGAAAAGCTGAGATTGCTGTCGTCAGCGAAAGAATGAATTGGATTAGAAGTAGCGGACAGGAGATCTTTAATTAAAATGATAAAAAAAAGTCGGAGCATTTAAAAACACCAGGAATGCGAACAGAGATTATGGTGATTATTACTAAATAATAAACAACTGTGTGGCGTGTTTCGATGTATATATAAAAGCTTTTACCCAAAAAACGAATATTTCTTACATTTACTTGTTTTCTCTACGTAAGCACGCAGTTTTTTGTAGAGTATCTTGATCTCAAATTCTGTTAAATGCCTCGGAAATATCAAGGGATACAGCAAAACTTTCAAATCGATAAATAGGCTAGTACCGCTTTCCAGTGAGATTAAATTACCAGTGGATATGACATTGCCTATCATTAGTGAGCTCTAGTGGTTGTATATATTCCATATATAATCCATATATAAGCTTAGAGCCCAAATGACTTTGGAGGAGTGCATCACCTGACTTATTGATAAGAATGTCTTAATAGACATCTATAACTTTGAGGTTGTTAGGAACTTTGTCTGCCTAGAGTCTGTTATAACATATAATAAAAACACCAGATCAGCAAATTAAAACGAGTATATGAATGCAAAAATAGGCAAGTATTCAGGTGGTACATTGGCACCCATAGCTTACACGAGAACACTAATGACAATGAACAACGAGTCATAGAGATGGCAACAAGCAATAATTTTGTCGTTGCGAGTACAAGGTTTCCACGTTAAAATATCCATAAGCTACCTGGGTAACGTCTGATGTAGCCATTCGCAACCTGATAGACAACGTGTTGATAGACTGCCGCCACAAGCCGAACCACATGACGGTATAAACGTACAGAGGTGCCAACGTCGACTCGGATCACTATCTTGTTGGTATAGTACTCCGAGCGCGCATTGCATCATCATGAAAGACTGCATCCGCGAATAAGATTCGAGTCATCCCGGCTACCCTTCACAACGAAGAGCGATTGGAGTCGCCCTAAGTGCAGGGAGAGTAAGTCCTGGGGCTGAGATGTCGGGTGTAGAAGAGAAATGGACATGCCTTAAGAATATTATTAGTACTACTGACTCCTTCTTGGGCAGTAGTCGTAGAGATCGGAACGACTGGTTCGATGACGAATGTAAGGTAGTGCCTTAATGTAAGAATGTTGCGTACTGAGCAATGCAATAATGCAGCCTTGGCAGAATCTCGTACATGAACTAGAACAATACATAGAGCAAATACCGCACCAGGCGCGGAAGTTCTACCAAAGAGTCCGTAGTATTACGCAAAATTCACCGCGTTGCACATACTGCAAGGACAAAGAGTGTAATCTGGCCAACGATCTCAAAGGCATCTTAGAGCGATAGGAAGAGCCCTTTAGTGAGTTGCTAAGTGGCCAGGTAACTGAGGAATTGGAGGCTCCACCAATGACCGAAGACCACACTATGCAGCCACAAACAAGTTGGCAAGTAATCTGGGGAAGGACATAAATGAGAGCAACACAAAGTACATGGTGGCCACGTCTGCGTGCAGACGATCCAACATTGGTCCTGTAAATCAAATAGTGAAGCGCGAATTTGAAGAAGTACAACACTTTAACTATCTCGGGTCAACTGTAGCAGCCAACAACAGCATGAAACCAGAAATACGCGCATGGTTGCTTAAAGCCAACAAAGGCTACTCTGGATCCGAGACTTGGATGCTTAGCAAAAAGAATTTTGACCACGAGCAGCGTTTCCACGATGTCGACATAGTGAAGAGGATTAAGCTCTGTAGGCTCCGGTGGGCAGGACGCATGGGCAAAGAGGATCCTCCACAGAGATTCCTTTACGGAAGGATTGGGAGGCCAGGACCGGACCCCAGTTGTAGAGCAAATATGATGAATCACTCCTTGCTAATTTGTTGAGCTAAGAAGGCAATATAGTGTATAGCCCTCTCCGGACAACTAATAACACCTTGAATCATCCAAGTACTGATTTATTGCGCTAAGGCATTGACTCTAACGAAAGTAACGAAAATATCCTTGGTCGTTGCAATCGAAAAATGCACCGGAATACTTTTTGCTTCATAAGGTTTGATGTTTAGAAGATTAATTGATGAATTAAATGAAATTTTCAGCGACATAGTCTTAGTCAAGGAACTATGTATTGTACGTTTGAGTAGACTATGCAGGGTCAAATATACATCAACGCTTCGGCCTGCAGGTTTTTTGAATTCAACCCAGTGAGACGGCACGGTAGAGCAGATTCTTACCTTAGATAGAACGCACAATCAAACTTATCACCTAAGTGTACGCATTTGGCGGCAGTTAGTGCTCATTGGATAGACTCATGTTAGATGAAGCTAAGGTCAACTCCGCACTGTAGCGCCACTTAAGTAAGAATTACCAATGAGATTTAAAAGTTTATTTTCCAATAAATACAGATCGAAGGCCTTAGTAAACAATATGTCAAAATTGATTCATCTAAACTAAGACCATTATGAATTGACAGATTTGAATGGTAATCAATTGTAAACGAAATTGAAAACATATCCAACATAATAGTGACTCTCTAAAACTGTAATGAGAATGTTGAATAAGAAAAAACCAACTTACAATATCCGCTTTATCGAATAACTATTATCTGCTTATCAAAACAGGACGCCTACAGCCAGTGCCAAGCATCTGTTCAAAAATGTCATATTATTATGTAGTTTAACCGCATCAACAAAACGCTACAACCCTTAACCAGTTGTTGAGAAAGGATTTTCCACCACTAAGCCTTTAGACAAAATCCTTTCAATACTCTAACAATCTGTTGTCAATTTTGATTCCGCTGCATTATTACAACTGCTGCCAATATCCCTCCCTCCGTATGTTCACCGAACCGCATTGCACACTATCTGATTAACCTAAATGTCATACACAATTCCTAGTAATTATAATGATGATCGCAATGTGTGCTAGATCATCTTCTTATTGCAATAAAGGGATCGTACGTCGATTACAAAAGAATGGTTTTACGCCATGTGCAGATTGTATCAGATGAGTTTTAGATGCAAGGAAGTCTTCAAAAAGAAAGGAAAAAACCACGTGAATGCAACTGGGCAGTACTCAAAAGGTAAACTCGTGAAATTTTTAGATGCTTAACAGATCAACTGTCAAAATATTTTAAGATTCTCACTTAAATATTAGAACATCAGCGATTTCAGGTAGAAATCTGAGGTTCATACACAGGACAAACCCTTGCTTGAACACTGTGTGATACGTTTCCCTCATGATTCGAATGTTCACCAGGATCAACTTAACAGGTGGTATTCCTGCCGACAAACGGAGATTTATGTTTGTGTTAAAAAAGGATAAAGATCTGTGAATTTTGTTTTAACATTGAAGGTTGGCTTTTGTTGTAATTCAATAAAAAACACAAACTATAAAAGTTAATAAAACATCAATGAGAGGACATCCGAAAAGGTTGATAAGAAAACTTTCATTTCATCAGGACAGTCGCGTAAAAAACCATCAGAACTTAATTTGAAAGACTCAAGGTTTCCTTTTTTAAACAGATCGTCTGACATTATGTACCAGATGGAAGAAATGCATTGAGAGCTAAGTGGTGTTTATTATGATATAAATGCATTCTAATGTAAATTTATAAGTCTTTTTTTCTGGTCAGGTCTGGAATTTACAATCACCCAACGTATGTTTATAAAAAATCATTCATTAATTAAAGCTGTTTTCTGTTTGCTGTTTCTGTTTGTTTGTCAAACTTTTTATCTATGCCGCTATTGAACTTTTGATGATCATATTTGGCTCTACAACCGGGGTCCGGTCCTGGCCTCCGGCAAAAAATATCTACAGCAGTCCCAATTTTGAGCCGACGTTATCCAGTTTTGCAACTCTAAACTCTGGGCGTCCTTGTCTAAGCCATCCTTTCAGCGAAGGCTTGGCCGGCATCACTGTCGTGTTCCATAAATCCTACCGCAAAGGTCTTTCCAAGCAGGATCCTCCTCGATCATGCGAGCCGACCGAGCTTAATCGCGATAGCGCTCGTAGATCTCATCACATCATTGTAGAGTCTCCGGAGCAAACAATTATCCGTAAGTCTTTTCTCTCGAACGCGGCTAAGAGGTCAGAATGCTTTGTGCTAAGCACCCAAGTCTTTGATCCATATGTAAGTACTGATATAACCATTGCCATATATACCAGCTGCTTGCATGTTATGATCAAATTCCTGGATTTGAAGAGTCTTAACAGAGTTCGTTCACTTTAAGCAACCGTGCGCTTATTTCTGGTTCCATGATGTTATCAGCTGCTACAGTTGAACCGAGATAGTTAAAGGATTGCACCACTTCAAACCCGCTCGAGGATGCCTCATCGCCAGTCTTCTGGCTTAGCTCCTTCATCCCATACTTGCACTATTATTTCATTGGTGGAACCTCAAATTCCTCAGTTCGCTGGCCAATTAGCAACTCATGAAAGTGCTCTTCCCATCGCTTAAGGAGGCCTTTGAGATCGGCGATCAAATTTCCCTCTTTGCCTTTGCAGTATGTGCAACGCGGTGTATCTTGCGTTATACCGCGGACACTTTAGTAGAACTTCCGCACCTGGTGCGGTCCTCGCTCTATGTGCTGCTCTACCTCAAGGACTGATTCTTTTCCTTTCTCCTTCACTGCTTTCTTCCGTCGGTGAACTGTTTTTTCAGATCTTCTGAGCTCTTTATATTCGTCTTCGCGTGACTGCGTTCTATGAGATTGTTTCATTGCTTGGTAGCAACATTCTTCAGTCGCTAGCTTACATTCGTCATCGAAACAGTCGTTCCGATCTCCACGATTATTGCATAATATGGAGTTAGTAGTACTAATGACAGCATTCTTAAGGTGTGTCCATTTCTCTTCTACGCCCGACATTTTAGCCCCAGGATTTACTCTCCCTGCATTTATGGCATGTCCTATCGCTTGACCGAAGTTGTTTCTGGTCTCTTCGTTGCGACGGGCAGTCGTGTTGACTTGAATCTGATTTGCGGATGCAGTCTTTCGTGTTGATGAAATCCGCGCTCGGAGCACCATTCCAGCAAGATAGTGGTTCGAGTCGACATTGGCATCTCGGTATGGTCCTCAGGTTCGGGTTGTGGCGGCGCTCGATCAATACGTTGTCTATCTGGTTGCGAGTGGTACTATCAGGAGATACCTAGTTGGCTTTTTGGATATATTTAAGCGCAAACCTTGTACTCGCAACGACCAAATTATTGCTTGCTGCCATCTCTATGACTCGTTGTCGATTGTCATTAGTGTTCTCGTGTAAGCGATGGGTGCCAATGTAATTCCTGAATACTGGCTCCCTACCTTTTTGGCATTCATATCCCCCAGAATGATTTTTACGGCATATTGAAGACAGGCATGGAGTTCCCGTTCTACTTGTTCAAATAATTTTTCATTATTTTTCTAACTACAAAAAGTTTTTTTAATTGGCGATGTTATTGGCCTCGCGCAAACCTTACTTTGAAAAGACTAGCCGTCAGAGATAGTTACAGGCACCTGCAATTCTGAACGCCATCAGCAATTTTGTGACACCTAATATTTGACATTTAGATCTTTAGCTTTCTGTTTTCAGCTCCAGAATTTAAAGAGTTTACCTCTCTGTCAAAATGTTGTTACCCCTAACATTTGAAATCTCGATACTGAACTTTCTGTTTCCTCCTCCAATATGTTAGGGATTTTCCACTCTGTCACACTCTTTATCATTGACATTCTTGTAGTTTTGCGGGCCCTAACATTTGACATTTCAATCTTCGGCTTTCTGTTTTCTGTTCCAAATTTTGACGGGTTTTTCTCTGTGTCGTACTTTTTATCGATGACGTTCTTGTACTTTTCTGACCCCTAACATTTGACATTTGGATCTGTCGCTTTCTGTTTTCGGCTCCAGAATTTAAAGGGTTTTCCCCTCTGTCACACTCTTTATCCTTGACGTTCTTGTATCTTTGTGACCCCTAACGTTCGAGATTTTAATCTTTTGATTTCTGTTTTCTGCTCAAGAATTTAAAGGATTCTCACCTCTGTCACACCCTTTATCCTTGACATACTAATATTTTTGTGACCACCAACATTTGACATTTTGATCTTTAGCTTTCTCTTTTCAGCTCCAGAATTCGACGGGTTTTACCCTCTGTGACCGCTGATTTTCAAAACTATGACTTTTTTCCCTCTATGAGATCTTACTTTTGATTTATTTTGATATATTTTGATATTACTTCTGTTTATTTGCTCTGAGTTTTAAAATTGCGTCTGTTTACTACCTCTGATTTTTTACATTTTTAACCTTTGTATCTTTCTGTTTTTAACATTTTTGTGCATTGAACATTACTGTGCTTGTAATGACCTCTAATATTTTCATCTTGGTACCCTTTTGTGCTTTAAAGATAGTGTAAACCCGATCTAATGCCGCACTTCTGAGTTCGCGTCGTGGCTACCACATGGTTCCTCCTATGATTTAACTTTGATCTGCATTCGGTGAGAAGATACCTCTGGATATCCTTCTTCATCCCATACATTTTGCTGTAGTCATGGTTCTCTAGTGTCCTCTGCGTAGTAATCCTCTACTGGTTTTTACATTATTTCGGTGACTTTGTCACAAAGCGAAACCACGCATCCACTCTGTGCTTAAATATTCCTAGAAAGAAAAATTAATTAAAATGTAATACGAGTGTCTGTACAGATTTCGTGCAATTAACGTAGACATCTTCAGTTTCAAATAAATACACAAAAGGAGTCCTGATGGCCAAATGTAACGAGTGCCTGCCTGCACAGAAACTTATAACATCAAATATAACATATCATAAAATATTATATGTAAGAAGGGCACTTCTAAATGTGCCGTTATGTCTGTGTCTTTTTCGGCCTGAAAAGTGGACAGTTAACGCAAACTAATATTCTAACACGTGAGTATGTTCACATATGACATGCCTTCGAAAAACAAAATTAAAAAAGTTTTCACCCTGGCACAACATACATACTCCTACCCTCATTTCCTCAGAGAATATAATATGGAAGTTTTCTTCATTCACTTTTCGAAAGTTTACATGTGGTAAGTTCTTTTATAGGATTTTTGTACCACCACCAGAACCACAAAGTTATATATCCTGTTTAGGTTTGTTGGTTAGAATTTAATTATTTTAGTGGGCGTCCTGATCAGATTTTCTTCTCAAGTATTTGGAAGTTTTGAGACTTTCTAATTTGTTTAGGAAGTGTGCCACTCTCAATAAAATTTGTCAAGTTTTTGACCTGAAATTATTGTTTTTTTTTATGCAAATCTAATGGAAAAGTTAAATGTAAACTGTAAAGCATACGAGTGGTAATCCGTCAGCGCTAATAATTAACCATGGAGTCGACAAACATTTAGTGCTATTTATTAAGCCTGCAGATAGACAGATGGTCAAGGACCTGTTTGTTCAATTCGACAATTCGAAATTCAAAGTATTGGAATCCTTGGGCAATTGATGCAGCCAACAACATTATGAAAAAAGAAATACGCACACGATTGCGTAACACTCGCACTAATATGCGGGCACCCGGAGCTTATGATACCTGTTTTTCTTAATAAATCAATTTTTGCAACTTATCGCGGTCTCGGGCTTTGTTTGCCTGGTTTTTTATATTCTCAGCGTAAAAAACAAAATTGTAAATTGTCTTCATAAAAAGGTAAATAATAATTCCTATTACATTGAAATAAAAATTATACTCTATACCAAGTGAGTGGCACAACGAGTTCTTACAGGTAACATACCTTTTCCTTATCTCAGACGATATACGAGTACATTATAGATTTATTTCATTACTGTCGAAAAAGGAAATTTTGAATAAGCTACATAAGAATCGAAATATGAATTGGACAGTATTTTAAAAATTTCATATGTGAATGTTGCCACGTTGCTATTTCGCAACCATTGCGATGATGACAACGACATTTTATTCCATTAATGCCTAATAAATACGGCGTAAAATTTTCATAGACATGCAATCAAAAACCAAAATCTTGTCGCAAGATATAAACAAATTATGTTATTACTTTTTGTTACGAGTAGTCACCAAAAACATATTAATTTATGCGGCCTTGCTGGTCCATCATCGACCCTGTTTGCTGGTACCATAACTTATATATTGTGCCCAGAACTATATAAATTCAACTTGATTTTATAAACAGACAACTTATCTTACTTATAATAAATACTTATACTTATAATAAATACTTGTATCTTCAGAGCACATCATCCGACCATAGCATTGAATTTTCATAGTGACTGCACACCTGTGCAAAATTTTAATTCGATTTTAATGACGGTAAGTGCATAAAAAATAGATTTGCAAAATTTGACACAAATAAATTTTTGAGGCTTCCACAGCACAAGTCCATAAACGGAAGAGTTCATTTGCATCAAGACATTGCATTGTCATCGGGACAATATATTCATGCAAAAACTCAACTCAACTGGACGATGGGAAGTTGATGAAAATCGAGTTGCAAGATTTGTTTATGTCCTGTATCACCTTGTGGATCCTAGGGCCTCTACTACGCCTAGGCGCCATCGCGTGCGCCTATTTACTATTTGTAATCTTTTTGTGATAGAAGCGGTCCAAGTGCTGAACCCATACAACAGCTCAGATTCAACATTTGAATGGATCGCATTGCTTCGCTATATCATTGACATCATTCCAAACACTGATTTTGTTTTGCCGATTCGGTTGGCAATGTCCTGTTCGGTTCCACCTTCGGTCGAGACAATACTCCCAAGATATTGGAAACTGTCTACTCTCCCTACCGGTTGTTCAGATATGTTAACTTGAGTTACTGAGTTAGTGCCGAGGTTGATGATTTTGGTTTTGGCAACATTAACCTTCAAACCCGCAACATATGCCTCCCTTTCCACATTTGTTGTCATTTGGTGCAGCTCCATAATCCAGTGTGAAAGTAAACAAACGTCGTCAGCGTAGTCCAGATGTTTGAGTTGAGATGTAAGAGTCCAACGAATACCTCCGTTTCCAGTAGAGAAAGCGAAGCACATCGCTGATCACCAACAAAAAAAGTATCGCCGATATAATGCAACCTTGTCGTACCCCACTTATGATTTCGAATTCCTCTGACAGCTTTCCTCTATGCTGCACATGACATTTGGAGCCATCGTAGGTTGCTTTGATAATAATATTCGGCGCGACAGACCATTGCGGTCCAAGGCCTAGCTTCTAGCAACCATTGCTCAGTGGAAATGCGCATGGCTACTGAGCAGGAGGTTCGTGGTTCGAATCCCAGTAACAGGAAAAATATTTTTCACGGTGTCTCACCTCTCGCGAATGGGTGACAAACCTTCCAAGAGTAAAAACTTGATACAGAAAGCTCCTCAATTCTTCGCCGTTCGGATCCGGCCTTATATTGTAGGTTTTTTTATAGTTCGCTCCATTATAATGCTCGGCTATATGCTTGGCCCAGCGTGGGCGTTAAGGAAAAGAAGGAGAAAAGAGGAGATGTCTGTGAGCTTCTGTTTTGAATGTCTGTTAAATTGTACGTCCCTTCCATTTGTGTGCAAAAATATACATGCTCAACAACAGCCATGGACTGCAATGGTATGTCGCGCCGAATATTGTTATTTCAGATTTTCACATCATACTTAGTCTATGCACGTAGCTCCCTTTCGACTGATTAAAAGAAAGCCTGCCCTCAGCAGTAATAGGAACTATAATAATCTGTGTGCTACTTGTATTCCAAGAAAGTGAGAGTCAAAAAGCTTTAGGTGACTTTTTTAAAATTTGATTCTTCCAGTCTATTACCACGATTCTTTATTTGCCTTTGTGCGCGTTGTTACCGTTGTACGCTCAACATTGATGCAGCCAGCGAGTGTAATGCTAAATTCTGACCAACTTCTCATATTATCCAAGAAGACAAAGGCATTTTTATGTCCTTTGAAATGATCCAACAGCCAAGTCGTCTCGATTGTTCTTTTGTCTTCTCGCACAGTGTTATCCTTACGCAATTGCTGTGGTACATCGAGTTGAAGGTGCACATCTAAGCCAATGCAAAATATTCTCTTAAGGCTTCTTTTTATGTGGTTCAAAAAAATTCGTTTGATCTGAACTACCTACACATACACACATATATAATTGTACTCGCTAACATGTTATAGGATGGAGGTTACCTTGATAAATCAGCGACAGCACGACAACTTGACAAGTTGCAGGTGTCTACTGTGATGTGTTCGTTTAATGCAAATACACTATCGGTGACATCTTCATTCTCAAGCAAGGACTTTGATTACGTCGTCGTCTGTTCAAGTTAACCCAGTTTGTGTGATGCGTCTGCCAGGTTTTACCCCCAACTTCACCCCACTATTTCTAAATGATAAAATCGAACTTTGTAGGTGAATGAATATAAGGAATTTGGGTCAAGCGTTGTGCGGATTGTGTTCTTTCTTTCTCTTGCGACAAGGGTTTGTGCTAAATCACTTTGTTTGTTAGCTATTGTAGATTTTTTTTCCATCCCTCCATTTCTCTTACATAGTACTTTGTTTTCTTTATCCATTAGAGACATCGACAAGACTATAAAAGATGAGTCGTTGATGTGCGAAATGTTCAATTTTTCCAAATGATTGATTACGATTGAGCTGTGGAATAGGAATTGTATCACTTTGTGGGCAAGGCAATAACAGACAATGTCTCAAAGAAAGGATGGTGTTCTAGCATTTTTTAAAAAAAAAAATACATTTACACTTTACATTTCATTATTGCTTTGCATATATACATAATTGTCAACGCTATAACCGCTAACAGTTCTTGAGTTCCTTTTTGAATGGTTTCCCATTTCCTGACGGGATGCAAGATGAAAAAAAAATCGAGTCCTGTGCGTTGTCATCCGCGACAACATCGTACTCTATTTCATTTGAATGATTTCGAGATTGCAAAGCACTCGTTTACGTCTGAGTTAATTTGAATAACAGTTCATATCGTTATTTAATGTGAATTACGAATTTATTTCACTACGATAGTCATCGTTATCATTTGCTTATTTTTTTAATAAGACTTTGTGGTGTAGTGGGATTTTTTTTCGATGCTAACGACTGACAAAAATAAACAAATCAATCTTTTAGCATGAATTCTACAAAAAAGGGAATTTAGGTATAGCAAGTAATGAGTAGATAACCACTGTAAAGGTTGATATTTCTTCCTTTTGGTTCTTTTTCCTCTTCTTCGGATGGTTAACTGAATTGACAGACATTTACACTCCGTCTTACCATTGTAAGGACATTTTTTAAAAACTTTTATTTAACTTGACTTGACCCCTTTTTATGTATTTTCGACTACTTTGAGGTCGTTTTTAACCGCCTTCCATACTACCTAGAGATCTAAAGATTTGTGAGTATCTAAGTCCAAAAGAGCATTTATTATATTCCGCGTGACACGGTATTAGTATTTAGTATTAAGACCCAAAGCTCTGCTACTAGGGTCTTGTGGGCAAGTAGACGCCTTTACGGCAGAGCTTAGGGTCTAAATACTAAAATGTCACATTGGATGTATACAATGAAGGTGAGACCAATTGTCACATACGCGGCGTTCGATGGCGGACTTGAAATGAGAATTCCAGTTTAGCCGTTTATCAAAGATGACGCCGAAATATTTAACTTTACTGGAATAATCTAATGTGGTGCCTTTGATGAAGGTAGATCCCAAATCGACCAGTCTTCGTTTCGTGTAAGGCACTAGAACGGTTTTGGAAGGATTGATGGATAGTTCTTCTCTGCTGCACCATTATGAAACATTTAGTAAAGCACCTTGCATGACCCTTCTGATAGTGGTACAGCGTTTACCACTAATAACAAAACGCCAAATCGTCCGCATAACCAATGGCGATCTAGCCTGATCTATGAAGATCGACTAAAAGATTGTCAATGAATAGTTACAATAGAAGGGAAGAAAGCACTCCCCCTTGGGGACATCTCTTAAATGCAGTCACAGGCACAGACCATTCTACCACCGAGCAGGAAATATTATCTCGACTTTCAAGTGTGACCTTTATCCAATGATTGGTCGAGACTTCGATACATCTGCTACTGATTGCCTTGCAATAGAGTTGTAGCCAATGTTATCGAATGCGCTCTCAATGTTGAGGAAGGTACACAGGGCCATTTCCTTGAAAGGAAAAGTTCCTTCTATCTTCTTGATAAGATAGTGAAGGACACCTTTTGTGCTTTTGCCTTTTTTGAGTGTAGAGGGGTTGGGGATAAATATGACATTTACATGTCACCAGGTAGTAGGAATGTACCCCCAGTTGTAGCCGGCTCTAAATAAATTAATCATATCCGGTAGAATGAAAATGATTGCCTTGGAATGATCCCATCACCGCCGTGAGCTTTGAAATGTTTAAAAGAGCCTACTGCCAATTTAAACTTATTCGGACTGTAGTAATACAGACCCTTTGGTCAGATGCTTTTGGGTACGTGTATGATGCACGAGTAGACGAACCTGGGAAATGAACCTTGAGAGGGGGTTCTGATTGTATCCTCACGTTCTGACTTGTAGGTGCCATCGGTCTTTTTTTTAAAAAAAACCTACACAGTTTGTCTGATCTATAACTAATGCTTAATGAATTCGTGTAGCTACTGACATTTCGACAATGTTTCCGCAGCATTTCCTCCATGTGGCACGTTTGAATCGTCTCAATTCAGAGTTGTGCTCTGTAAAGGCGAACCTATATTCGTCCCAACTTTCCGTTCTTTTAGCAGAGTTCCATTTTTCTTCCTTAGCTTAGCTGGTCGTTTAAGCAGGGGACATTTCTTTTACACAAGCTAGATTTAAGGACACAGCTCTCATGGTAAGAAAATAGCAATACATGATTAAGTTGACATGCTGCCTCATCTAAGCCCCCTATGGACTTAATATATGTGACAAGCATATCTACTTTAGAGAGGACAAGTCCCCGATATAGATTTCAGTCCGTGGACTTTGGATCATATCATGCGATTATATGCATACACTCAATCATTTTTATGTACAGATGATAATGATATCATCATAGAAGTGAAACTTGTATCCGTATCTTGTATCTTGTATAATTTAAAATTGAAATTTTTCTTATTCCAAAGACATCCCCATGTACCACTATTTAATATTTCACTGTCACCGACGTTCTTTATTTAATAGCGACTTCTTCTTTTTAAATATTATTATGTATATTATAAGTGTGTGACCTGCATCAAAGCGTATACTTCTTGTAAGTAAGGAGCTTTAATTTCGTGGATGGAAGGACTAGAATTTAAAGGTTCACATTGATTTTCAAAGATTTCCATTTTTCGAAGAAAATTACGTACAAGAGTATTACTTCCTCCAATTCTTAACTCATTCTTTACTTTAATATCTAACTGTCTAACTTCTAACAGGTACATTTCGTATGTGTCTTTGATCAAGTGACGTGTAGTGTTCTTGTCAACTGTAATCATTTTATATTTAATATAATTTACGTCAAGATTTCTGATGAAATTTCTCTTAAAAAAGGAAAAAATAGAGGAAAAAGAAGAGGTTTTTGCTTCCTCGTAGAAGCTTCTAAAATGTACAAGTTTTCCGTTCTACTTTGCTTTTGATATTTTAAAGATCTCCTTCAGTCAGCTATCAAGAGTAAAAATACATATTTAGAAACCAAGAAAAAAAGAAAATATTTAAGCACAAAAAAGTGAAAGAGAAAGAAACTTAATGATGTTATCTCAATGAGCAACTGGAAAATTATAAGCTATACTCTATACTTGAATCATCAAAACCATATGCGAATAATATACTCTAACACCATTGTCGGTGCCGCAGTAATGTCATGCCGTACCAATTTGTGTAACTTAATTTATTAAACTCGGGTGCTATTTAAGTTTTTGGCGGGTGCTATTGTACAAAATATTTTAATGCGCTCATTCATAACTGAGGGTTAATAAATATAAGACATACATAAATAATACCCTTGTATATAGGGGATGAAGAGTTGCACTCTGCATCTGCATCTGTTATGAAAAACACAAAAAACTTTTGTTTACTCGCCTCAATGAGTGTGTAGTTCTGTCGGCTATCAAGGACATGTTCTATTTCGGTGTACCTACTTGTCACAATGGCGCCGCATTTGGTGACGTATTTTTTTTGTTTCCTGTGTATTTGTGTGTACTATGTCATCTCCCTTGGCTTGTCAAATTAGCGCTGATATGATGATGTTTAGGGTGAAAAACGCATCACACACAGCCCACTCATTTGCAGTTAAGTTGAATGTTTGCACAAATGTTCAATTTTCACAATTATTGTTATTGCACTGATAGTGTATAGTGCAACCTGCTCGTTATAGTGTTGATCAGCAAAATTTTTGAATTGGACTTTGTGTACATTTCAGCCTGACGCATCACTGTGACTGATAGTGTATAGTGCAACCTGCTCGTTATAGTGTTGATCAGCAAAATTTTTGAATTGGACTTTGTGTACATTTCAGCCTGACGCATCACTGTGACTGATGGCTTAATAAACTCTTACACACTTGAAATAGTAATTTTCCTAAGTTTTTCTTATTTGTGGCTTTTTTTGAAAAAAAAAAAAACAAGATATGTGTTTACAGAAAGAAAGAGAAAACCTAAAACCCAAAACTCAAAACCCAAAACCCACAAACCAAAACCAAAAACCGAAAACTCAAAACCCAAAACCCAAAGCCCAAAGCCGTAAGCATAGCGTAAGCCAGAAGAATTTTTTTTCCTCATAGCATCCATAATTAACCACGAATCGAGCTCAAAATGTAACATGCATTTTTTCATCATGCATCATTTCTTGGTCTAATCGTTTTTATTTTAAAAATGTTTCCTTTAGTAGCGTGAGGAGATCCCTCCAGTCACGCTAACTGAAATTGAAATTGTTATTCAAAAAGAGTTACAACTAAAACAAAACCCTGGTTATAACCTCATTATAGCTGAACTGAAGCAACAATTGTCCCAGCAAGCCAAGTGTAAGCTAACAGCGATAATAAATGCTTGTTTGAGATTCAACCATTCTCCTTGCTATTGGAAAATTGCCGAGGTAATAATGATTCCGAAGGTAGGGAATGATTCTAATAAACCTTACATCTTACAGACTCATCTCACTGTTGCCCATCATGTCAAAGTTATTTGGAAATATCTTAATCAAGAGGGTAAAACCGGTTATTAAAAGTTAAGGCGTGATTCCATATCATCAGTTCGGGTTCAGGGAAAAACACTCAACCATCGAGCAGGTTGATAGAACCGACATTACTGAAAAAGCCCTAGAAGATAAAATGGTATGTTCAGCCCTATTCTTATACCCTTTTGATAAGGTTTGACACGAAGGATTGCTATATATAGACTTCAGCTACTCTTTCTAAAAGAATATACGGCAATACTGGAGTCTTACCTCTAAGAAAGCTACTTTCGTATCAAGCAAGAAAATGCTTATTCTCACCCGAAAAAATTAAAGCTGGAGTACCACAAGGAAGTATATTAGGGTCAATACTATATTTACTTTTCACAAATGACATCACAATCCCTCCAAACAGTACAGTAGCTACATTTTCCGATGACACCGTGATACTTGTAGTCAAGAAAAGAAAACAGAAAAATAGTATCAAGAATCATGAAGAGAAGTCCCCTACTCGAATACAGCAAAGTATCTCGGAATAAACTGGTGGAAGGAACATAAAAACAAGGAAAGAAAAGAAAACTATATTGGCTTATTGGTAACTGTCTGCCTGTCTGTCTGTCTGTCTATTCATAATAAATTACTACTATATAAACAAAGTCTAAGACCCGTATGGATATAGGGAATTCAGCTATGGGGATATACGGCTAAAAATAACATGGACATAGTCCAACGATTACAAAACAAAGGCATAGTCAACGCACCTTGGTACGTTAGGAACTCAGATCTGCATCGCGACTTTAAAGTCAAGACCGTAGAAGACACAATTGTAGACAGTCCATCATCGTCGGCTGAGGCTACACATAAATCACAAAGCAGTAAAACTCATCGATGCAACCGGACTTACTCAAAGACTGAAGCGCATCAAGCAACATGATCTAATTGGTGGAAGCTAAGAATACTATTTTTATATATAAAGGGTGATCAGATTGGAGGTACTTTTTCCAATAGGCTTTTTTTGACATGTCACGCGTGACTACTGTCAAACTACATACATAATTTTTTTCAGTATTCATTGACATTTCATTATGGAAAGACTAACGCCTCAACAACGTTTAGAAATCGTACAATTCTATTACGAAAATCGACGCTCTGTAAAAAATGTTCATCGCGCGCCCTGGCCAACAGCGTTGAGGCCCATTTTTGGCTTAATGGCTTCGTCAATAAGCAAAATTGCCGTATTTGGGCTGAAGAGCAACCCAAAGCCATTACATCCATTGAAAACTACCGTTTGGTGCAACCTATGGGCTGGAGGAATCATCGGCCCATATTTCTTCAAAGACGAGGCTGGAGCCAATGTTTCAGTTAATGGTGAACGCTATCGCGCCACGATAAACGACTTTTTGATGCCGAAAAATTAAAGCCCGTGATCTCCATGATATTTGCTTCCAACAAGACGGCGCTACATCCTATACAGCCCGTGCCACAATGGATTTTATTGCGTCCTCGTTTCGGTGAGTAATTGATCTCTCCTTTCGGACCGGTGGATTGGCCACCAATTTTTTTGTGGGGGTATGTAAAGTCTAAATGTTTTGTGGATAAACCAGCTACAATGAAGGCATTGGAAGCCAACATTACTCAAGTTATTCGCGAGATACCGACCGAAGTCTTCGAGTGAGTCATTCAAAATTGGTGTTTAGGGATGGCCGAATTACGGCCAACGAAACGAAAATTTCATATTTCTATTCCAAGTTTTTCTTCTTTACTACTCTCTACTTACATATGATGAACCTGTTTTTTGTCTGAACATCCCTGTAAATAATTGGCAGCGTTTTAATTTTGCACCCATTACCCTTGTACGCGATGCAACTTTCATGAACGAAAATCAAACATAATTTACTCTTTGTTTGCATCGCTATTCCGGGGTAATATTTGTATTTTTTTTTTCGAAAACAATGAAAAATAATAAATCGAGACACTATTTTGTGCAACAGACGACGAAAATGGTTTTATTATCCTTTTTAAATAATGAATGTTAACATTTTCTAACTCAGTATCGTTGTATGCCTACCACATTTGCAATTTCTGAAAGGACGATGAGGGGGTAATCGTATTGAGAAAAATCCCTACGTTTCTTTGTTATGAACTACGAGTATACATCAGGGGTGATCCTGTCTTAGTTCAACTATACTCAAATTCATTTCATTGTTCAAATTGCTCGGTTTTGATACATGTGTTTTGGCACTCTGTAGGGGATGGACACGATCGGCACCCATTAATCGGTATTAATGTCGTTAAAAGGACACTTTAAATGAATTGTGCAGACAGACAAGAGTCAGTTCTTCACGAGTGTGCGAAGTATCGCAAGTGTTTAATGTTCTTTATTTAGTCTGCCTTCTGACTTCATATTTGTATGCCTTGGATTAAGTTTCAAATTAAAGAATATATTGACTTTGATTCTGACTTTTCGCTTTTCAATGATATACTCTTTAATTCAGTAAATATTTACGGCATTTCAAGGGAACGGGAAAACTGTCTATAGGTACATAGAAATATTGTTCGAATTATTGCCAAACAATAAATTCTGGAATACATAAATGACGAAATATTATTTTTAACGTTGTCGAACTATAGTTCACTTAGTTGATGGCAAGTTATTTATTTATTTTTTAAAAAATTAATATTAGTTATAGTTTTCTTTAATTCATAGACTATTTAAATTTTAAAAATGATCAAGAAAAAGCTACCATCGACCTCTTAAAGCTGTTCTTACAAGCGTTGCTCAATTGTTGGTTAATCGCTGAGAAGACAAGACATAGTTCGTGATTTTGTGAATATACCTATCGGCAGCGACTCCAGCAGCAGTAAGAAACGAGCTCAAGTTTCTGTACCGCATAGTATTTAAAGAAGTGCGCCTAGTGTAATAATAATATTCGGTGCGACAGACCATTGCGGTCCAATGCCTATCTTCTTCGCGCAACCATTTGTGTTGAGCATGTATATTTAGCCTGCTCAAAGTATGAAGTATATGCACTATACCTTTTTTTTGACAGTTTCCAATAACATTATTATAAAAATTAGGAATGAAATTTGGCAAAACAGATTTTTGTGTTCACGCTCCTAGCTTTTCACGACCACTCATTTTGTGTCTTTTATCCTATAAACACAGAAATGGAAAGGACTTAAAAATTATGCGTGAGCCTGAATGATGCCTGAGTTTGAACGGTGCGTGAGCCTGAACGATGTGGGAGCCTTGAACGAAAGTGAGCCTGAGCGGTGCGTGAGTTTGAAAGATGCGTCTAAGCCTAACCGATGCGTGAATGTGAACGATGCGTAAGCCCCACGAGCTGTGAATGAACGTGAGCCTTAACGATGCGTGAGCATGAATGATGCATGAGGCTGAACGATTCGTGAATGTGAACGATGTACAAGCTTGGCACGAGCCTTGAACGAACGTGAGCCTGACCGAAGCGTGAGTTTGAAAGATTTATGAGCCTGAAAGATGCGTGGTTCTGACCGATACGGGAGCCAGAACGATGTGCGAGCCTTGCACCAGCCTTGAACGAACGTGAGCCTGATCAATGCGTGAATTTGAAAGATGTGTGTGCCTGAAAGATGCGTGACTCTGAACGATAGGTGAGCCTGAACGATGTTCGAGCCTAGCTCAAACCTTGAACAAACGTGAGCCTGAGCAATGCATGAGTTTGAACGGTGCGTGAGCCTGAACGATGCGTGGGGGCAAAAAGTGACGTAGGTGATGGAATAGACAAAGAAAGCAGCTAACGTACTACTGCTACGGCAAACGTTGTGGCCTGAAATTCTGCTGCTGGTACACTATTTTACAATCTGTGCTAATCAAATCGCCATAAACGTTCAAGTTTTTGGTTGTTTTTCTGGGATTCGAACTTCGAACCTCTCACTCAGTTTAGTGCAACGCCCTATCCACTTAAGTCACGTCCACTATGAACTTTAATCAATGTGTAAAATATTTGTATCATCAGACCGATACGACCATTCGTTTTGAGTTTGTTGCATTTTTGCACACGAATGGAGAGGACCTACAATTTATTGCCTTATCAGAAAGAACTTTTGTCACACATTTGCGAGAAGTGTTGTAAAATATTTTAGGTGTTTCTGGGATTCGTTCATCGAACATTCTACTAAGAAGTTCAACACACTATCGACTAGAGCCCACTATATAATTAAAACCTTAAAAAAATCTTTCAACATAAAAACTAGCCTTTTGATTTGCGGAAAATTTTCTATTTCAACGCGTTTCGCCTAACTTCATTTCCCTTACTTCAGAAGCTTTTCTTTGTGGTCGTGAAACCACTTAATACAGACGCTTACTATTTTCATAAATCGAAAACTTTCTAAAGAAATACTTTTTCATGTTCATCAAAGAGCTCTGTGCAGATTCGCATTTAACTGAAATCGTCTGCTGATTTACTGCAGATTTTGGGCAGCCGTTTAAAGCGGCACCGCACTCTGCCACAGCCACTTCACAAACATACAAAGTAAATTTGAAAATTTGCAAAATTATCGGTAGCTCTGGGATTGGGAATACATCGAACATCAGTGTACTCGTACAAAAAAAACCATAGCTTCATCAGGTAACATTTTTTATGGCCTGAAATATTAATTGAGGAGCTCTATAAATCAATGCAAAACTTAAATGGTTTCTGTGCTGAACCAACCTAAAACTTGTAGTGCAAATGTATTTTAGATTAGATTCTTTATTAATTCTTCATTTTCTTTAAAAGTCACATTCTTTAAATATAAATTAATAATAAGTATAAAATAAAGAAATATTCGTGACATTCTGTATACTACCTAAGTATTAAAAATAGTGTTAAATGCCACTTCAAAGTTCTTATATATATTTAAATATTAGTTTTAAACAATTTCTTCTGTTAAACAGGACTGTGCAAACCATAAGAAAGCCCTTTATCATCCGCAAAACCAGTAGGTGATCCTTTGAAATTAAGTGAAAGGAGTGAATTAATATAAACTTAGAAACAAAATTGGTCCCAAAACAGAATCTTGTGGTACACCCAAATTAAAGAACTTTACGTCACTCCTAATATCATCTAACTTCACACTTTGCGACCTAACTTTTAAGTAAGATCTAAACCGCAATCTAGTAAGAAACAACGAAAACCGGCTTTTTCTAATTTTCTCAGTAGAATATTGTGATTGACCATTTCAAAAGCTTTGGTGATATCAATAAATAACCCAGCCGTACACTTTTTCCCATCAAGGTTTGATATTACTTGAGCACAAAACTGCAATACTGCTTCTTCCGTCGATCTACCTTTCTGAAAACCAACATGATTTGGGTTAAAAAACTTGGTTCCAATTAGAAAGCTCACTATAATATTTTTGACAAGTTTTTCGAAATTTTTTACTGAAAACTGGAAGAAGTAATATGGGCTTGTAGTTACACATTTCAATAGTAGAGCATTTCTTAAACAATGGTATAATGTCTGCACATTTCAGTGCTTCTGGAAGACCAAGAAAAACATGGAAATCAACTATCTCAGCAGAAGCAGAATCCCAGAGACGGACGTGGACACAGCCTTTCTGCAGACCTTGAAGGATGGAGACGTTTTCTTTTTGACGCCCTATGCCCCAACCGGGGTTAAAGAACACGATGATAATGATTATGACCAATAACTTTTAATATTTCAAGAGATGTAATGGGCTCATACACAAAACTGTTTCTTTGCAACAGTTCATCAGGGCTACACAAGGATGAATCTGAGGTACAATGCGTTAGGACGGGGCATGGTTGTAAGCTACTGGCTATATTTGTGAAATAGCAATTAAATGCCTCAGCCATGACAGATTTGTTTGTAACGTCGACGTTATTAAGACGTAGAATAGCTGGTTTCATAGAAATGGAAGAAGCTATTTATTATTTGCCATTCATTTCTTAGGTTTCCCTTAGCAGAATTAAATTGAGTACGGTAATAGTTATCCAGACAGATCGGAAGCTCCTTTTTAAGTTCATCGCACAATTTTTTATATTTTCTTTTTAAACTCAAATTTTGAGGGTACTATTAGCTGATGCTGAGTTTGTTTTTACCTCTTACTTTATTCAACAGATACCTAGAGATCCAAGGTTTAAGTCTATTATGCATATACGCATTATGTCTACAATTCATTATTGGGGAGTTCAATACGAAAATTTTTAGAAGCTTAAAACACTCCCAACAATGTCATTGAACAACAATAATTTCGATCTAGTCCCTTGGGAATTGTGTTTCTCCGTCACTAATTAAATCAACGAACCGTGGCTTTCAAGTCTATGCAATAAGTTTATCTCTTGTTTGCCGGGGGCAGTGCAATCAGCTTGTGTGGATAAAGTTAAACCACAAAATATCCAGTCAGCACGATCCAGTCATTAAGTGGCCTGCAAATTGAAAAATGCAACTAAACGCAAACTACTCAAAACTACTTCAAATCAACAAATTGCCAAATGTATTTGTGATCATCATCGTTTATCGCTTTAGTAGATTATAAATGAGACTTTTCCAATGAATGTAAATGTAATGCGGTTTGGTAAGTATTGTTGCTGGAGACCTCTTAACTAAAATGCAAACGCCAATGAATAAACGAACGCACGAACCACTTGCGCACTTGACCATTTAGCGCCAGTGCCTACGACCACAACAAAGTTGACTGCTCCTTCAGCAGCCCCAGCACCTCGTCTTTGGTTTGATGCATCCTGTCAGTATACTGGATGATAACTTTCCAGTCGATACTAGTAATATTGTTGACAGCACGTTCGAGCATACACGAAATGCAATCAAATTAAAACTGAATTTACAAAGTGTCCTTGACAATCTGATGGGCGTTGTGGTGTTTAATCGGCGGCAATGACCAATGATGCGAGTTCAGCTCTCGAATGTTCGCAATGAAATTAATTTAAAGTCAATTTCAATTTCAGAGACTAAAGCAAGAGTGCATGAGAAGTAACTATATATATGGCTCGAAGTAGCAAAAGTCAACAGGAAAACGCTGTTCAAATGTACTGAGCCTATTATTTGCGGATAATAATGATTTTTCCCATGCAATTGAAAATACAAAGCATAGAATAAATAAGCTAGTTATGTTTGTTTCAGTAAAACGTATTATTTATGGGCAAATTGGCGCTAAAGTTTATTAAATTACAGTGGGCGTTTTATTGGAAATTTTTGAATTTCTGAAACTTTTTGATCTGCAGAAGATTTTTAGACAAAGGACTCGAAAAGATGCCGGTAATCTTAATAATGGGAGAGGCATGCACTGTCCGCAAAGCACTAGACAGTGGAAATGCAATAGATATAAAATGTGGCCAATTCATCTAGGTAGTTATCCTAAATTCAATTTAAGTGTTTATACAAATCTCTTTGTTGATGTAACTTGTAATATAAACACAAAGTGTTCCGCTGGTTGCCTCAATATCGAACGACCGGTATTCTATTATTCAGCACATAGGAATGCTACCGATAAGAGAAATTCCATATATCCCATGTACAGGTATTTATACATATAGTCTTCTTATAAGACCTTAACAATTAGTCCCAGCTACCCAGTTACCAGAAAGCAAAATTCCGCTGTTAATCATCCCAGCTTCCCAGTTACCAGAAAGCAAAATTCCGCTGTTAATCATGCTGAGTAAAAAAGTTGGTCCTGTGTACATTTTTCGCATTAGAAGCATTAATGTCTTCCGAGAGAATTCAAGTATTCAGAGATTATAAGTCTGTGTGTTTGGAAGGAAGAAAAATTATTGCCACTTGGGTTTATCTAATCAGAACAAAATGTCACGGGGGAACTCCTTTCACTGAACCAACGAAATACTCACAAAGTGTAATTTTTCAGAACATTAAACATTTCTCACATTCACTCATCCAATGGATGCCCCGTGTCAAAAGTTGTCGTCGTGATGTATAAAGTATTCATGAGGATATTTTCTATATTCGTACATATGTGCATTTATGCATGCAATTATCACACATGAGCGGGACACTCTCGTAATATCGCTCTCTCTCTCTCTCTCAATATCCGTTCAACTAGGATACGCTCCGGTCGGCAATAGTTTCAGTCACTCACAATGCAGGAAAACCCACCCGCGATTTAAGGAAAAACCCCGGAAAAAAGGAAATAATAAAAGCGAACGAACAAAACCACAACGAATTTGTCTCCGCAACGGCAAATACGGAAGCAACTTTTGAAAAATGTCCTGGAAGAGAAGGAAGGTCCTTTGTAGCGTCATGAGGGGATGACCCGACCAACCGACCGAAAGCCATCACCGTCCATATGGCGTTGTTGAGCTAATTAATTAATTGAATGCTGACCAGTAACTAATTTTTATGTATAGCCGTGTCAGAGGCGCTGGGGTGCAGGCCGGAGCTAGAGGGCTACACTACATAGCAACGTAAGGACATAGGGAGTTTTTGCTCGGTTTAACTTCTGATGTGGGTACAGTTTAAGTAACTGTTAGCAGTGTTGCAGTAGATGAAGGCAGAAAGTGAATTCGTCACGGACACTTGCTTGCTAGATACTTGTATTTATTTGTTCGGGATACCGGTGACAAATCGCTTTACGGAGAGTATATGTGCCGTAAAGCAGACTGCAGGATTATTTATTTCGTTAATTACTGCAATTGCGCTTATGTTTCCGATCCATCGAATACATTTGTCATAAATTTGTATCTATTGGATGCATAACTATCTGCTGTCGCTGATATCAATTATGATTATTATGATTATTTGGTCCACCGGTTGGGTGGTGGTGGTAATACGTTACGTGGAGCGATTAAATGGGATTGAAAATTAGTTTTCGGTCGACAGTTAGTGAGTTATTATGTCATATAGTAACTTATTATAAAACTGTTATCTCTTGCGTATCACGAAATGTTAACTTAAGATCGATTGAAATAAAAAAATAATTTTTGTCAACAGTTCACTTCTCAATCCATCTATTAGAGCTTAAATTTTTTGTATAATTCGCGCACGCATAAAGGGGTTCGCACCCTTATAATGAAGGAAAAGGAAGAGAAAAGAGGAGATGTCTATAAGCTTGTGTTTTGAATGCCTGCGGATCATAGTGATGTGGGAAGACAGAGCTTAGCAGAGCATACGTGTTGTACGGCTGAAGAACAAATCCTTGAGTTGAACTGTACGTTCGAAGATGGCCTTGGCGGTTAACTGATAAGCATTTAGAGCGCCACGAAATGTGGTAAGCAAATCAACAACTAATCAAATTTACACCCTTGGGCAGGTGAAGGAGAAATTTCTAGAGTTTCAAAACCCACTACAGCATATTTTATAGACTTTAAAGCCGCATATGATAGCACAGCCAGAGTAGAACTTTATAAAGCCATCCCAAATAAACTGACACGACAATATAGGTTGAACATAACCAATGTTATAAGCTAAATAAAAATAGAAATCTGGGGCTTCACATAAATGATAGCAAAACAAGTGCATGAAGGCCACAGTCTGCGAGTAGAAGATCCACCATTGGTTACTCAATTAAAATAGTGGAGCGCGAATTTGAAGTAATGTATTCCTTTAACTATTTAGGTTCTACTGTAGCAGCCGATAACAGCATGGAACCAGAAATAAGCACACGATTGCTTAAAGCCAACAAAGCCAACTATAGTCTGTCAATATTCTTCAAATCCAGGAAGTTAACCACAATATCTAAGCTGCTGCTATATAAGACAATGGTTTTAGCAATAGTTATAAATGAATCCGAGACTTGGGTGTTTAGCAAAATGCATTCTGACCTCTTTGCCGCGTTCGGGAAAAAAGTATTTTGGCTCCGTATGTGAGGAACGTTTATTCCGGAATCCGGATACTCTACAATGATGAGATCTACCAGCCTTATCGCGATGTCGACATATTGAAGAGAATTAAGCTCTTTAGGCTCCGGTGGGCATGACACCTAGCTCGCATGAGTGAAGAGGATCCTGTTCGGAAAGTCCTTTGCAGTAGGATTTATGGAACATGACAGCGACGCTGGGCAAACCTACGCTGGAACGATGGCGTAGACCAGGACGACCAGAGTTTAGGGATGCAAAACTAGATGACATCGGCTCAATCGGATCGGCGGAAGGCCAGGACCGGACCCCGGTTGAAGAGCCAAATATGATGATGATAAGACAGGAATTATGAACTGGACTTAGACAAGCTCTGGTTCGTGCTGCATGCCACACATTTCGTGCAACAATCTATCAAGTGCTCACTAAGTTCACTAATCGTGTAATCAGGCGTTATAGTGCTGTTTCTAAGGCTGTGCAGAGATGTGATTTGACGCTTTGGGTTTTTTTGTGTGGTGCCGTTAAAGATTGGTGTTAAGTTGCAGTTTAACAGTTTAAAAATTTGCGTTCATACGCTTTGGTAATTTATTCCTTTGAACTTTTGTGTAAAACGTCTGTGACCTCATTAGCGACTGCTACTTTAAAGTTTCCCAGACATTAAAAGTTTGCTTTCGTAGAAATCATTTTCCAAAAGTTTTGTCAATACTCGTACAATACATTCTGTGATAGGAAGAAATTCTTATCTCAGTGACAAAACAATATCTTTGTGAACAATTAAAATCTTCCCCTATGTCAAACTAATTAGACATTTATATTAAATTGCAATTTAACTTGGAACATACGGACAAAAGTGCCAATACGTTTTATTTAAGAGCACCTCCATCGCCTGAAATACTGAGGATACATAAAACATAAATTTTTAACGCTTTTCAACTATACCGCTCATACGTGTACACCTAATTCTATCTCCTTTCGTATATCAGATGTAACTTTTGTAGGCACTTGGTCTCAAGTTGCACTTGAAGCTGGTAATTAGTTTCTTACTACCTATCCGGTGCTCATCGAGCTTGAATGTGAAAGAGAGAGTCAGGTAAAGTAGTTTCCTCAATTCATACCACACACTTTGTCAATGACGAAGGATATCATATCGTATAAGATACTCGTACTACATGTTCATGTTCTTCGACAGTGTACATTGATGCAGAAGGTGCGATTCATTAATGAAGCAGAAAATACGCGACTGTAAAATCGAAGGATAAATTATTGATTCCTGGTATTAGTTGGGGCTGCTTCGATTTTCCAACGTTAAGCGAAATTAATGAGAACACTATAGCAGGTAGTTATGAACAGCGCCAGCTTTGTGAACATTTCACTGAAGTCTATTCCTTGCTTCAGCGTAATTACAGAAGATAATTGTATTAAAATTGTGCGTGGCAAAAATAGCTTTTACTTCATTTTATCTTAAGAATTTGTTAAGTTTACATAAATACACTAAATAACTATTTGTTAAAACACTGATGTTAAAAATGTCTCGCTAACTACAGCATTCAAGATAAGAACTGACATGAGTTGATAAAAAATTCGAACGTGATAAAAATTTGTATCCTTCCTTAACATTTCCTGATACCTCAAAACATCATACACTAAAGTGTTAAAAGGGATATTCAGAGTAGAATCCTTATAGTCTCCGAATGCTCCCCGTTTAATGTTGATATTGTGCAGGGTTATCACAGGTTACGGAAAATAGGAATAAAAATGTGAAAACAAGAACTCTTGCGTTTTCAGTGATAAGGTAAAGTTCTTCATAGCGCTCTATCACTCTATAGTCGGAGCAAAACTTAATAAAGATATTTAATGATTTATTACACACTACCAAACGTGCACATATTGAGCACATTAGCGACGTCAAGATTTATATTTCATCCATGTGGAGCAGGTTGAAATTTGTCTCATTACAGACAAAATGATACACATTCCGTTTTCTTTAGAAACCATTTTGAATGCAAATGAAAATTGCCGATCCCTTAATAGAAGTTGTTAAGTGGATACGTATAGCATATATATGAGAGGTGCTAAAATATATATACAGTTGCCATTGGATGAAATGTTCGAGTTACAGCTGAAGCGTACAAATGGAGCGCGGCAATATTACAAGTATTCTATAAGGACGAACACCTTATCGATGTCAAGTAGTAAATGGCGGTGCGGTTTTCATATCAACTTTGTATCTCTGTATATAACATGGAACTATATCACCACAAAGAGCCGTTCAGAATTCGTTGCGGTGCACTCTTCAATGTTGTCATTAATTTTAATAACTAGCCCGACTTGGAAAGCGGTAGGTATAACAGTTTCACTTTGAAATACCTTCTAGAGGATATAAATTGATATCAAGTTGAGAATAATTGAAATCTGGTGATGTACAAGAGACAGCAAGGAACACAGCTGTAGTAGTATTAGTAGTTAATGAGCAAGCTAGTGGTAGCACAGCACAAAAGAACTCTAAAGGGAAATTGCATAGATGTTTTGATGTAATGACACACCAGCGAACGAGTCCACTCACAGCCAAACGGAATGGCCAAGTCAATTTCAATTTTGTTTTTTATTCTGTCTAAGAATATAAATAATATAGTGCTGTAAAAGCTCTGTGGTATTGAGTGGTAGAACTATAAAAGAAAAACTGTTATGCAAATGAACCAAATCCATTTGATTGTTGGTTAATAGCATTTGAGACATTTGAAAATGTACTGCGGTTTGTTGCTACGATGGGGTATGCAACGTTCGGTTGTTCGTATTTTTTCCAACATTCCAAGGATCAATGTAATAATAAATTATACCATTACTCTATATTTTCTTCGAGCATACTTTAAATATAGTAGTAAGCCATCATTCTTTGAGTGGGACGAACCATGCTGGCCTAGCTTTCGCTTTTAAGCATGCTCATTGAACTATTCCCATTCACGGTTTACTCTCAAAGAGAGGACCGCTAACCATTACGTAGGTCAAGCCCAGAACGAAACTGGGTCCTCTACCAAAATTTGGCCCAGGCTCAGCTAACCTCCAAGGAGATCAACCTTATTTGCGGGTATAGACAACTACCGTAGTACCAACGCGACCTTGGTGAGATCTGACATCAAGGGACTCAGCTCGTTCAGTATGAGTGCCTTTGGCGTAGGTACAGTACAACCTTGGCAGCACATAGTTCGGAACTTCGAACCCAATCATTTGCCAATAGGATGAGATTCTAGTCCTTGGCCGCCCAGGATAGAAACTATCCCAAGCCCGTACGGTCCTGCAGTGTTGTACGGTAAGGCTGCTGCATACGAAGACAGTGCCCGTTCTAGACATTCTAAGTACTAGCAGCCTTGCCCCTTTTATCTTCCGAGTTTAACCAAGTATCAAATCTATCGAAAAGTAAGATACAGTGGTCCCCTCGGGGGCGGTAAGCCATCAGCAGAATAGCGGGAATAACACAAAATGCATCAGTGGCCGTAAGTATATCTTACTAGTGGAAGTGCAATCAAACCTCCACGTGGTGGCCGCCGGCAGTTTTCATCCAATACAGGAACAGCTGAATGATCGATATTGTCCCTTCAAAGTAAATTTGGCGCGAGGCCAATAACCTCGCCCGTAAAACACTCTCTATTACGGAACCCAAAATCAGCCTTGGACACACTGATGAACGACGACAACCACGGCAACGCAAACGGCTAAACGATATAAGAATTTTCTCATGAAATGTACGCTCAATGTACAGAGCACGAGCTGAACAGCAGCTAGCCGATACCCTGTCCAAATATAATGCTAACATAATAGCAGTCCTGGAGATGTGGTGGACGGGGATTGATATCTTACAAACATCAGAATATGAACGGCTATGTACCCAGGTTTATAAACACAAGGCTCATAAAGGTTAACGTACCTACCGCAGATGATGAATAAGAAGAATTCTTTGAATCAGTCGAACGGGAACTCCTGCCCTCAGTATGATGTAAAAATAATTTTGGGATATATGAATGCTAAAATAGGTAGCCAGTATTATGGTAGTACTTTGGCAGTACACGAGAACACTGATGACAATGGACAACGAGTCATAGAGGTGGCAGCGAGCAATAATTTGGTCGTTGTGATTGCAAGGTTTGCGCATAAAAATATCCATAAAGCCACTTGTGTAACATCTAATGAAGCAACTCGCAACCAGATAGACCACGTGTTGATAGACCGCCACCAGAACCCGAACCTGATGACGGCACGAACGTACCGAGGTGCCAATGTCGACTGCATCCCCGAAACAGATTGGAACCAACACGGTTACCCTTCGCAACGAATAGACCAGAAACAACCACGTTCAAGCGAAAGGACTCGCCCTAAATGCAGGGAGAGTGAGTTCTGGGGCTGAGATGTCGGACGTAGAACGGAAATGGACGAAACTTAAGAATACTGTCATTAGTACTGCCGACTCAATCTTAGGCAGTAGTCGTAGGGATCGGAACGACTGGTTTGATGACGAATGTGAGCACGCGACGGAACATAAGAAAGTACCAAGCAATGCAACAATCTCATAGAAATCAGGCACGCAAAGATGAATATAATTTAAAGATAAAGATAGAATATAAAGAGCTTAAAAGATATGAAAAAAAAAAACAGACTGGGAGAAGAATCTCGTCTGTGAACTAAAACCGTATAGAGAGCGAGGATCGCACCAGCCGCGGAAGTTCTACCAAAGAGTCCGCGGGATGACGCATTATACATCGCAGAGACTCTGGCGTGACACCGAGACGAGAAAGTCTCTATAAGTCCATGCAGATACTGGCTCACGCAGACGACATTGACATCGTTGGTAGAATCCCAAGATCTGTACAGGAAGCCTTTCATCCAGCTCGAGGGGACGGCACGAACTCCATAAATGAGAGCAAAACAAAGTACATGGTGGTCACGTCTTCGAGTAGAGGATTCCTTTATCTAACTCGGGTCAACTGCAGCAGGCGATAACAGCATTATTTTTTTATAATATATACACGCTAAAGGGTTTTGCACCCTTATAGTGCTTAGCACAGCGCAGCGTTAGGAAATTAAGGAAAGGAAAAGATGAGAAGTCTATGCACGCGTGTCTTAAATGACTGCAGATCATATAAATGCGGAAACTCAGAATCGGGCAATTCATTCCACATAACTGGAGTGCGGTTAAAGAAGGAATCTCTGAATAGGCAATGCAACCAGAAATACGCACACAGCTGCTTAAAGCAAACAAAGCGTACTATATTTATTCAAGACTCTTCAAATCCAGGAATTGAACCATCACATCCAAGCTGCTAGGATATAAGACAATGGTCGTACCACCACATGCATATGGATCCGTGACATGGGTGCTTAGCCTAAAGCATTCTGCCCTATTTGCCGCGTTCAAAAGAAAAGTGTTACGGAGTATTGTTGGCCCAGTATGTGAGGAAAGATGATTCCGGAAATAATTACCGCGATGTTGTCATCGTGAAGAGTATTAAGCTCGGTAGGCTCCCGTTGGCAGAACACCTAAGACGAAGATGATCCTGCTCGGAAAGTCCATTGCGGTAAGATTTATGGAAAACGACAGCGACGCCGGCCAAAACTACGCTAGAAGGATGGCCTAGACTAGGACGCCCACAGTTTAGAGATGCAGAACTGGATGAAAGCGGCTGAAAATCGGGACCGGTGGAGAGACATTTTGCGGGAGGCCAGGATCGGACCCCGGTTGTAGAGTCAAATATGATGATGATGTTGGATCCGTTAGTGGTTTCAAACCTTATTTGTTTGAATTGGTTTTGACAAGTGCTGCAGAAGATTTTATCTTAGCCGGTCTATGGGTTTCTCCAACTTGATTTTTAATTTCTTCTAACTGTTCCTGATAGTTAAAATCGCGTCAAATAACCCCGTAGTTCCAACCCAGACTTGTGTAAAAACTCTTCTACTATCTAAATTAATAATATTCGGCGCGACCGACCATTGCGGTCCAAGGCCTAGCTTCCCGCAACCATTCGTATTGAGCATGTATATTTTTGCACACAAAATGGAAGGGACCTACATTTTAAGGCCGGATCCGAACGGCGAATTGAAAAACTTACCGTGGCAAGCTATTACTCTAAGAACGTTTGTCACCCATTCGCAAGAGGTGGGACACCGTGAAAAATACTTTTGGTGTTACTGATGGGATTCGAACCACGAACCTATCTAAATACCTAAACATATTTTTTTATTTCCGTGTAAAACCTCCTTTAGCGAAACAAATATAATGCTCTACCTGGATAAATGGTAAACTCTGTAACTAAAATATTTCAAAAAGTGAAACTCAATTGAAGGGCTTAAGGTATTGTAATTAACGAGGTTCGACTGTATTCACATACTCGTTTTCGAGACAAAAAAAATGTGTCCAGAGTTCCCTTCTTAATTCATAAATTCATTTTAACTTCACAAACTTGCAATCACAGTTAATCCGACTTGGTAAACTTCATATCAAGGTCTAAATATTTGCTTCAGCCTTATTAGAATTATAATAGATGTGGCCCAGATCACAGTTGTTGCGCTAGTATTGAAGTTCTAAGTAATCATCGAATTGCAAGGAAAAAGCCAGTCAGTCAGTTGGTGGATATAAAATTTGTTGTCCATCTTTTTTAGAAATCCAATGTATTGATTGCCTACTAAACATTCTGACCATCATCAAAGTTTGTCCAACATTGAAGAAAAACAACATCAATAACAACAACTAAATATACAATTATTGCGAGCTCGAAGGGCGAAGCTTATATTCAGAGGACATGAACATTTTTCAGCGAACGTGTTTACATTTGTACGTTTGTTTGCCGGTTCGTATATCTCGGCTTTTACCAGTCAAAATTTGATGGTACTTGTTTTAAAACAACTGGTTAGCGCTCGGCTTGCTTTTTTATTCATAGCGTTAACTACCCATGAGAAAACTGAAAAAAAATACTCAGTCTATTTCAGAAATTGCTTATGACTGAATGGCCTTTCGCTTTTACATAAAAGACCAACATTTAACGTTGCATTCTATTAGGCTTCTAAGATTAATCAGTCTTTAGATTAAATTACAGCTAAATATACATACACGGGTGTGTGTCATCACTCCAATTGTAGAGTACATTACCTCGTGTGTCTATAGCAGTGGATAGTTTTTGGTAAGAACGATTTTCAGTTCTAATCCCAAGTTAAATTTACAGATTTAGGACTTTATTTTAAGGGAAGACGGCAAAACAATTCTTACGATTTTCATTAATAATCATTTTCGTCATTGTTTGTTAACTCGTATAGTCAGAATTTAATGGGACTAGTTTTAAAACAATTGTGAAGCGTGTGGCGCGTGTTTTTAAAAAAAAAAGTTTTTAAAAAAAATAATGGAACAATTTTTTATTACAGGAAAAAAAAATTCCCCCAAAAAAATTGTTACGAATTTTGTGAATTAAATGGTTAATATTGGGCTTTTAAGATAATTCAGTGTTTAGACTGAATTACAACTATCCATATGGCTAGCTGAGAAGCTCGCTGTACTATCTTATGAGAACAGTTTATGTGTCACTTTAAACACAAACCAAAAGCTAAAACTTCCTGTAAAGCAATAATCACCATCAGCTCGCCATAATGTGGGTTTCACGATTCACACCATACTTACCCCTCAATTCAAATACAGCCGCAGCTAATTGGATTAGGTTTTTAATTGCTGGACATTTGTACACGAAAACGTGTACCTTTATGTTTGATTAAATTTCAATGTTATTATCCCTGCGTAAAGATTACTCCAACAGAAGCAGCAGGACATTTATATCCCTTCACTGTGGAGGATGATGGAAAAATAATAAGAACCTGAGAGTGAGATACTGATAATGGACAAATGGAGTTACGCTCGGATTAGCTATTTGGAAGGGTCCATTGTGACATTTTCATAGGGGAATGTTTACGATGCAAGTTGAAGTCATAATAATGCCCAGCCAGCACGAATCACAGTTAAAGGATTAGCACAGAAAATTGTAAAAACACACAAAAAAAACCATCCAACCATCTGCAGCAAGTGAATCCCTCTCCAGGACAACTCCCAGCCAGCAAATATATAAAATGAAATTAACTCCAAAGCTAATAGAATAAATTCACGCAGTAACATCACTCAGGGAAACATATAAGGTGGTCAGGGAAGTGCTCACAATCGCTTCTCCAAGGGAAATCCTTTTTTGATGTAAACATACGGGGAAATGTGTACACAAATAACAAACGCTGATGTTGTTGAAGAGTTGGAGTCAATTAACAAAATGTTGTTTGTTTAATAGCACATCCTGCTGTTGTGAATAGTCTGTGCAGTGCAGTACAGTTCCAGTACAATCCTCTTGGTAGTATACTCGTACTAACTAAAAGCCAAATGACATATGACCGCCATGATGGCTCTGATGGTATGCAATATGTATGCATCAGCGATCAGCGAATCGCTGTTATTCTCTCTATTCATATCTGAACCCGCAGACGTCCATTTGATTTCATACTCGGAAGCGACGTAACAGTCGTTATGCCTTTTGCACACTGCAGCGAAACATTGACTTATTTGGCTCAAGTGCCATTATGAGAGTGGGAAGGATGTGCTGGAGTTGTGTAGGTTTTAACTCAACCATGAGAATCCGCGAGCGTCACCTTGACTCAGGTTGCTAAGAGTGTTTTTCAGCCAAAAGTGATCTTTAGTGGGAGTGTAACATTTTTATGTTAAATTTTACATTTTATTAAAAAATGATTTGAGTTTTTTAAGTTGATTTCTCGATTTTGATTTTATTGTCATTTCAGTGTCTCAGGCGTAATGAAAAACTCCCCTGACTTTTGGGGCATCACCGGAGGCGAATGGCTTCAACAGCACTGCAAATAGATATTTGCATTGAACCCTTCCTTCAAAGTCGCACAAATACACTCATCTTGATGCACAAATTAATCGAAAAAACCACCAACTTGATATGCGGTCCTGTAAGATCAATCAGTGGAAAATTGGATTTCATGCAACAGCCGGTCGATGTGGATGTTGCCAAAGGAAGCAATAGACACTGCATGTATTCATATAGGTAGGGGTGTCTGGTGGCTCTATTATAGTACTTGTCTCCGGCTGGACAGCACTAACTTCCGTCTGGAATCAGATTTTCATACACATGTAAAAGGACTCTTCTGCATTGGCATTTCTATGCACACACCTTGGAGAGAATTATTCATGAAAGTACAGCACAGCCATCCAAGACCAATGCCGAAAATTCGGTTGGCAAATAAATGCAACAACCAAACACCGCCAGTCGTCCAGGTTAACTTAACTTTCATTGAATTTCGATGCCATTGAATATTGATGATTACAAAGAGGAATCGCACTGGTAAGCTCGAAAAGGACCTTCAAGGAAATGATATATATATATAGAGAGAGAGAAGAGAAGTAAAGAAAATAAAAACTAAGCTAAAGTTGGTCGTGCAGGACGTTTTCTACACACACTACGGACTGGAAATCGACGACTACACTACTACATTGTGTATCACTGCATCAGATGGAGTAGAATTGAAATTGGCGGAGAAGAGAAAAAGAAACAAATGTGCGGTTAGAAAATCGAAAGAAAATCGAAAAGGATTCAACTTTCAATGTGGAAATAACTAACACTTTGCAAGTGTATGTGTATACCAATGCACATACTGAATGTGTATTCATATATTACTATATATGTGTGCAACAAGAGGAAAAGTTTCTAGACGTCTCAATGGCCACCAACATTAGAGGTTAATAATAATTTATTAGGAGCTTTGTTAACACAGGCAGAGTAGCATGGGTAATATCGATGTTACGTTCAATAAACTAACAGCAGTGAATGCCACAGAGCTTGACCTTTCAGCGAAGGCTTCTGTTAAGCGTAAATAAAGCTGAACTTTTGTAATCTTGAAATAATAGGCAATTCTTTTAAAATAAAAAACGTATATACGAATCTGTCTCCCATTGAAAAAGGATTCGGATATACATTTGAGTAACATTGCGAATAACAATACTGTATAAGTTTAATGAGATACTTGCGATACAGAAGATACTGATACACACAGAAATCCAAATGTACAGAATTTTTCGTTTACAATTCGCGCACGCTTAAAGGGGTAAAGGGGTAAACTGATGGGCATTTAGAGCACCACGAGTATTGCGGTTGAATTCAAGGAGAGTTGGCATGCAGCTGGCTATTTCTTTTGTGCACCGCTGGTGGAAGAAACAGTGGACAAGCAGGAAACTTTCCTGCGGTGTTAAAGCAAATCTATTAATTTCGCTATATTTGCGTCACTGATCAGTTTCATCGCGAGGTTTTGTATTCTATCTAGCTGATGCAAGGTAGCTTTAAGCGTACCAGACCCAGATATGACAATTGTATTCATGTTTAGGGCGAAACCATAACCATATCAAAGCGAGTGAAATATTTCATGCATCGGGCTAGAAAACCTAAACATCATTTTTGGCGACGGCGAAAAATATGTGGTCACTCCAACGAAGCTTGTCGGTAACGCACATACCGAGAATTGCGAGATTTTCAGTTTCCTCGATGCAAGTGCCATTCATGGATAATGGTATAGGATTTAGGATTCGCTTAGACGCCAGGAGACAGCATTGGGTTTTGGAAGCGTTAAATTCTACTCGACTGTATTCTCCCCATTGTATTATGCTGTCTAGGTCAGAATTTAATGTGATTACTATACGAAGTTGTTTGAGTTCCAAATAAGAAGTGGAGGGCTGTTCCTCGATTTTATATGAGAAGCTGAGAGTGCTGTCGTCAGCGAAAGAGTGAATTGGATTAGAAGTCACAGATAAGAGATCATTAGTAAGAATGAGAAAGAGTTTTGGGGACAAAATAGAGCCCTCAGGTATGCCAGCATGAGAGTGCTATCGTTTGCGAAAGAGTGAATTGGATTAGAAGTCACAGATAAGAGATCATTAGTAAGAATGAGAAAGAGTTTTGGGGACAAAATAGAGCCCTCAGGTATGCCAGCATGAGAGTGCTATCGTTTGCGAAAGAGTGAATTGGATTAGAAGTCACAGATAAGAGATCATTAATAAGAATGAGAAAGAGTTTTGGGGACAAAATAGAGCCCTCAGGTATGCCAGCATGAGAGTGCTATCGTTTGCGAAATAGTGAATTGGATTAGAAGTCACAGATAAGAGATCATTAGTAAGAATGAGAAAGAGTTTTGGGGACAAAATAGAGCCCTGAGGAACGCCAGTATTTAAGTAATGTACTTTACACTTGAAAACGTTCAATACAGCTTTAATTGAGCCGCCCAAAAATAGCTTCTAATTCAGTGAAGCAGTTTATCATCGACTCCATAAGCACGGATTTTGGAAAAGAGTTTGATGCCAAATTTTGTCAAATGCCTTAGAAATAACGAGTGCAACAGCTTTGCTTTCTCCAAATTGATGCCAAGACCGGTTCCACTGTTCGGTGAGATACACCACCAAATCACCAGTAGAACGTTGCCCACGAAATTCATATTGCCGTTCACTAAGGATTTCGTTGTTTTCAAAATATTTGTTGAACTGTTAAATTATCAGCGTTTCCATGACACTGGAAAGAATGGATATAAGTGTTATGGGTCGGTTATGGGTCGGTACGAAGAAGTAGACGACGGCTCGACTTTTTTGGTATGGGCTGGACAAAAGATGTTTTCCAACTTCTCGGGAATAGTCCAAAAGAATAGGATAGATGGAAAAGCCAGCTTGGAAGAACACCTCTATAGAACTAGTGGGGAAATACCATCCGGCCCAGCGGATTTGTGAGTGTTGAGATCGTTTAAAAATCTATTATCTGCACGAGTACGAATGCCTATGCAATGCACAATCTGGAAATGTGGAGCTAGCTGCGAAATGCGCAGCAAACAGGTTGGCCTTGTATATAGGGCTGTCGTAATAAATAAGCGTTTAATTCACGAAAGACCAAAATATTTTACTACCTTTGGGACATTGTAGTATTTTTTCCTCAAGTTTTGGTCGTAGGCGAATTTCACTTGCCAAAGATGGGCATTGACATCATTTCTAGCTCGTTTAAAATTTGTTCGGCTTTCCTCAGTAGGGTTTGTTTTGTAAAACCGAAAGCATACCTCTCTAATCCTAGAAGCCTTTTTACAGCTCGAGTCATACCATCCATCCTCCTTTGGTTTAACAGACTTATTCCTGAAAGGGATAAACTTTCTCATACTAATAAGAATTATGTTTGTGATTGCATCAGCGGCGGCATCCACGTTGCTGTCGCAAAATAATAGCGATCAGTTAATACTCCCAAAGAAGTTGTTAAGGCCGTCCCAATTGGCTTTCTCGTATTGCCATACTTTGTTCTTTTTTATTATTATTATTATTATTATTATTATTATTAAATAAGAGAGGACACCTCCTTGTAGACAGTCCTTAGCTGCAGTCACCGATACAGGCACTCCTACTGGGGTGCTGACGCGGCTTTCAAGCATGGCCGTAATCTATTGGTTGGTTGATAACTCTGCTACTGATTGCTTTGTAATTGAGTCGTAGCCAGTATTATCAAAAGCTCCATCAATGTCTAGGAAAGCACACAGAGCTATGTCTTTGGAATGAATAGTTCCTTCTATAAAGAGCAGAAGAGCTTCTCTCATGCGAGCTAGGTGTCCTGCCTACGTCAATGTTGTCTGGATGAACTTGAAGAGACTATTCGTCTTGGCGTTAAATTATATTCTCGGATCAGTTTTTCCAACGCCAGGTTAAAGAAGACGCAGGAATATCATCTCATTATCAGAGCCTATTATATATCTATAATGGACTTGACAATCATCCAGAAATCTTAACTTTGCTGATAACTTTGCTCATGTTCATCCAACAGAGTTGTATTAGCTTATTGTTATAACACGATATTAATATCCAGTCTTTTCTAGTCACAAACGCTGACATATCTTCCTTACGTTCAGTCGCTAGCTTATTTTCTACATCGAACTAGTCGTTTCGATCTATACGAATACTGCCAGCGGTACAATGTACTAACATTATTATTAAGGCGATTCACATTACTCTTCAACACGCGGCTTCTCAGACTCAGGACTTTTTCTCACTTCATGAGTCCCACTACTGGAGGTAGTAGGTTTAGTAGTAGTAGTAGTAGAGTAGTAGGTAGTAGGATGGGGTCGATTGTTGATGGAGTCAATCTCTGGCTACGTAGATCGGTGATAGCGAAGATCACCACTGGATAAGTTTGCTATAATGGCGTCGATTGTTGAATACGTGGACCACTGTGATCAGCGTTGATCGCCGATTCCTTTTATGGCTTTTAACTGCCAATATGGATGGAACGCTTTTGAAGGACTGTGCCAACTCGATCGTTTGAAAACCTTGAGTAGATGCAGAAAATTATACGTAGACTCAACGTCACAACGCATAACATGCTGTCTTTCCATTAATTAATAAATTATGTAATCCTTGCCATCTTTGTGATTCATCAATGGAAAATTTCCCAACCAGACAATTTAGGTAGGTACTCCGAATTAGTGCTGAAGCAAATCCTTTCCTTTACTTTAATTAACTAATTAACGAATTTTGTATTGTGCCTAAAATAAAAGAATTGTCAACAAGCCTTTTTTTTTTGTGTGCCATTTTTACGATTGCTCAATCTCATTGCTCAATTGTCGTTAAAATGTTTCAATAGAGAATTGAACACACGCTTTGAGATGGAACTTCCTATACATTGCATTGAGTCCCTTCCAAGACCTACACACCACGTATCAAATGTAAGGCCTTCGTACAAATAAGCCAATATTGAGGGTACAAAAAGCATTAATTTCCGTAAAAGGGCTACTACTTGACAAAAGCTATTGTCATAAATTATTTTTAAAAAATGACGAGAGCTATCTGTACTCGTACAGTGGTCCAAAATATTATTGGCTGAGTGGGTTATATGATGTTGCATCGTCCGTTTCTTTATGCGTCACGTGCAGATTATCCATTAAAGTTGATGATAAAAACCAGCACCAGCACACGCACATACACAACGTGTCCATTACTTAACTTTTTTCATCATTTGTGCTGTAATTTATTAATTTACTTCCACTCACCGGAGTGAATGCGCCACATGCATTACAACCCGGGGAACCTTCTCTATTTTTCTCATTATGACGAGATATTGGAAAAGCTTTCAAGTCAAGTCAGTCAAAGTGAAACTCAGTCTGTATGTATGACCCTTATACAATTCCCAATGTGTACCTGAGTATTATGAGTATACTGAGTAGTATTTTTATTCCATAATAAGCTGGTTTTGCTTACATTTTGCAAATGGTTAGTCTCCCAGATCCCTTCAAATTCCTTCCAAACAATTTTGTAGATTTGTCCGGAATTTGGTCGTTGCGAGTAAAAGGTTTGCACGTAAAAATATTCATAAAGTCACCTGTGTATCTCATGATGAAGCCACTCGCAAAAAGATAGACCACGTGCTGAAAGACCCCCACCACAACCAGAACCAGATAACGGTACGAATTTACTGAGATGCCAACGTCGAGCCTTGTTGGTATGATGTTCCGAGAAAAACATTCCAGTCAATACGGGTGCCCTTCTTAACAAAGAGACCAGAAATAGGAGGAGTAACGAGGAGCAGGAGAGAAAGTCTTTGAGCTGTGATGCCGGGCATAGAAGAGAAATGGAGTCCATCTTAGGCAATAGTCGAAGAGATGGGAACGACCGGTTCGATGACGAATGTAAGCTAGTGACTGGACGTTATCATGTTGCTTAACGAGAAATGCAACAATCTCATAGAACGCGGGCAAAAGAAGCAGAATATAAAGAGAAAGATATGAAAAAAAAAGTTCTTCGGCAAAAGAAAACAGCCTGGGAGAAGAAGCTCGTCTGTGAACTGGAACAGTACAGAGAGAGTAAGGAGCCCACCAGGCGCAGAAGTTCTACCAAAGAGTCCGCGGTATCTGATTGTCGATCTGAAAGGCATCTTAGAGCGATTGAAAGAGAAGTTCCACTAACGACCGAAGACAACACTATTCTGCCGCTAACAAGCCTAGGCGAAGTTAGCAAAGCGACAAACCGTCTAAAAAGTAAGACCTCATTTAATCAGGAGGTCCCGCACTACACCAAGCAATTAACGAGCTTATTGTGCAAGTATGGGAGAAAAAAGCAATTCCAAAAGACTGCCGAAGAGAATCTCGGGCTCAAATATATAAGAAGGGAGATATCACAACGTGCAGTAAGCATTGTGGTATAACTTTGTTGAGTACCGCGTATTCGATTTTCTCCTCTATCCTTCAAGACATGATAGCCCCATAGGCAAATCATCAATCAGATCAGATTTTTACCCTTAGCTAGGTGATGGAAATATGTCTAGACTTTCAAAATCCGAGACTACGATGTAATGATGAGAGGAAAAATTCTTTATAAGTCCACTCAGAGACTGGTTTACAAACACGATATTTATATCGTTGGTAGAAACACAAGAGCTGTACAAGAAGCTTTTATTCAGATCAAGCAGTTGGCTCGAAATATGTAGCTGCACAAAACTAAGGAAAAAAAAGTATATGTTGGCAGAAGATAACACAATGGTCCCATAATTAAAAAAGTGTTTCTTAAATTCGAAGTAATGCAATTCTTTAATTATCTGGGGTCAATTTTAGTAGCCGATCACAGCATGGAACTCGAATACGCTTACTGATGCTTAAAACCAGAAGAGCCTACTTAAGTCGTTTAAGACTCTTCAAATCGAGGAATTAAACCATAACGTCCAAGCTACTGGTCTATAAAACAATGGTCATACCAGTACTTTCATATGGATCCGATACTTGGATGCTTTGCAAAAAGCTTTCTGATGATTCCGGAGACTCTATAATGATGAGATCTACGAGCGTTACCGCGATGTCAACATTGTGAAGAAAATAAAGCTCGGTAGGCTCGGTGGGCAGGACACCTAGCTCGCATGAGCGAAGATGATCCTGCTCGGAAAGTCCTTTGCGGTAGGATTTATGGAACACGACAGCGAGGCCGGTCAAGCCTACGCTGGAAAGATGGCGTAGACCATGACGCCCAGAGTTTAGGGTTGCCAAACTGGATGACGTCGGCTCGAAATCGGGACCGGTGGAGAGACTTTTTGCGGGAGGCCAGGACCGGACCCCGGTTGTAGAGCCAAATATGATGATGATGATGATTCTGACCTGTTAGCCGCATTCAAGTGGTAAGTCTAACGTCGTATATGGGGAAGAACGATTTTGGAGACTCAATAATAATGATATCCACGAGAGTTACAGCGATGGCGAAATCGTTAAGCCTCGATAGGCTCTGATGGGCACGGCACCTAGCTGCATGAATAAAAGTCATTTGCGATAGGATTTTTAGGACAAGACGGCGAGTGGGCAGAGCATACGCGGAAGGAATGACGTATGCCGCCAACTGTATGATTTCGGCTTGAAATTGGGACTCATTGACCAATTTTTTGCTGGAGGTTAGCACCGGACCCCAGTTGTAGAGCCAAATATGGTGATGATCGTACTGCACACCTGCAAAAAAAAAACAAGAACCGACACAACTTGAAAAGTGTCTGATACTTGGGTCGGGATGCGCCCATACGAAAATTGTTTTCCAATCTCATATTTCCACAAATTATCCAGAATCTGTACACACTAGCTCCCTTAAATTTTGCATGCGAACACGTGCTGGTAGCGAAGCGCCCCTGTAAAGCTGATATTACATATTTAGCGAATCAAATAAAATTAAAAGTTGTACTCACGCAGTTACCTATAGTTTACACGTCCAGTCGAAAGCTGTCCAGACGCTGCGTTACATGCCAACAGCTAAGGCTAGGAAATCAAACAAAAATCGCATGCACTTGTGCCATTAAATGTGATGCGGTTTGCATTCATCACCCAACCATCATCGGTCGAGCACTTCGCGTCCTTGCAACTATAAAAGCCCTGGCATATAATGTGACCTATTCTCGATAGCAATTTTCCACTTAAGCTACAATGGAAATACTGAACAAAAGAGATTCCCATCATCGCACGTGATCCTCGCATAATTCCAAACGAGCCCGATAGTGGGGTAGGGTGCTTGTGTGTGTACACGTCGTATTACGGTTTGGAATTCCTCATGTTCGTTTTTACTGATTAAATACCATTGGTCTACTGGCGTCTGGGTTATATTTCTCGCTCTTTATTATTTTTAATGGAAAATATTTCTGGCGATTGGTATCACGAAAATTCCGGGGGAAAAAATTCCACGGAAATTGAGCTGAGATATTTAATGCAAACACAAAGAGGTGAGTGAAAGGATTTGTATCAACGTATATGAGTGGATTTGTGTTGTAGGTTGTCAGCTACTACTAGTGTAGGTGCCCGCAATGCAAGCCAGTGTTGCCAGATAATATTTAACGACAAAATATCTGGAAATAATTCTGAGATAGATTGCTATTTTGTCCAAATGTTAATTCATTTTCTGCAGTTAACAGAATATTTAGAGTTAACAGTTTGAAAAGTCGTAATATGTAGAAGGCGGGTAATATGATGCCTATACAATCTGTCAGAAACTAAGATTAAGACTACGACATTAAAGTTTTGCGTTACTTCAACTAACGCCGCGGGTCTATTTTGGCAGCCCGAAACAGCATGGAACCAGATATGGAAAACCGAATATCTGGCACAGCTATTATGCACTATTTCAAAGACATGGCTTTCCTCTACAGCGTTGTTCCTTTCGCTTAAATTATTAGACTCCACTGGCCACCTAAAACGTCCAGTACGCTGCTTCTTGAATAAGTCAAATCTGCGGAACAGTTCATATAATTCGCCATTTGAATATTCTCCTCCAAAACAACACAAACGGACTAAAAATCGCTTGAAAAAATGTCCGCTCGAAACGGCCAAGGATATCTTCATCCGCATTCGATAGAGTCCATGCTTTAACGGCATGACTTGAACGATTAAGATATCACACAAGGTCTTCTTAGTGATCCGAGTGGGGGCTTTAATACTCAATTGCCTTCTTAGCTCAAAGAACCATCGATTGGCAAGAGTGATTCTTCGTTAGATTTATGAGCTGGTGTCGTTATCAGATGTTATTTCGGAGCCTAAGTGGACAAGGTCCCTAGCTACCTTCAAAGTTTTGCAAAGTACTGTTGAGTATCCATCCAGCGGGAATGGCAAGGCAGGTACTCTTGAACCATCAATTCGAGGTCTTATAATATTTCGTAGCGTTGAGCTTCAGCGTGAATGGCGTTAGATATTCTTGAACCATCAATTCGAGGACTTAGCATATACGCTAGCGTTGAACTTCAGTGGTAATGGCAAGGTAGGTACTCTTAAACCATCAATTCGACGACTCATAATATATACCAGCGTTAAGCTTTAGCGGGAATGACAAGGTAGGTACTCGTTAACCATCAATTCCAGTATTTATAATAAATCGTAGCGTTGAACTTCAGTGGTAATGGCAAGGTAGGTACTCCTGAACCATAAATTCCAGTATTTATAATATATCGTAGCGTTAAGCTTCAGCGGGAATGGCAAGAACCATCAATTTGAGGACTTAGGAAATTATTGCAGCGTAGAGTTTCGGAGTAATGGCAAGTTAGGTACTCTTGAATCATTAGTTGTGGACTTGAGAAGGAACTCATGAGAATGCACCTTTTTTTGGGCTGCGTGCTCTTCATCACCCTGACAAACATTCAGAAATATTGGGATCCCGTTGATGCTACGCATGTTCGAAACCCCTTGCGTAGTTTCCTTTCGGTTTGTTGGTGCTTTATGTGTTATTGCATGACATCTATTGCATTCTCTATACTTATAGTGCTATTGTTGCATGCGAAAGAAAACAAAAAATGGCTGATGAGTGAAACCTTGAGTGACTTTTGCTTGCGTCATCAATATTATTCAGTGATCACAGTAGTGGCCAATATATTTGCCTACATTAGTATTTTAGTTTTGAAAAAAAGTGTAATTAAAGAAATTTTATGACGTTTGTTTTAGGTGGGCAAATTATTAAAAGTTTCCTTCCTCTTAGCAGTGTGATAAATAAATGGTGAAAGAAACAGGGCTTTATATTAAATGGAATAATGAAGTCCAAAATTTTAAGAGAACAAGCTAACAATAGTTTTATGAAACTTTAACTGAATGAGTCAGATTGGTATGCATCTAAATTTATTCATATGATTAGAAGCAGTCAATTCTTTTTCAAATATTCATCGACTTTGGTGGTGAGAAGATTCTTAAGGAGCAAGCTCTGATGTAAGAAAAGAGGATTTCGAAGAATTCCGACAAATAAAGCTCGGTATTGCTCAGTAGGATATTTAGCTCGCATGATCATCTTCGCTTATGCGAGCTAGATGAAGCTTGGTTAGCATTTTTGTGCCAGAAATGTCGATACTCAACGCAAAGCAAGACCCCAATCTTATTTTTGGGGATTCCAAATTAGTCTTTTATCTTCGTCTTGATTTGAAAGCTAAAAGATAAGTGAAATATAGACTGTCAAGCTAGAAAATGGGATTTTAACAAATAATAAAAGTCTTTCTTAACTCTGGCAATATTGGGCCATATGTAGCTTTTGTCGCAGTAACCACACATCGAAAACGACACACTAAGTGTATACCACATCCATTGTGTACTATATGTGGCTGTTCTTGTGATGATAAGTAGTTCTCTAAACCAACAACATGGAAAAGCACTCGAGGACCTCGTGTAAATGCAAGCGTTACGGCGACAACCGTGCGACCAAGCATGGACTCTGGTCTCGCGCGCGCTTCTTCATTGTAAAAATGTTTGTGGTTGTGTTGGTTTACGATAAGAAATCCCGGTTTGAAATGAATTCAAAAAACCTGATTGACTGAACGCGCTGCAGTAGGTCCTGATCGTTGATGGGCGGGCACAACGTCAACATGACTGACTGGCATGCATCATGAGCGAGCTGGCGAGTGCCACATCATGATGTAATAATGATTGCATTTCAATTGCATTATGAGCTCGTCGTTTATAGCGCGCCAAGGGTGGATGGTTCGTTTCGCGGCGACACTCACCCTGTGGTTCTTCGCACGTGATGCCTTTTGCTATGATGTTTGGTGGTCCTTGTGTAGTGCACTTAAGTTGGGTTCCAGTTCGTTGATTCGATTTTACCCTCCAGCAGTGAACGACTTTACATTTTTTATCCACTAAACTCTGACGTTTTGCGTGCAACATGCGGCCTGTGGACTACTGGCAGGATTGGGAAAATAAGAATTAATAAAAGAAAATCGGTCATCACAATGTGTAAATGTGCATAGGCTTTTTGTTAATGGAAAAGGTGCATTTATTTCGAATAAGTGCTTTACCCTGTGGTGTTTTTTTTTTATAGGTTTTCTGTGTAAAACATTGCGTGTACCACGAAGAACGGTACGTAGAGCTTTTTTATTTACAGCATACCAGAGCGCACATGTCAGAAATTGCAAACGCATCATCACATTCACTGAATGTACATCAGATACCTCTATAAAAAGTCGTCTGGCTTATTTCTTTTTGTCAACGTCAACCGTTCGTTGGATGATTGTCATAAATTTTCGAACGGAACGACAAATGAAATTATGCAAAAAGGTTGTTGTCCCTTCAGTTGAAGCAATCTGCCAATTGATGGATTTACACAAGTCTGTGACGGATTCACACAAGCCTATGACGGATTCACACAAGATTTAGGACTTGTTCGTAGGCAAGATTTGTATCTAATGGTATTCGAGTGTAGTTGCTTCAATGATTAATTATTAGAACTCCCCTCTGGCGCGACGCTCTACCATGTTTCATTCGCTCGTGATAAATGAGCCAAAGGTGTTGAACTGAATGGTTTGACGTTTATGCATTTAGACGAGTACGTAGCATCACTCGACAACGCAGGAAGTTTCTCACTTTGTTCTGAATGGGGCAGGAAAAACACAGATGAACATAATAATAAATAATAATTTTCCCTTAGAAGTTTGTTTGTTCAACAGAACTCTCCCTCTGTATCTCTCTCTCTCATTATGACATTTGAATTCCAATTAGTCGTCAGTTGGGTGAGGTGTAAGGCATAAGTACGCGACAACCACCAAAATCCACAGAATAAGAAACTGTTTTTGAAGAAAATTTAAAGCGACAGTAATTAATATTCAAATGTCGTCAACGAGAGAAAAACTCATTCATTGTTTTCGCAGGGAGAACCCTACTCAGATGTGAAGTGTCCAAAAATGGATTTTATTAAGCGGAATTGTTTTTTTTTTAAACCTATTTTTTAAAGCCACTCGTATCTTCTTCAAAATATAGAAATTTAAATTTACGTAAGACTTCACACTTGATGTGAACACTATTCATTTTGAACCTATCCTACAGTGATATAATGGTGCATTATTTTGTACCTTCACAGTAAAGGATCTACTTCGACATGATGTCTTAGGCATTTATTTACCAAAAAATACCTTCTTCAACTTTATTTTCATTTAAATTATAGGAATATACCATTGTTTCTGTTATTTCGTGTCGAATTTCGAGTTCACAAAATTTAGATCTTAATCAGTGTGAATGGTAATGCGAAGCACACTATACCCATTATGATTTGTTGTGAAATTTTGGTACCCATCTGCGCTATAACTTAATAAAAATAATATTGGGCGCGACAGACCATTGCGGTCCAAGGCCTATAGCTTCTCGCGCTATATTTTTGTTGCGCATGTATATTTTTGGACACAAATGAAAGGGACCTACAATTTAAGGCCGGATCAGAATGGCGAATTAAGAAGCTTTCCGTGACAGGTTATTATTCTTGGAACGTTTGTCACCCATTCGCTAGAGGTGGGACACAGTGAAAAATACTTTTGGTGTTACTGGGATTCGAACCACGATCCATGATTGATGACCGCTATAGAATTGTTTACTTGAAAGCCCAAAATTTAGAAATTCCTAGAATGGCTTGTAAAGGGTCAGTTTCTCCGTATCTGTGCTTGTAATTGCATTTAAGCGATTACCACTGCCACTTGTTCTGATTATAGCACTGTTTCCTGTGTTGACATCTATTCGTCAATCATCATCATCATCATCATATTTGGCTCTACAACCGGGGTCCGGTCCTGGCCTCCCGTAAAAAGTCTCTCCACCGGTCCCGATTTCGAGCCGATGTCATCCAGTTTGGTTAGTATTCGTCAATAGAAAAATATAAAGACATAGGCACTAAATCGTCTAAGTAAGAAATATTCATTCATACCCGTCGTTTTTCAGGTGCTCCATCCAAGTGACCCGCACCCAATTGACTAAACAAACAAAAATACTTTCAAATTTATATATAAGACTATCCTTTACCCTTTTTACCTTTTTACCTTTGCAACTGCAGGAAGAACGCAAATGCCTCTCCAATTTTCGCACTCCATAAGACTACCTTTTTTAAGGAGCTTGACACTCATTCCCTTCTTCCACTCGTCGGGGTAACTTTCTGCCTCCAAAGCTCTCTCTACAAGAGGATTTTAAATCTCCGCTGATTTCGTTGGAGCGGCACGCAGAAGCTCTGCGGGTATACCATCTTGTCCTACCAACTTGTTGTTTTTTAGAGCGTTGATCTTGGTAGCGATTTCATATTTACTGGTGCGAATTCGGGAAATTGTTACTTTCAGTAGCTCCGTTTGATTAGGGTGCACATCGTTGGCGAATACACGGTTAAGGACCATAGAAGAATGCTCCTTCCATCACTTGAGCAGATGAAACAAGTACGGCACCATCTAGGCCTTTCACCGGATCTTGGCTAGATCGGTGACCACCTGCCAGCTCTTTGGTGATTCTGTAAACTGTTCTGCTATCGCAACTGCTCGCTCCTTCCTCTGCTTCTGTGGCCAGGTTGTTAATATAATTACGTTTGTCACGTCTTACACTACGCTGAACTTCTCTCATTTTCCTTCGATACAGGGACTCTAGCTCGATCCTCGCTGATGCTGAGGTATCTACAATGCGAGCTTTAAGTAGCTTACGTCCTGCAATCCGACTCCAGGTATCCTCGGTAAGCCGCGTGCTGTGCCTTGCCTGGCTTCTACCAACAATACTTTCCACTCCAGATGTGAAAACATTTTTCACAGCTTTCTAATGTTCTTGGATGGTTGTCGGCAGTGAGCTGCTGATTGCTTCCACTCCTTGCGATTAATGATCCCTTAATTGCTGGCGTACTGATGGGATCTACACCCAGTCGATGTTATACCTAAGAAGTATCCTTATGACATTGCGGATTCTTTGAACTGATGCAGTACGTAACTGGATAGTAGCTGCCATGAGGTGATGATTCCGTTCCATATCCATGTCGGCTCCTCGTCTGTTTCGGACGTCTAAAAGACAGCGTCTTAAACGTCGGCTGATCGCCACATGATCGATTTGGTTGGATGATGATTGGCTGTCAGTTTGACACCCAGCTGACTTTATGGCAGGTCTTATGCTCAAACATTGTGCCTCCTATGACAATGGTGTTGCAGAAATTAACAAATCCTTCACTATTGTCATTTCGTTTGCCGGGGCAGTGCTTTCCAAACACATGTTTGAGTTCTTAATTGTCGTTGCCTACCTTGGCATTCAAGTCCCCCCCATCAAGATAACGATATCTCCGTTCGGCGTTGCATTGAATACAGCGCTTAGCTCCTTATCAATGCACTCTACGATCGTTACGCGCTGTGCACTAGTTCGAAATCTGGCCGATAAAATCCTATCATCACGTGGGTGCCAGGGAATTAGGCCTCTGCGTTAGCAGCAGACCCACTCCAGATTCACGGGGACTGCCGGAGTAGAGTAGCACAGTGTTACGTGTTGGGGATTGGTACTCTCCGCCGTCGAACCATCTTACTTCACTCACTCCCAGTATGTCCAAATTATATCGAAGAAACTCACGTTCTAGCTAAAAAAAAATCTGACACCCTGAACTCCCTGAGTCAAGGAGCGTCCTCACATTTCAGAAACGAATCTTTGTACGGGTACAATAGCCAAAAATCGTCATTATTCGATCATTACTTATCCGAGGCGGTTTGTCAGTTTGTCGGGCATTTTTCGGTACCGCAGGGTGCTAACCTACGTTACCTAGACTATAAACGCTAGACCGTTCGCACATGCAGTTTAAGCCTAATACTCGTATATAAGGATTTATACACATAGTTGCCCGTGGACCACCACTAGGAGATAAAGCAAGCATCACGAGCTTGATTGTTGCGCTACTGGCTCAAACCAAGTTTTGAGCAGTCAGTAGTTTCCCGATCCACAATAAAGTTTTGATCCCAATTAATTACAGTCATCGCGTTGAAGATCGTGTACTAGATCTCTTCCCCTAAGTGTACATATTTTTTGGAGAATTTAAATATTAAAAAATGATAGAACTCTCTCATATATACACATATAAATAGTGTGTAAATGTTCTTTCGTGACTTTGTGTTATTTCCAAACATCCAGGAATGCATTAATTCCAAATAAATGGAACATAACATAAAAGGTTTACATAAATAACAATACGCTGAACGCCTTAGGAAATTGTACACATATTTGGAAAAAAATTGTATGTGATTCGAAAATGTTATTGTGTTTTTAATACGAGACCCTAAAGGAGTAACAAAAGGATTCTGAAAAAACACAGTTCCTTCGAATGTTTCAGATGGAGACTAGAGAAGCTAGCTTGCGGTCGCATATATTTTCAGCCACTTTATTAAAAACGAAAATGTAATAATACAGAAATTGTATTAAATTAATTAATTTAAAAAACATTTATTATTTAAATTAGGAGTATATGTAAATTGAAATGGATTTTTTAAGTACCAAAGTAATATCGTGAGGACCGCGCATCAAAGTCAACCCCTTTCTAATGCACTCAATTGAATTGTACTCATGTCGAATCATTTGGTAGATTAAACCCCGATTGTGGCAATTTGTCAATGCTGTCCTGTCACACAGAAATATCTGGGTCCAAACATTATTGAAATTTGTCCCGCAAACAATCAAATAAAGTGACAGCGAGACATTTGTCTGAAGTGTACTACCCCTTGTGTATTGCTGTGCCCCATTCATGCATTCATTAGCTTCACTTTTATGCTGTACAAGTATGCGCCGGAGGGGAGACATGATGCATTCTTTTCTTTAATGCTTCTTTCGCTCTTTGCCAGCTCCCAATTGGATTGAAAAATTTATCTTAATGGAGCAGTGAAAAGTTTTTGTTTTTTTTTTTTCCGACATCCATGTAGGTCATTATTTTCTATGACTCCATGAGGACTCACTTGTTTCTCATTTCATACATACACGATGCTAAATAGTGACACAGAGCGATCATTTCCAATCAACAATTCATAACATAAAGTAAAAGTGACACATGTCGGAGAAACAACAACAGCAACAACTGTTTGAAATCTTCTTCACTCCGTGACATTCACCTGTTGGCAATTCATAGAACGTTGCGCTATTTATAATATGCTTTGTAGAGAATCTTCTAGAGTTGATGTTCTTGTTCGCTGTCAGATTTTACATCAATGTACATTTGTACCAGTCATTGCTCGTAGATCGTGGCTCGTGTCCGCCCGCATTACTTGTTTTTATTTACTACTGCATGGATTATATTTTCACTCCATTAAGAAATCCACTGTTTTCACATAATCCTTATATCTATATATCTATAAATATTAAATAGAGAATTTATTTGTATGTTTGTGCCTAATTAACTCTGGAACGTCATGACCAATTTCAACCAAACTTGTTAGTTACTATCTGGTAGCAAATATAGGTTATTGGGGGTAGCAGGTTTTTTAGCTGTGGTAGGGGTGACAGCCGCCTCCTACAGTTTTCAGTATCGCCGTGGTGAATATTGTTGGTAGTACACTCCTATGGATGAGATATGTATCCCCGCAAGATGGATTGTGCCCGATATTAGTGACGATTGTATGGTTTTCGGGGTCGCTGAGTGATGGTAAGATATCTCAAGGGGATGGGGTTGATAACTGAGTTGGGAGGGTGACCGATATTAGTGTCAATTCTATAGTTATCGGGGCTGAGTTGAATGGTGATGGAGAGACAGCTCTAAGGGGATGGGGTCGATAGCTGAGGATGGAGGGGGGTGACCGATATTACTGTTTATTCACTAATTCACACACTCACACATTCTCGGGATCACTGAGATGAATAGTGTTGGTAGGACACTCCTATGAGTGAGTTTTATTCCCAGAGGGGAAAGGGTGACCGATATTAGTGTCAATCCCATAGTTTTCGGGGTCGCTGAGATGAATAGTGGTATTTAGAATGGTACTCGGCGACCATTTGGCGACGAACTTGGGGGTGAGGACATTGTAGTTCCTACTTCAAATTGGAAAATGTAGATTAGAAGCTGTGTTTTATTTTCAAATCTACCGCAGAACTAATAAATTCCATTTATCCGGCTGTTTCTTAAAACTATCACACTATCATATTTTGTACCGGTTGCGAGAAGGGGTCATTCTTGCTGGCTGCTAAAAATGGAGACACCCACGAAATAAACAATCAAATACTTGCCATGTTAATAGGCATAGTCACAGTAAGTGCATCGATACCGTTGTAGATACTGATGAGGAAGTTAATTATCTAACTGAGTTTCTGAGCTCACTTGATTCGTCTGGATTGCCACCACATTGTCTTTTACTTACAGTAGGATCTCCAATTATTTTACTATGGAATCTCGACTCGCCAACACTTTGCAACGGCACAAGACTGTACGTAAAAAAAGTCGCCGTAAAATCATAGAGCAATAAGCACATAGAGTATAGTTCTTTAAGAAGAAGTTGGTCAACTCAAAATTTAATTGGTCTGCCAGTTTAGTTCCAGTTTTGCAAACCACTTTAGGAAATGTGTTGTTACAGCAGAGAATATTTCGTTTTTTAAATTCTCTATATTAACTTCATTTGCCCGTGGCACGTCCGGTTGTCGGTCGGTCGGTTTGTCGTGGAATCTAGCGATCAATTTTTAACCCACTTCCTAAAGCCCGATTTTATTGAAATTTCGCACACATGTGTATTTCCGGAGACAACACTTTCTATTAAAATTTGGGGCCCCAGGGCCGAGGGGGGCCCTTAAAAAAATTTTAAAAATTAACCCGATTTTCAATAAATTTTATACACATGTGTATCTCCGATGGACAACACTTTTTGTAAAAGTTTTGGAGACCCCGGGCCCCGGGGTCTTGGGGCCCCAAAATTTAAAAACCAAATTAACCCGATTTTCTTCAAATTTCATATACTTTTGTATCTCCCATGGACAACACCTTTTGTGAAAATTTCTTTTAAAAAAATTAACCCGTTTTTTTTTTTTAATTTTATATACGTGTGTATCTCCGATGGACAACACTTTATGCAAAAATTTTGTTGGTCGTGGGGCTCCATACAAACTTTCAAAAAAATTAAGCCGATTTTTTTCAAATTTTATACATCTCCGATCTCCGATGGACAATTTTTTTTGTAAAGTTTTTAGAGTGAAAGGGGGTGCCAATATAAATTTTTTTAAAAAATTAGCTCGATTTTCTTCAAATTGCAAACACTTGTGTATCACTGATAGACAAAACTTTTTGTAAATTTGTTGGAGTAATCGGGCCCTGTGTGTCCTGTGGACAGCGCTACAATAACCCATCATAAACAACGCTATACAACGATCCCATTCATCTTGGTTTGCATCAACTTCTTTTCGAGATGCTCTTCCAGCATCATTGAGTACAATTGCCATATCAGGTCTGATGCGCCTAAAACTACCTTGCATCAGCTAGATAGAATACAAAACCGCGCGATAATACTTATCGGTGACGCAAATATAGCGAATTCAATAGATTCGCTGGAACACCGCAGGAACGTTTCCTGCTTGTCACTGTTTTATCGATTCTTCTGCCAGCGGTTCTCAAGAGAAATAGCCAGCTGAATGCCACCTCTCCGTCTCCTTGAATTCAACCGCAATACTCGTGGCGCTCTAAATAAATAAATAAACAAATAAATAAAAAATAACAATGGCTTTGATTTTTTGACTTTGCCTTTTTTCAGTTTGTTAGACTCTTTCCGAAACTGTTGCCACTGGTGCACCGCCTTCGCTGCCGCTGTGGTTTGCGCGGTACTTTAAAACCAAACACACTTATCTTCCGAACACAAGGAACGTGAATAATAAACAAAAAAACTATTGTATGCTACGTCCGCACATAAGTTATTTATATATTTTTTGCAACAAATTATAATAACATATAGTTAAAAATTAAAAAAAGTATTCCCATACCGGGAATCGAACCCGGGCCTCCCGGGTGAGAGCCGGGTATCCTAACCACTAGACAATATGGGATGGACAACGACATTTGAATAAATTAGGTATATAACCAATCATTGCCTTTGTAATTAAATTTCTTTGTTGTTTTTATAAATTGTTGTGTACCTAAATATATCGTATTTTTTACATTCCTTAAGTTATGACTCAATTCTTTGGGTTTTCTAAATAAAGAGAACATCAATATTGTTTACCAAATTCATGATAAGCACATGTTGTTTGTAGTTTTTTTTGACAATACGTCTTGTCATTTTTTTAGGTGCTCTAATAATGGGCAGACACATGGCGCCCAAGACATTATTTTAGTGTGTATGAAAAATAAAAGCACATCTACAAAAAACACGAGATTTTTCAAATTTCGTTTCGTTTAGCTTATTTAAAATAAAATAATATCCAAAATTGCGGAAATTTTTATAGAATTCCATAAAAAAGGTAAAAAAAATTTTTGTCGGAATGAGTATGAACTACCAAATCGAACCCTAAACGTTCAGAAAACATGTGCAGTTAAATTGAGTGTAGCACACTTACTTATTTATAATCACTCCTAAACGAGTATGCATTTTTCAACGAATGCAGAACACAAAGCTGCACCGCACGTTATCTCTATTTGTCCTTTCGCTGCTTGTGGTGTACGTATATTTGGGAATTAAATTCACAAATCACAACTCAACATGATATGCAAACAACAAATTCCCCAAACTTAAGTCAGAAATTTATTTCAACAAAATACTGCTTTTGCTTAAATCAGACTTTTTCTACTCGGTTTTTATATCCCATATTGTCTAGTGGTTAGGATACCCGGCTCTCACCCGGGAGGCCCGGGTTCGATTCCCGGTATGGGAATTTATTTTTAATTTTTTTATAACATATTTTTGTGCTCTCATTCATTCGTTAGTGTCTAAATATTCTATAAATGATTACTGGTATGGAAATTAATTTTTTTTATTATTGCTCTCTCAATTATGCATTCATGTATAAGTCAAGTATCTATTTATAAAGGGTGTTTTTTTAGGAGGTTTGTTTTTCCGATAGATGTCGTTTTATTTTATGACAGTTGTTTTGACAGCTCAAAGTGGCATTTCTACTCAGTATTGTTTGGCAAATCATTATGAATAGGTTAACTCCAGAACAACGTTTTCAAATCGTGGAAATTTATTTTCAAAATCAGTGTTCAATTAAAAATGTTTATAGAGCACTTCGTGAATTTTATGGTGCACATAATCGTCCGTCAGAGACCACGTCAACAAACGTCAACAAACAAAATTGTCGCATTTGGAGCAAAGATAATCCACACGCCGTTCAAGAATTACCAATGCATCCTGATAAATGTACTGTTTGGTGCGGTCTATGGGCTGGTGGGATCATCGGTCCATATTTCTTTAAAAATGAGGAAGGACGACGCGTTACCGTGAATGGAAATCGATACAGAACCATGTTAAATGAGTTTTTGTTGTCAAATCTTGAAGATATGGATATGGATGAAATGTGGTTTCAACAAGATGGTGCCACTTGCCATACAGCACGTGAAACAATCGACTTATTGAAAGAAACTTTCAACGACAACATTATTTCGAGAAATGGTCCGGTGAATTGGCCTCCGCGTTCGTGCGATTTGACGCCATTCGATTACTTTTTGTGGGGATACGTGAAGTCATTGGTTTATGTGGATAAACCTCAATCGATTGACGCTTTGCAAACCAATATTCAACGTGTCATTGCTGACATACGCCCTCAAATGCTTGAAAAAGTGCTGGAAAATTGGACCTCCAGAATGACATTTGTGAAAAATAGTCGTGGTAGCCATATGCCAGAAATTGTGTTTAAATGTTAAATGCCAAAAAATTATCTACCAAATAAAAAAAAATTTTGGTCATTTCATAATTTTATATGTGTTTTATTCAAAAAAAAAATCGGCAACCTCTTAAAAAAACACCCGTTAAAAAGTAAAATTTCAAAGTTTTCCCATTAGGTAGGGTACAACGAAAAAAGCTTTGTCTTTTACGGTGGTGTGTTCATGCAGAATTAAAAAATAAGAACTAATTGAATTTTCGCGCCATCGCACAATCACCAAAAGTCCAACATTGACAAAATCCATAAAGGAAGAAATTGTTCAGTGGTCATATCTCAAGGCTAGAGGAGTCAAACACAAAACAATACAATTACCGAGTCCCTTAAGGGTAAGTTAAGTAAAAACCGCAACAGACCTTGCACACAGGTGGGGGTAGTAATTCACGAATACAAAGCAAATTTCCACCAACAGTCTCAGAATTTTCCTTATCCAAGACAGAAGTTTTATTTCACTATACATATAACCCACCCACTGCAAAGGTAACTTTTTGCCTCCTTAAACCATTAAATTACATAAAAATTCCAAGAAAAAGTATAACAAGAGTTAGCACTCTCTATATAAAAAAAAACACGAAGACTCAGAAATTCCATGATGCCGTTTTTCATACCCCGTATAGTAGATCTCTTGAATGTCGCCGAGACGAGTATGAGGAGTTCACTGCTTCCAAAGTCTGTCTATTGGGAATATGAATTTTATGTGTCTGTTCCTTGTTTTAGAAATTAACCAGGAACACGCATAAAAACAAACAGGGAAGTTATCTGCCACAGATGCATGTGCGGTTATTTTGCGACCTTCGCGCGTCTTTTCTTGGCCGTTTGTTTAGTTGTGAGTTGTTGTTGTTGTTTTACGTGTGTGTCTGTTATTAAGAAGACAATACATGCATAACGCTTGTATTGTTACTGTTTCTTTAACCCCAAATGACCACTAAATATTACACCGACTGTAAAAGCAGCCCTCTTGCCCCTCTCAAAGCTAGCAAACTTGCACTCAGTCAGCCGAGGACGGCATTTTTTTCCTAAGCATACCATGTTGTACGTTTCTTTGTTTTTTTTGGTTGATTCTTTATTTGAAAACTTTCCAAAAAAAAACAACAAAGGTAGCACAGACAATACATTTCCTCCCTGCCATTCATTTGTTTGTCGCGACGGAAAACATTTGAAACATTCAACAAATGTCATGGTTCGTGCTTTGGTTTTGTAATGTCGTTCCTCGATGTACAAGTAGTCCATTCTGTGTCACACAAAAATAACAAGCTGGAATATGGGGAGTCTTGTTACATTCTTCTGAAGGTACTTACTCGCTGGTCTACCTTGGCAGATCATCCGCATATCAAACACAAACATCACTTGGAGGAGATTTTATTGAATTCTTCCTTAAATGGAAATACCAAAAAATGATGCACTAAAAGGAATGCTGGAAGCGAATCTGTATAATAGCCGGACTAGGACTCAAAATGGGAAGTTAAATTGATGTTAAATGTGAATTTGTTGCAGATCTGGAAGTGTATATAAGCAGAAGTGAGGCAAAGGTTGTAGAAAGTGCCGGATTTTTTGGCGAAACGAATTCAGGAAACGAAACCTGCAGGCCTTACTTTCGTTTTTCCGTTGGAATCAGCGAGTTTGGGATATTTAAATTCTCTCTGCAGTACAATAGCTAAATCCTCAGCAGCATACCATGGCTGTTGTTTCACAGCCCCGAAAGACATATCCTCGGACACCATCCATGATGGATTTCTTCTTGGCAACGACAAGTTTCGTCAACATTCTGCCAGAAATAACGAATTATTCCTGTTTTGCACATGATAGCCAAATGATCCGGGCCATAGAGCTTCGAGTGAGGTTGAATCAGCGAATTCAGCAAGTTACCCCAACACCTGTACCACACATCAACTTTACGAAAATAAACTGGAACCGGTTTAGATCAGAAGTCGAAGCTGGACTTCAAATTCCAGCGGCATGAAGAAATATAGAAAATAGTGAATTCATGATGCTATCGAGACTTCAGTGAATACAGCCATAGATCGACAGAAAACTGTTCGCTCTAGCAGGGATCGCTTTCAACATCTACCTGAGAATAATCAGGCTATATAAGCTCACAAGCAAAGGCTAAGGAAACGCCTTCAGAGGATCTTCAACAGGACTCTTAACACGTTGTACAGTAATCATGCTTCGTCAAGCTGTGCGAAGTTACCAGGAAGATGAACTGACAAAACGACTTCAGAACATCAAACCAGGCCCGGATGCTTTTAAAAAGCTGAATTCTGTGATCGGAAAACGTATTTCTATTCCAGAAAGTATCACGTATGGAGAGCAAGTAGCATCCAGTCCTGTTGAAAAAGCCTTTGCATGTCATTTCGAAAGGAGCTTTACAGACCGACCACCAACTCATCTTCCAGAATTCTTAGAGCAGGTTGAAAGTCTTGTGGAAGACACCAATCCCCCAAGAAATTTTGGAGTGCAGTTCAGCGAAGACAATCCCGCAAACGCACCCGTAGACGTGGATATGTTACCGGGTATTTATCGGAGAGCAACCAACTTAGTCTTATTTGACTTTACGCTATTCTAAGATCTCAGTGGTTATCTTGCATCTGTGCATCCGTTTGAGAGCTATGATGCTTTAAATTAAAAAAAAATATGATTTGTTTTATAAAATTAAATTTTTCTCATTTTAATTCTCTACAACTCCTAATACAAAGTTTGTCAAAGCAAACAGTTAAAGAGCAAAACTCGCAAAAGAAAAGTAAGGCTACACGAGAAAACCGACTAATTTCTTTAGAAGCATTAACTGGCCACTTAATACAAATAGTGGTGTGGAGGCCATTTCTGATACGATCACTAACATAATCCTCGAGGCTATGAGACAGGTTATCCCTTCCAGGACAAAGTGTATCTAACCGAAGGAAAATGCTTGGTATAATTTAAGCTGCAAAGAGGCTACTAGGAACAAGGAGGTTTGCTTTCGGTTATATAAAGAAAACCCCACTAAGGGAAACCGAACCAAATTTATACGAGTCAGAAATGATTGCAATGCCTACCTTAGATGAGTCAAATTCGACTATGACCAGAAACTGAGACCAAAAATACTTCAATGTCCCAAAGGGAGTAAACATTTTTGGTCATTCTTGAAGCAAATTAAAAATACTGCCTCGTCTTCAATTCTAACGCTCATTCAAAATGATATTCCAACCATCAACTCTATAGACAAGGCCAACCTGCTTGCTTCACATTTCGCAGCTAGCTCTACGCGTACCAGATTCATCGTTGGCATTACCACTGCGCACGCTTCTTCATTTCCCTTATTCTTCTGGAGTCGTCCCAAGGAATTTGAAAACATCCTTTATCCAGCCTGTTCCTAAAAAAAGGCGAGCTGTCATCTCTTTCCTCGTACCGATCCATTCCGCTAGCATCCACACTTTCCAAGGTCATGTAAACGCTGTTCAATCGTAAGCATATGCAATACCTTGAATCACGTGAAATTCTTAGCGAAATTCTAGTACGGTTTTCGTAGGCATCGTTCTACAGGTGACCTGATGGCTTATCTCACTGAACAGTGGATCCACTCTATTCACAAATTTGGTGAAAGCAAAGTTGTTGCACTCGATATTTCCAAGGCATTTTACAGAGTCTGGCATTAAGCTCTTGTGTCGAAAATGAATACCTATGGAATTGATAAGACCCTGCTTGTTTGGACTAGTAACTACCTTTCTGATTGATTGGATGGATTCAAATCCAATGTTCACCTCATAAACACCGGTGTTCCCCAAGGCTCTGTTTTGTGTCCGACACTCTTTCTCATTTTTATTAATGATCTCCTATCCGCTACTTCTAATTCTAATCCGATTCTTTCGCTGACGACAGCACTCTTAGCTTTTCATATGAGTTTGCGCTCTCTCCACGCCCATCTTCATCCCAAATGGAACTTGAACTACAACGTATGTTGAGCACGTTAAATTCTGACCTTGGCAGCATAACAAGGCGGCGACTACACAATAGAGTTGAATTTAACGCTTCCAAAACCCAATGCTGTCTTCAGTTGTCTAAGTGTAATTTAAATCCCCAACCTTTATCCATTAATGGATCCTGCATCAAAGAAACTGAAAAGCTCACAATACTCGGTTGTGCGTCATCAACATCCTTCATTGGAACGACCACATATTTGCTATCACTAAGAATGCTGCAAAATGTTTAGGTTTCCTTCACACCTAGATGTACTTCACACCTTCAGATCTGGCTGCTATTTACAAGGCGTATATTTGCCCTAAACTTGAATACAACTGTATTGTCTGGGTAGCTGCTCCCAAGACCAAATTGCATCTACTTGAGAGAATTCAGAACCGCGCGATAAAACCTATTGGTGACGTATTATTGGCGATATTGCGAAAACAATCGAACCGCTTGAACATCGTAGGAATGTTTCCTGCTTGTCACCGTTTTATCGCTTTTTCCATAAGCGTCAAAAGAAATATCCAGATGCATTCCGCCCATCCACCAACTCAACCGAAATACCCGTGCTACAACTCGAGCTCACTGGACATTAGACATTGGCTCATTAGACATATCTTCGGACGAACCAAGCAATGCAGGGATTCCTTCTTTAGCCTTCTTCCTTCCTCCTTTATAATTATATCGAATGAATTGCCCGACTCTGTGTTTCCGCATTCGTATATGATCTGCAATCACTCAAGACACATGTGCAAAGACATCTCATCTTTTCCTCTCCTTAATTTTCTCGAACGCGCACCCTGTGCTAAGCATTTTAAGGGTTAAGTACAAGTACAAGGGTGTAGTACATTATAAAAAAAACGAAATCACTCTTAAGTAACTATAAATTAGCCTATTGACTTCATGTAATAAAATTATCCTGTCTTAAAAGCAATAAATAATTTTTATATTTATTTTTTTTAGCATGGCACTCTGTGGCACCCAATAATTAAATAAGTGTTGGGCACTGCGATATTTTTTCAAACTGCAGCGCTAGGTGTAACTAAAATCGATAAACTATTTTAAAAAACATATATTCAGCAAGAGTCTTTATAATTATACTTCAATGAAAACCAAAAAAATTAAAAAAAAATGCTAAACGGGGATTCGAACCCAAACCTTTTGCGCGCTGAAACAACGCGTATCAAAACTGCCAAATTATTTCTTAAAGTCTGTAGGTTTATAATCGATCATACTGAAAACTTTTCTGAACTTAGTTCCAGCTTACGTATCATTATTTAGAATTGTGCACATCGAGAAATCCTTCCACAAAAAAATATGCCGGGCTCGAGAAGCATTTAATTAAATAGAAAACTTACTTTTCTCTCTCTCCCTCACCAACCAACAAATATAACATTAAGTATGCCTTTCTTTGTATGATTTATCATGTATTGTATATCGACATGATCACGAAAATAGATCATCTCTTCGACGACAACAACTAGTTTTAAAATCAGGTGAGATTGTGGAATAGTATTTCTTACAGATATGGGTAAGTATTCACACACAGTCTCTAAAAAAACACCGCCTATTCTTAGAAAATATTTAAAAAACGAAAAACTATGCGTCCAACTCACCAAACACCACTGCTCTAAGCCTCTACCAAGCTAATATTGCTTTCGCTATAAAAACTTTCAGGAAAACCTAATCTAGTAGTAATTCAATAACAAATGTATATTTTTTTAGGTCATTTGGAAGGCCATCAGCATATCCACAAAATCCCAGATAAGAGCAACCCTATCGGAACCGTAGGTTTATTCGAATCACAATCAAGATTCATAATCTCGCCTCATCACTTAGCCTTAATAAAGTAAAAACCGTCAGTTCTTACTCTACTGAATGACAACTAAACGCATTCACTTCCTAAGATATCAATAACAATTTGTATTAACCAGTTGTGAATTATATATGTATACAAATTATTATTTTAAGAGCTGATTAGAAACACACCACTGATTGCGTCAAAGCGAATGGTGGATCGTATATTATTGAAGTACTAATGTGTGTATATGAGCGCTTGAAAGCGCCGCTTTGCAACCGCAGACGCAGTAGGAGTAGTCAAGAGATCTCATGGAAAGAAGTATGCACATGCTTTACTTGTTGTCGAGTCGCTGTAATCTTCATTCAAAACTCATCTAATATGTATGGACATTTTTATGTTCATGAGATTAATAAAAAATTTAAAACAGATAACGCGATATTTTTAAAGCAAGGCACACATAAAGAAGCTATTGCTTAGTATCCGATCTGATGTTGAATATCAGAACAATTGAAAACGCTTGGATAATCTTAACTTCAATTTATATTGAATGGAATTCTTATTGAATTAATTGTGCAAAGCATTAATGAATTAACGCTCTCTAATGAAAAATAAAATACACCTTGAATAAAAATTGAAAATGTTTATGTTATTTAAAAAGAAAAAACACGCTTCTCATCGTTTTCTTGTTATAATATGAAGAAAAAAAAAGCGCTTCCCATACCGGGAATCGAACCCGGGCCTTCTGGGTGAAAGCCAGATATCCTAGCCACTAGACCATATGGGACACTGAGATTTGCATGAGCAACTTAATATAAGTACGCGTAAGATAGAAGAGAACACGCAACAACAGAAGAAACGTTTTAGTCATATTTTGATGTATACTTCTCTTAATAATTTGATTTTTGTTTTTGTTTTATTTTAAATAATGCAAACTATGCTTATCTGGCCACAATTAGATTAAATTATAACATTTCTATGTCAAAGATTTCTTTAATATATAATTAATGATTACTGTGTGGCGACACCACCACCCTGTCTCTGATTCATCGAAACTCATTCAACTTCGCTTGTTACACTTGTGGTGATTTCATTACCCGATTTTCTTCAAATTTTATAGGCATGTGTACCTCAGATGGAGAAAACTTTTTGTAGAATTTTTTGAAGTTATTGGGCCTCGGGGTCGGGGTCACCCATACAAATTTTTAAAAAAGGGATGTGAACCTTAGATATTTTACAAAATTTATCTCCGTTGGGCAACACTTTTTATAAAAATTTATAAGTGATCAGGCCCCGTTGTCGGTGGGGCACCCATACAAATTTTATACCCGATTTTCTTCAAATTTTATAGGCATGTGTACCTCAGATGGAGAACACTTTTTGTAAAATTTTTTGAAGTGATCGGGCCTCGGGGTCGGTCGGGGTCACCCATACAAATTTTTAAAAAAAGGCATGTGAACCTTAGAATCATCATATTCATCACATCTTATCATAATAAGAATATTTACTTTTTGTAAATATTTGAAAGGGATCGGGCGCCGGGGTCGGGGGGCATCCATACAAATTTTCTAATAAAAGGTACCCGATTTTCTTCAAATTTTATATGCATGTGTATCTCCGATGCAAAACACTTTTTATAAAAATTAACCAGATCCAGACCCGGGATCATGGGGTCCTATACAGACGCCGGGGTCGTGGGGCCCTATACAAATTTAAAATAAAAATTAACCCGATTTTTTTCAAATTTTATACACATGTGTATCACCAATGGACAACACTTTTTCTAAAAATTTTGGGCCCTATACAATTTTTTTAAAAAAATTAAACCGCGTCGCGTGTTGCGTGTGGCGCGTGTTTTTTTTTTAATTACTTGTTTTAAAACTTGACTTGCGATGACGTGACGCGTGTCACGTGTCGCGCGTCACGTGTGGCGCGTTCAATTTTTTTTAATTACTTGTTTTAAAAACTTGGCTTGCGATGACGTGACGCGTGTGGCGCGTGCAATTTTTTTTTTAATCCTTTTTTTAAAACTAGGCTTGCGATGACGTGACACATGTCTCGCGTCACGTGTGGCGCGGGCATTTTTTTTTTAAATACTTCTTTTAAAACATGGCTTACGATGACGTGACGCGTGTCACGTGTCGCCTGTCGCGTGTGGCGCGTTCAATTTTTTTGTTTAAATATTTTTTTTAAAATTAGGCTTGCGATGACGTGACACATGTCGCACGTCGCGTGTGAAGCGTGTAATTTTTTTTTTAAAAAAAAGGTACTTGTTTTAAAACTTGACTTGCGATGACTTGACGCGTGTCACGTGTCGCGTTTGGCGCGTGTAAATTATTTTTATTAAATACTTGTTTTAAGACTTGGTTTGCTATGACGTTTCGCGCGTCGCGTGTGGCGCGTGTAATTCTTTTTTTTAAATACTTGTTTTAAAACAATTGTTAAGCCCTCAGCTTGCGATGGTGTAATTTTGAGGTTTTTTTATTCATAGGGGTTAGGAGAACAAATGTTTATTTTAATGTAAAATCTCTTTAAGATAATTCAGTCTTTAGGCTGAATTACAACTATCCATATGGCGAGCTGAGAAGCTCGCTTTACTATCTTAAAATTGTGGAGACCCCAGGCCGCAGGATCATGGGGTCCTATACAGACGCCGGGTTCGTTGGGCCTCATACAAATTTCAAATAAAAATTAACCCGATTTTCTTAAAATTTTATACACATGTGTATCTCCAATGGACAACACTTTCTGTACAAATTTCGGGCCCGAGACGAGAGTGGTGCTCAAGTACATTTTTTAAAAATTAGCTCGATTTCCTTCAAATTGTAAACACATAATATACCCACCTATTAGAGGATTTACATGAAAAATTTTAATTTTTATGAGTTGTTTTTTTAAGGATTGTTTTATTATACATAAAGATGATTGTATCGTGCATTGATATAAAAAAATTTAAATTTAAATACTCTTTAGTTTCATTTGTCCTTCTATCTTTCCTTCTATCTTTCAGTTTGTCTTCAATCAATTTAATAATTTTTATATAACACAATTATTCAATTATAAATGAACATCTTAGATTGACTTGTTAAAAATCATCACAGAATTTTGCAGTTCAAAACAATTCCTTTGTAACTACATACTCGTATAGAAAAGATTACATTTACTGCAACATCACATTCTGTAATTGGTGCCATCGGCATATATCGATGAGAGAGGACTTCGGCTCAAAAGGTCACATAGAACACAAGAAAAGGAAAAAAAATATAAAGGCATGTCATTTGACTGATGACATTAATCCGATTGATGAACGAACGAACAATATAAATTATCCACATCATAAGGACATACACGGACGTATTAGGACAAATTATCTGTCCATCAAAGCAACGACTCTTTCAGTATTGAACTCAGTGAATGCCTGTGAGTGCTGAAACGCACAAAAGAGCATCCTTTTCGCAATTGCTTGTGTATTGCCAAAGGTGGTAAATAAAAACAGGATCATGTCTTTCAGTTCAGTTCAGCTAGACGCTAGAGCATAGCAGGAAAGAAGGAACAACATACGAACGACAACTGTCAAAGTGAACTAAACGAATGAGAAGACAACGACATTATGTTTACATTTCAGCTGACAAGCATACAAAACAGTTCATTGATAATGATGTGAGTGAGATTCCCACTCGCCACTCCCCCAGTCACCAGTGTGGTGGCTCATGTCCGGAATAATGGCACAAGCAAACTTCAAGCAATGATTATTTGACTTCGGACGGGAGCCTACTAATACCATCTACCAGCACACATACAAAAATCTCGAAATTCGAAAGTTTGTCGTTTGAAAAGCGCAATGCGTTCGTTTCCAGCAAAAAGGACATTCATTTCGTTTCCTGAATACACAACCAAAGAACAGCACACACGCACAAGTTGTCCAAGTTGCCCCCTCTGGCATATGAAATTGAGTTTTCGTCATCGTCATCGCATGTTGTCATCCAGCTCTGGCGAAAATACATTAACTTCATTTCATTCATGTGCTTGATTCTTTCTTTTTTTTCTCTCCTTAATATCAGTCTATTCATTTCTTCTGTTGTCCTTTTTGTCCAATATTTATAACCTGTCGTTTTCCTGGCTGTACCGTCCATTGACGGAAGACAAATGAATGTGTCCTTTTGCCGGACAAAACGTTGTGTTGTTCCCTGTTCACGCAATCAGAAAGTTGTCCCCCATTTTTCACCTTCATTTTTATGGGCTGTCAACATTCTCCTACTATTGATTTTGTTGTTCCCATAAACAAACCATGATAAGGGTTGTATTGGTGATGCAAAAAACAGAACCTTTTCAAGAGGTTCGACTGTGTAATGCATTGTGATGCAAATAATCCCTTAAAACCTGACGAAATTTGTTGTAAAAGTTTTTGTCAAAAGTATTTTTCATCGTCATAAAGGAAATGATTTAAAAGTTTTCGAAAAATGTAGAGGCTTGTTGAGATTGGGGTTAATTTAGTTGGAAAGAAATACTAAGGCGGTCAGCCATCAGCAGAGTAGGCCGAATAACACAGAATGCTTCAGAAATGCATGTGGACGCAACTTTCTCTGACTGGTGGAAGTGCGATGAAACCTACACATGGAGTCCGCTGGTAATTTTCCTCCAGTACAGCAAAAGCGAAATGATCGGGATGGTCCCTTCAAAGTAAGGTTGGCGTGAGGCCAATAGCCTCGCCTGTAAAAAAAAAACCCTATTACGGAACCCCGAATTAGCTCAGATACACTGATGAACGACGACGACCACGGCAACGAAAACGGCAAAACGATTTTGAATTTTCTCATGGAACGTACGCTCCAAATATAATTCTGAGATAACAGCAAATTCAGGAGATGCGGTTGACCGGGAATGGTGTCTATTAAAAATCAGAATATGACATATATTACAGCTGTCATGCAAGACACCAGGTGCTCGGGGTGTGGTTTCTAGTCAGCAAAAGAATAACACCCACCGTTTTCGGCTTTAAGGCAGTACATGAACGGCTGTGCACCCTTCGCATGCGGGGAAGATTTAAAAACATAGGCCTCATAAACGTTCACGCACCTACAGAGGATTCTCCAGAATAATTCTTTGAATCAGTCGACCGGGAACTCCATGCCTGTCCTCAGTATGACGTAAAAATTATTCTGGGAGATATGTATGCAAAAATAGGTAGGGAGCCGGTATTCAGGCAGTACATTGGCACCCTTAAGCTTATACGACAACACTTATGACAATGGACAACGAGTCATAGAGATGGCAGCAAGCAATAATTTGGTCGTTGCGAGTACAAGGTTTGCGCGTAAAAATATCCACAAAGCCACCTGGGTATCTCCTGATCGAACCACTCGAAACCAGATAGACCACGTGTTGATAGACCGCCGCCAAAACCCGAACCTGATGACGGTACGAACGTACCGAGTTGCCAACGTTGACTCGGACCACTATCTTGTTGGTTTAGTGCTCAGAGCGCGGATTGCATCATCACGAAAGACAGCATCCGCGAATCAGTTTCGAGTCAACACGGCTGCCCTTCGCGACGAAGAAACCAGAAACAACTACGGTCAAGTGATAGGACTCGCTCTAAATGCAGGGAGAGTAAGAGAAATTGACACGCCTTAAGAATACTGTCATTCGTACTGCTGACTCCATCTTAGGCAGTAGTCGAAGAGATCGGAACGACTGGTTCGATGACGAATGTAAGCTGAACGTAAGAATGTATCGTACCGAGCAATGCGACAATCTCATAGAACGCAGGTACGCGAAGATGAATAATAAGAACTCAGAAGATATGAATGAAGAGTTCACTGGCGAAAGAAAAGCCACCTGGGAGAAGAATCTTGTCCGTGAACTACTACTACTACTAGTACGTGAACACCCAGCGCGAGTTCTACCAAAGAGTCCGCGGTATGACACAATATACACTGCGTTGCACATACTGCAAAGACAGAGAGGGTTATCTGATCGCCAATCTCAAAGGCATCTTGGAGCGATGGGAAGGGCACTTTCATGAGTTGCTTAATGGTTAGCTAACTGAGGAATTGGAGGCTCCACTAATGACCGAAAACCACACTATGCTGCCGCCACCAAGCATAGACGAAGTTAGCAGAGTGATAAATCGGCTCAGAAATAATAAGGCCCAGGGATCTGATGGTATCCCAGCGGATCTAATTTAAACAGGAGGTCCCGCAATACACCATGCAATTCAGGAACTAATAGTGCAATTATGGGAGGTAGAAGCGATGGCGAAGAGGTATCCTGTGCCCCATACATTAGAAAGGAGATATCACAACATGCAGCAATTATCGTGGTATAAAGTTTTTGAGTACCGCGTATACGATTTTCTCCTCTATGCTTCAAGACAGGATAGTCCCATACGCTAAAGTCGTCAATACCAGTGTTTCTTCATCACTGACAAATCAACAACTGATCAGATTTACACCCTTAGGCAGGAGATGGAAAAATGTCTAGAGTTTTAAAGCTCACTACACCATCTATATAGAGTTTAAAGCCGCCTATGATAGCATAGCCAGAGTAGAAATTTATTAAGCCATGAGAGAATTCGGCATCCCAAATAAACTGAAACGACTATGTTGGTTGACCATGACCAATGTTGTAAGCCAAGTAAAAATATCCAGATCACTATCAAGCCCATTCAACATCTGTAACGAACTCCGACAAGGGGATGGATTGGCGTGCGTCTTCTTCAACCTGGCGTTGGAGAAAGTGATTCGAGACTCTGACGTAACGGCTAGAGGTACAATCCTATACAGGTCCATTTAGATACTGGCTTACGCGGACTACATTGACATCTTTGGTAGAAACCCAAAAGCTGTACAGCAAACTTTCATCCATTTCGAGCAGGCGGCACGAAATCTGGGGCTGCACATAAATGAGAGCAAAACAAAGTACATGGTGGCTACATGGTATGCGACTAGAAGATCCAAAATTGGTCCCACAATTAGAATAGTGGAGCGCGTATTTGAAGTAGTGCAATCCTTTAACTATCTCGGGTCATCTGTAGCAGCCGATAACAGCATGGAACCAGAAATACGCACACGGTTGCTTAAAGCCAACAAAGCTTACTATACTTACTTACTTACTTACATCCAAGCTGCTGGTATATAAGACAATGGTCACACCAGTACTTACATCCGAGATTTGGGTGCTTAGCAAAAAACATTCTGATCTCTTAGCCGCGTTCGAGAAAAAAGTCTTACGGAGAATTGTTGGCCCCATATGTGAGGAAGGACGATTCCGGAGACTTTATAATAATGAGGTCTACGAGCATTACCGCGATGTCGACATCGTGAAGAAAATTAGGCTCGGTAGGCTCCGGTGGGCAGGACACCTAGCACGCACGAGCAAAAAATATCCTGCTCGGAAAGTCCTTTGCGGTAGGATTTATGAAACACGGCAGCAAAACCGGCCAAGCCTATGTTGGAAGGATGGCGTAGATCAGGACGCCCAGCGTTTGCTCTTATTACAACACATTTATTAACAACATGTATATAGATACATTCGTAATATATTATACGATCATATCCTATGTTGAGAAATAAACGCCCTTCAATTTCTGTTCTGTTAAAAACTAGCAACTTAACTTGACTTGAGCAACTATAATATGCAGTCAGTGCCACGATATGTGGCAATTATTCGTATTAACGAACCCAAAAATGATTCTCATCGCCAAACACAATTTTGCGATAAAACAACGGGTCAACTGCTCTAGAGCCCAATCGACAAAAGAACGACGGATATGATAGTCTTGTGACTTTAATTCCTATACCAGCTGGATCTTATACAGGTGTAGACCAAGAAATTTTCTCTAAATTTTCCTTTTCCTGTGACCGATGACAAATCGATAAATTTGGTCCTTCGACCACCCTTTCATTTACAGCGGCAATATTTTCTTCAGTTCACACATTTCTTGGGCGTGTTGGAATTATTGCATCATTTAGAGAATATTTGGTAAGAAATCTGTCTACAGCTCGACGGATTGCTTGCTCAGATGGACGATTGGATAATTTGGTAGCATAGTTTAGGCATAAGTCTAATCAAGATAATTTGCCTGCAGCATAACAGCTCGTTTGTCAGTTAACCCTTTAGTCTAAGCTCAATCTAAGCCTTCTATCTAAGCAAATTAACGATTACATTTAATAACATACTCAAATTGAGTATGTGACCAATAATAAAATAACCTTTTGCCATCTCTACATAAACTTTTTATATAATGACACTCGCATAAAACGCTGCTAAAATCAGTTAAAAGTGCTTTTGTTGGTAAGCTCACGAGCGAACGATTCTTCCTTCGGAGAACGCTCCAAATTAGTGATAATCTGAAGGTACCAGATTGACAAAATACATCGGATAGGTATCTTGGAGGACCACTGCGGCTTTGTTGAAATTCTTGCTTCAATTTTGAAAGCAGAATCATTAAGTATGTCCTGTGGTTACAGTTGGTAACTATTTTCGATTGATTCGATTGATTCGAAATCATCATTATATGAGCAAACAAATTTGACGAGAAATTGGGACAATTAATATATGTATTTTGATCTTTATTAGATTATGTATTACAAGGGCAGGTAATAGTTCCTTATCTTTACCATTTTTTCCAGGCACTACAAAAGTTTTCCAACTGAAGGTCGGTCATTGTACATTCAGGTAATAAAATTTCAGTTTACTCAGCAATAATACTCGTAAAACAATAAATTACTACGAGGTCAATCATTTTATATCGATGTCAGCGTTAAGAAACACCTTCCAATGAGAGGCATGTACGTAGGTACTTACGAGAGTCAACGTAGATCAAAGTTTTGCTGATAATATGTTTGCGAAAAAGTATTTTGTTTGATGTCGACATCCGCTGGTTACCCGTTGGTCGATTAATTTATTACTAAACATAACGTTGATAAAAAGTAGATGAGCGATAAATTCATTTCCTCGGACAGAATTACATGCAATAAACCTACATTTTGATAATAAAAAACATTAACACAACAATCTCATCAAGTGCGATATTCTTTGTAGGTTTTTCAAATACCCAAACTACAGTTCACGTAAAATCAGTATTGGAGCCGCTGTGTCGGGCCGGGACTGTTATGTAATTGTTGTCGTCAAGATCGGTCGCTCTGTCTTCCAGAGGTGAGAGATATACGTTTATGCCAATTAACTGAAATTTCTCAGTGACCTAAACGAAAAAAAAACACCTTCTACAAGGCACGCGCCATTTCATTGGTCGCCTTTTTAATAGTAAAGCCTCACTTGAAACATTGTCCAAACTGCTGAAGCGATGTTTTTTAGTGGCCGTAAAACATTGACCTGATAAACATTACTAACAGAATTCCGGGAGCCGAGCGACGCATACTGTCCGCAACGTTCCCGAAGTGGCACAATTTTTTTTCAAATGACACTCTGCCACGTTAAATTTTATAAGGAACGTTTTGATCATTTTCGACAACAAAATTTGAAAGTGCTTTTCAAATATAAATTTTTATTTTATATCAACATTTTTTTAAGATTTTCAATTCTATTCTGGCATCGGCCTAGCAAGATATGAAAATTTGTTCTATAAACGATAGTTTTCTTATGGTCATAAAACTACAAGCTGGTACTACAGAGTCTATTAATAAAGCCGTGTTAGAATTTCTAAAAAGATAACCAATATATATTTCCAATTTGTTTGCATTTTGTGCTGACAGTGCTAGTGTTATGCAAGGTATCCATAGAGGTGGTGTGCAAAGCTTTTTGAAAAAAGGTTATGTGCTCATTACATTCTTAAAAAATATGCATGCTAAATAGTGTGACACTTAGTCACACTGTATCGCGCCGCCACGTGTCCTTGCCCATCACAATGACGATACATATTCTTCTTCAAAGACACAGCTTTTGTCGCTATAAATTGCTAACCAAGCAAAATACCATTAAGTCAATAGGAAATGGCTTCCAAAATATTTCTTCTGGTAAGTAAAATTTAAGTGTCTCTCTGTGATTTCAGTATTAATATCATTTATTTCAATATCATTTTATATTTACGAGACGTCTTAGAATAAAAAAAATAATATTTAATGTCTTTCGAATGTTGGTTCAAAATAGGCTCCGAAACGGCTATATGGATTTTAATAAAACTTTCAGAGATCATAGAGTGTATTTTCACCTACAACCTCCTCAAAGTGTTTCGAAGTTATCTTAAATAATAAAATTGGTGGTGGTGATTGTTGAAATAGGGATAAAATAAAAAAACCGATATTACCATCCATCATATTTTGGAACGGCATCTCCAGGTTATTGGATCACATAGTTATTTTTTTCATGTTGCTTCTTCATACTCTAAATCTAGAGTCTAGAATGAGAACACGAAGTGCTCTCATTGCATGAATGTAATGGAGCAGTTGAGTGCGTTAGCATTTTTTTAAAAAATTTTAATTTGTTTTATGTTCAGCATCAAAATTATATTTGCGATTGATTGGAAGATGACGACTCTGATGATATCTCCTGCAGAAGAAGTGGTCAATAGTATACGAACCAACCAATTTTTGGATAGAATCAGATGAGATTATCTTGGAAGAGAGTACCTCTGACCATCAAGACCAAGACAATCAATGCGAACATAACGAAACAACAGATGATGACGAGCCATAATAAGAATCAGAAGATGTTAACATTGCTTCAGACGACTTTCAAAATATACTAAAGGTTTGATCAATTTCTATTGCAGAGACTTTATTTATTTTAATTGCAGTGGCGCAAGTCATTCAGGCAGTTGTCCCTTGCCAAGTTTATATAAGATAGTAAAGCGAGCTTCTCAGCTCGCCATATGGATAGTTGTAATTCAGCCTAAAGACTGAATTATCTTTAAAAAAACCATTTTTTTTCTCCTAACCCCTATGAATAAAAAAAAACTCAAAATTAAACAAATTGCAAGCTGAGCGCTTAATAATTGTTTTAAAATAAGTCCCATAAAAATTCTGTGCGTGCGTGATACGCGTCACGTCATCGCAAGCCAAGTTTTAAAACAATAACTTATTTTAAAAAAAATTGACACACGCCACACGCGACACGTGACATACGTCAAGTCATCGCAAGCTAAGTTTTAAAACAAGTATTTAAAAAAAAACACGCGCCTCACGCGACGTGCGACACGTGACACTCATCGCAAGTCAAGTTGAAAAAAAGTACCTGTTTAAAAAAAAAATTGACACGCGCCACACATGACGCGCGACATGCGTCACGTCATCGCGAGCCAAGTTTTAAAAGTTGTATTAAAAAAAATAAACACGCGCCACACGCGACGCGCTACACTTGACACGCGTCACGTCATAGCAAGCCAAATTTTAAAACCACTATTTTAAAAAAATTACGCGCGCCACACGTGAAACGCGTCAAGTCATTTCAAGTCAAGTTTTAACACAATTTTTAAAAAAAAAAATTACACGCGCCACAGGCGACGCGCGACATGTGTCACGTCATCGCAAGCCGAGTTTTAAAAAAAGTATTTTTAAAAAAAAAATTACACGAGCCAAACGCGCCGTGCGACACGCGACATGTGTCACGTCCTGACACGTGTCACGTCATCGCAAGCCAATTTTAAAAAAAGTATTTAAAAAAATTAAAAAAAAAATTACGCGCGCCACACGCGCCGTGCAACTCGCGACATGTGTCACGTCATCGCAAGCCGTTTTAAAAAAGTATTTCTTAAAAAAAAAATTACACGCGCCACACGCGATGTGCGACACGCGACATGTGTCACGTCATCGCAAGCCGAGTTTTAAAAAAAAGAATTTTAAAAAAAAATACACGCGCCACACGCGCAACACGCGCTGTGCGAAACGTGTCACGTCATCGCAAGCCGAGTTTTAAGAAAAAATTAAAAAAAAAAATTACACACGCCACACGCGCCACATGCGATGTGCGACACGCGACGCGCGTCACGTCATCGCAAGCCAAGTGCTTACCAATTGTTTTAAAACAAGTCCCATGAGATTCTGACTGGTAGAAGTCGCGATATAAAACCGGACAAACCCACAAACCCACAAACCGACACACGTACGCTAGAAAAATTTTCTTGTCCTCTGATTATTAGCTTCGCCCTTCGGGCTCGCAATAAAAAAAATAAAAAACTAATCCCCTACAATCGTTCGTCCACACCACATCACAAAGTTTCAGTTATATCGGTCTTCGACTTGTGCGTGAACAGACATACAGACAGACATACATACAGACATACAGTCATACAGACACATACAGAAATACAAACATACAGGCAGAGACTGTATGTTCAGCACTGTCTCGAATTATACCTAACAATGGAGGAGCAAGGCAAATAAGAAAAAAGCTATTGGCTAATATTGTCTCATCTATCCTTTTATACGGAGCGCTAATTTGGGCTGACGCAATGGATAAGGTTAGCTACTGGCGAAAGATGTCATCTATCCAGCGATTGAGTGCTCTAAGAGTGATCTGTGGCTTTAGAACCATCTCGAGCGATGCAGCGTTTGTGGTTGCTGGTATGCTCCCAATCGACTCACTGGCCAAGGAACGGAGTTATCTTACAAGAGCCGAGAACCGCAAAACAGCACACGCCAAAGCAGTTAGAAGCTGGCAAAGAAGATGGGTCCAGTCAAGTAAGGGTAGGTAAGGTAAAGGTAGAAGCCATGGAGAAGTAGACTTTTATCTAACCCAATTTTTAACTGGGCATGGGTGCTTCCGCCCATACCTCTTTAAATATAAACACGAGAGTTCACCCGACTGTATTTTATGTGAGGGTATACCAGAAGATGTGGAACATTTTCTTCCATTGTCCGCGTTTTGTAGGAGTTAGATGTGTCAGAGCAAATAGGGCACACTATTTCGCCAGAAAGCATAGTTAATTCTATGCTACAAAATGAGGAGATATGGAACGCAATCAGTGGAATGTCTTCCAGAATAATGCACCGCCTACGGTGTCTCGAGTGTGAGAGGAGGAATGAAGAAGGAAATGCCTAACAGTAGTCCCGCGGGACTGGCTATGAATTAATAAATGGGGGTTGATTTTACTCAGTAAGAATCTGAGACTTGCACATGTTAATGCTTAAGGGGCACATGTGATCGTCTTTGAAGATTTCCACACACACAGACATACGGACAAAGTCTCATTTCTATATATTGAGATTATATTTTTGCAATAGATAAACTATTTTTGTTTATTCAATTCTTTGTTAGCATCAGTTCTTTCAAAAACCTATTTTTGAGATGCTACCATTGTGGACCGTTGAGACATTTAATCCATCACAGTGGACATTCCAAAAAGGATATACTCAAATAAAAAAATTAACTGGTTTTTTACATTTTGTGTTAATTGATGTGTTTTTACTTAAAATAACCAGAAATATTTTTTGTTAGCATGGGAAAGTATTCGCTACCTAAGGGATTACTCCCTTTCAGTGTACATTTGTGCATATTTTTGCAGTAAATAGTGTAAATAGTGATGTACTGTATTTTATTGAAGTGAATAAATGAATGTATTTATGCAGACCTTCATCAATCTTATAGTAGATTTTTGAAATTTCATGTTTTCCTCTGGATAAGAATTTTATTGATCGCTCTAAAATTGTTTGGTAGTGAATGTAGATAACAATTTCGTTCGATAAAAGGAACTATAAAAAATTACATAAGTATTTTATTGAAGCATAATAAAAAGCCAAGCGATAGTTCGCTAGAAGCGACACTGTAGTTGGTTTATAAAAACACAGCATACCTTCGACTAAACGCACAGTTATTGACGAACTTCATATAGTGAACAACAAACAAAATGTTAAAGTTTAAGGTTTTTTTAGTGACGGCTTGTTTTATATTCGATTTTGGGTTGGCTGCTCTTCCCGGCGGTTATCACCAACAACGTATTGTCGGCGGAACTACAGCCAGAAGGAGGGACTATCCATACATAGTGTCTGTGCAGAAAGGTGGCGAACACGAATGTGGCGGTGTCCTGTACAGTAATACAATTGTCATCACTGCTGCTCATTGCATAAAATACGGCAGACCAAATAACTATCAGGTTATCGCTGGAATTACCAGATTATCCTTAATGACAGGTGGAAGCACGCATGATGTTGCCGCTTTTAAGAAACATGAAGACTTTGATCTCATAACGTACAAGAACGATATTGCCATACTCCGTTTGGATGAGCCCATTGTTTACACCCCACGTATTCAGACAATCACTTTAGCCACAAACACTCCGTCTAACAATGCTTCCGCTGTTGTAGCTGGATGGGGAACTGGTGATTATTTAGAATATCTCAATGTCAATATTATTTCAAGTGAAAATTGCCGTTCGAAGCCCTACAAATATGGCAATGATATTGAACCTTATATGTTTTGTGCCAGAACCCCAGTCGGAAGGAAGGATGCCTGCAAAGGTGATTCTGGTGGGCCATTGGTGTCTGATGGAAAACTGGTGGGCATTGTCTCATGGGGACATAATTGTCCTTCCCCGAAAACCTTTCCAACCGTCTACTCTGATGTTGCCTACTTCAAAAATTGGATTGAAAATGCTGCTGCTACCCTTTAACGGATAACAAAAATGTATTATGGCAATAACTGCGCTCATTTATTTAACTTGTACTCGTGTATTATTATTAAGCAATAAATCAAATCTTTTAATAAAAAAAAAATGTTTTACGCTTTTTAATAAGTCTTGGGTCCAAAGTATTTTTCACGGTGTCCCACCTTTCGCGAAAGTTTGACAAACGACCGAGAGTAATAACTTGTCACTGAAAGCTTCTCAATTCGCCGTTCGGATCCGGCATTAAATTGTAGGTCCCTCCATTTGTGTTCAAAAATATGCATGCTCAACACAAATGGTTGCTAGAAGTCAGGCCTTGGACCGCATGGTCTGTCGCGCCGATATTATTATTATTATAATAAGTTTTTTATAATAAATAAAAGGTTGATATGTTTTTATACATTCGTCCGTCCAAAGAATGAATTCTAATAAACTAACTCGTTGTCATCCAAGCTTCGCTCCAGAAAGTTAGAAAACTCAATTATCTTTTCCAAATCATCGGGAAGCAGTTCTTGCACAGGTGTATGGTGATATGGATAAATATTTTCACCATACAGAACATTAGAAATTTTATGTCTGGAAACCATTGAATTGCAAAGCTAAGCGTCTGATGCTGGTCCAGTATTCCTTCATCAGCCGAAATTCTTTTTACTTATGGAGCTCCAGTGTTAATTAGGTGTGTATTTGAAAGTTTCTCGAAGCCTTCGAAACGTATTTCCAAATACTCCTTCACTAGGAAGTCGTTGGTTTGGATAAAGTTCATGGTATTATTGTCGCGCAGTAATTGAACTTCAATTGAACAGCCCACAAACGTAAGTAATGTATGCGTATTGTTGGTTTGTAAATGCAGACATTTTAAATAGCGTTTCTAAGCAACTGTTGCTTGAAACGTAGGTAAAAAATCATAAATTAATTTTTTTTACCTGCTACATGTTTTCCCATGTCTCATAAAATCTATTGATTTTTACGCAAAATTGTTGTTGATTTTTATTTTTACTATTGTTACGTTCATATGGAAAAAAGTAAAACGTCGTGTTTATTATGCATTTTCTGGAGAAAATTTAACTCAAACTCAAAAATTAGCATGGGCAAGAAAAATTTAACAGGAATAGAAATGGGATAGCTGAAGACTCAAACATGTTATCAACTTTATTTAAACGCAGATCTAAAGGTTAATGTGTTGCTTCTAAAAATAAAGTCCTAAACGAAGTTTCTAACCTTAGTCTTTACAGAGTGATTACCGTTAACACGGGTCAGGATAATAATAATATTCGGCGCGACAGACCGTTGCGGTCAAAAGGCCTAGCTTCTCGCGACCATTTGTGTTGTGCATATATATTTTTGGACATGGAAGGGACCTACAATTTAAAGCCGGATCCGAATGCCGAATTGAGAAGATTTCCGTGACTCTCGGAACGTTTGTCACCCAATCACGAGAGGTGGGATACCGTGAAAAACACTTTTGGTGGGTCAGGGTAAGCTTTTTCTTAGATCCCCGATAAATGATGTCAACATTGGCGATAGACCCTTACTGTAGAACGATGTTTTTCTTCGAATATACCCAAGAATCATTTCCCAAATTATCGTTGACAAATCAGTGTACACACTGTTGACAACTTCGTGATTTTTATAGCGCACATAATCGTCTATGGTAGCAAACCATCAGTCAATCTGTGGATAGATTCGCTAGCACATATTCTTTAAATGATGCAAGTAATCCAACACGATGTGCGAACTAAAGAGAATATTGCCGCTGTAAATATATAAGTGTAGTCGCAGGTCGTCGCGGTCCGTCCATTACGTGGAAAATTTTGCGCAAAGATCTTGGCCTATACCCGTATAGGATCCAGCTGGTACAGGAATTAAAGCCACGAGATCATCATATGCGTTGTTCTTTCGCCGATTAAGCTCTTGAACAGTTGACCCATTATTTTATTGCAAAATTTTATTTAGCAATGAGGCTTATCTTTGGCTTAACTGATTTATTAATAAGGAAAAATGCAGAGTTAGACCAATCCACAAGAGACCATATAGACTTCATTTCATTCAATGTGCAGTTTACACTCTGGTAGCATTATCGGACCATATTTCTTAAAAAATGAGGCTGGAGTTTGCGTTACAGTTAATGGAGATCGTTACCACACCGTGTTTTGTTTGAAAATATGGATGACATTGATCCAGACGTGATCAACGTGGTTTCAACAAAATAGCGCTACGTGCCATACGGTGACGGTAACCATGGACTTATTGAAATCAAAATTTTGAGAATTTCGATTTCGAGAAATGCACCTGTTAATTGGCCTCCCAGGTCCTGCGTTTCGACACCTCTCGACTATTACCTGTGGGACCACGTGAAGTTGCTGGTTTCTGGTCATAAAGCACCGCTTTGGAGGCCAACACTGTTCGTGTTATTTGTACTGAAAAAAGTGGCCCAAAATTGGATGTCCAGAATGCGCAATGATGACATTGATCCAGACGTGGTCGTTTCAACAAAATGGCGCTACGTGCCATACGATGACGGAAGCCATCTTCTTATTGAAATCAAAATTTTGTCGTTAAGTTGATTTCGAGAAATGTACTTGTCAATTGGCCTCCCAGGTCATGCGATTTGACACCCTGTCGATTATTTCATATGGAACCATGTAAAGTCACTGTTTTGTGCTCATAAATCAACATCAATGGAGGCTTTAGAAGCCAATATTGTTCGTGTTATTCGTACTTGAATAGAAAGCGGTATTTTTCCATTCACCACGCTACCGCTACATTCATTCATTTATTTTAGACAAGCTCTTAACCATTTTGTTATATGGGAGCCGCATTCAACCCTCACACTGTCAAAAGTTAAAATAAAAGGCAGTGCACGGTTGCTCCCCCCCCCCCGCAGAAACATACTGACCCAACCAAATTGACCAGCAACCAAATGATCACCCCACTGACCCACACCAACCCAACCCATTCCCAACACCAACACTATTAAGTCGACCACACACCACTAACTATAACCTCCGGAGTGAAATCCCTGTACAATAATGAAAATCTGATCACTATCGGTCAAGTAGTTTCTAAGATTACCTCCCACATACACAAACAAACTTTACCTCTTTATAGTATTAGTGTAGATGTAAGACAAATATTAAGAGAAAGTTTTTTAATTGTTAATTGAAAACAACTATCAGAGAAGATAGCACAACAAGACATAGAAAGAAGAATGATAACTAAAATAAATATAAATGTATTTTCACACGCTAATAGATGAAACTGTATAACCTAGCCTAGACACACTAGCCGTTATATACACTTGTGAGTTAACATATAATTTGTTATTTACTGCAGTACAAATACACATTCCCAGAGTAAGTCTGCTTTGCGCATAACCGGTTTAGCAGAAAAACCGGAGTTGGTCGTGTGAAAAATAGCGTACATTACTCGCAGAAAAGTGCTTATCGTGCTAGTTAGATTGCCGCACTCGGCTGTCGTCTCGTGCCTCAAGCTTCTAACTCGCACGATAACGTCCAATTTCCTAGCTCGTTATGTAAATGGTCAATGGCCAAGTGTGTATAAGAAGAGTAATTTTAAATTTGTCTGTGTTTACCATCTTTCTAAGTTTTATTAGGTCAGACTTACACAATAGAGTAACCTACACTAAAAAGTTTACGTTCTGACAGTTAAGTAACTCGGTTGAGCCAACCTATATGTATTCTGGTTCTGGTTTTCATGTCGCTTATTAAAAATAAGGACTTATATTTTAAAAGCTTTTCCACTTATCTGATTTGGGAAATTCGTAACAAGACCACCAAATCTCAAATTAAAAAATGATGGAGGTGTGGGCACAACACGACTTTCTTTTACGGACGGAACCGGAATCTTCAGTATTTAATTTTTAAAAAAATTTTTTTTTGTTTAATTTCTTTATTTTTTTAATTTTTTTCTTGTTTTTTATTTATATTTCTTTTTCACTTAACAAATTTCTCCTAAGTGCTTTACTTTTTGAGTTGTTTGGAAAAACTCGAAAGCCTGTCTAAGTAATCTGTCACTTCCGGTTGTCAGATTTCCGTCGAAATCATCTGGCCCCTCACAATTTATGTAAGAAGCTTAAATATGATGATAAGCACATCCGTATGGGCTGTAGAGTGGATACAGACACACAGACATACATCCATACAGACATACTGCCATACATACATACAGCCATACAGACATACTGACATGCAGACATACAGACATACAGACATACAGCCATACAGACATACTGACATACAGACATACAGAGAGACAGATTTTTTTTTCGCCTTTTCTGACTCAGGAGATACGGTAATGGGTAAATCTGTAAAAATACCGAGTTCGAAAATTTCTATGATAACTATACTTTAAATGGGTTTCGTAGGATAGAATATCCTGACTGGTCCATTTTGTACTCAGAAAACTGTGCATCTTTCCAACAGTTCTGTAAGTATGTGTTTGTTCCGGTCCCAAGTTCTTTAGCTGTATCATCACATACAGACATACATCATATTTGGCTCTAAAAAAAAAATCTCCACCGGTCTCGATTTTGAGCCGATGTCATCCAGTTTTGCATCCCTAGACTCTGGGCGTCTAGGTCTACGTCACCCTTCCAGGGTCCTCGCTGTCGTGTTCCATAAATCCTACCACAAAGGACTTTCCGGGCAGGATCCTCTTCGTTCACTTAAGCTAGGTGTCCTGCCCACCGGAGTCTACCGAACTTAATTGTCTTCACGTCCTTTCTCACATATGGGGCCAATAATTCTCCGTAAAGCTATTCTCTCGAACGCGGCTAAGAGGTCAGAATGCGTTTTGCTAAGCACCCAAGTCTCGTATCCATATGTAAGCACTGGTCTGACCTTATATACCAACAACTTAGTATTATGGTTAGGTTCCTGGATTTTAAGAAATAGCTGCATCAGTCCACTTAATTGGGCTATTTGGATTTTAATCGAGGGAAATCGATTGATATCAAAAAAATTTCGATATATAGCTAGCGCCGGAGACTTTTTAGAGTTTTCACGTAGTTCATGTTTTATGGGACAATAATGATCACTTGATAATACTTCGTTTATCGGAGGTATTGTTTTATCAATTGCACTCATGAACAGTTGAACATCGTCCGCATACATGTAAATTAAGCGGTTAGTTCGTTCACATAAATAACGAAAAGATTGCTGGGCCAAAGATTGATACACCGTTCCTCACAGGAGTTGTTATGCGCAATAATACGTAAATATATAGAGATTGTCAAAGCATTCCATACGTGTTGTACGGTTAATGAAAGAATCTCTAAATATAACAGTTCGTCCGACGATTGGACTTGAGGCTATATAGATTAGCATTCAGGGTGCCACGATTATTGCAATTCATCGAGAAGCAGCTGCTTCTCTTGAGCACCGCTGGTGGTACGAGTTGAGTGCAAGCAGGAAACATTCCTGCGATGTCTACTGAAATCGCAATATTTTCATCAACGACAATTTTCTTTCTAGCTGATGCAACTTGGTTTTCAGTTGCACTTTGACCAACTAATACTGCTCTTAGTTCGCCTGGCATTGAATGTGCTTAACAAAGAATAATAACAATTTCGTTCGATAAAAGGAATTATAAAAAAATTCTATAATTATTTTATTGAAGCATAATAAAAAGCCAAGCGATTGTTGGCTCCAAGCGATAGAGTAAGTGATTTATATAAATGCAGCGTACCTTCGACTAAATGCACAGTTATTGACGAACTTCATTTAGCAACAACAAATAAAATGTTAAAGTCCAAAGTTTTTTTAATGACGGCTTATTTTATATTCGATTTTGGGTTGGCTGCTCTTCCCGACGTTTATCACCAACAACGTATAATTGGTGGAGCTATGGCAAGAAGAAGGGACTATCCATACATAGTGTCTGTGCAAAAAGGTGGCGAACACGCATGTGGCGGTGTCCTGTACAGTGATACAATTGTCATCACTGCTGCTCATTGCATAAAATACGGCAGACCAGATAACTATCAGGTTATCGCTGGAATTACTAGATTATCCTTAATGACAGGTGGAAGCACGCATGATGTTGCCGCTTTTAAGAAACATGAAGACTTTGATCTCAAAACGTACAAGAACGATATTGCCATACTCCGTTTGGATGAGCCCATTGTTTACTCCCCACGTATCCAGACAATTCCTTTAGCCACAAACACTCCGCCTAACAATGCTTCCGCTGTCGTAGCTGGATGGGGAACTGGTGATTATTTAGAATATCTTAATGTCAATATTATTTCAAGTGAAAAATGCCGTTCGAAGCCCTACAAATATGGCAATGACATCGAACCTTATATGATTTGCGCGAGAACCTCAGTAGGAAGAAAGGATGCATGCGCAGGTGATGGTGGTGACCCATTGGTGTCTAATGGGAAACTGGTGGGCATTGTCTCGTGGGGACATAATTGTCCTTCCCCGAAAACATTTCCAACCGTCTATTCTGATGCTGCATATTTCAAGACTTGGATTAAAAATGCTGCGGCTTCTATTTAACGGATAACAAAAATGTATTATGGCAATAGCTGTGCTCATTTATTTAACTTGTACTCGTGTATTATTATAAAGCAATAAATCAAATCTATTCATACCAAAAAATTTACTGATAATTTAAAAAAAAAAGATTTGGATGTAAATAAAAGGTTGATATATTTTTATATAATTAACCTGTCCCATATCCGATACAGCGACGACCACTTAAGAGGTCTTATGTATCATGAGAATTAAATTTTATCTATGGAGCGTACGTGATAAGTTGATTATTCAGGGTTTTAACTTTCAACAGATTTTCACTCTGCTTGTTGAATGGTAGACACATTGTCTAAACAACACAATAGCGGCCATTTACAGACCATGTGCTCGGCTTATTCTGTGTCTTACTTACTTACTTGTCCTTGAGGGCACTCCACAAAATAAAAATCCAAAGGCGTCAAATCACAACTCCTTGCCGGCAAATTCACGTCACTATTTCGACTGATAATGCGGCCATCGAATTTGTGGCACACCATCTTGCTGGAACCACAGGTCGTCCAAACCAATATGTTCAAGATATGGCCACACAAAAAGATGTTAACATGTGGAAGTAGTTGATTCCGTTGACCGTAACGGTCGCACCGGCCTCATCTTCGAGGAAATACGGCCCAATAATGCCGCAACGCCACAAGCCGCACCAAACAGTAACACGCAATGGATGCATTAGCTTCTCCACATATCCTTGCGGATTTCCGATCCCAAAATGCGACAATTTTGTTTGTTTACGAGCAATGCAACAACTTCATAGAAAGCAGTCACGCGAGGATGAATATAAAGAGCTCAAAAGATATGAAGAAACAGTTCACCGGCGAAAGAAAGCAGCCTGGGAGAAGAACCTCGTCTGCGAACTAGAACAGTACAGAGAGCGAGGACCGCACCAGGCGTGGAAGTTCGCGGTTTGACGCAATATACACCGCGTTGCACATATTGCAAAGACAAAGAAGGCAATCTGAACGCCAATCTCAAAGGCATCTTAGAGCGATGAGAAGAGCACTTCGATGAGTTGCTAAATGGCCATCTAACTATGGAATTGGAGACTTCACCAATGACTGAAGACCATACTATGCTGCCGCCACCAAGCATAGACAAAGTTAGCAGAGCGATTAATCGGCTAAAAAATAATAAGGCACTGGGATCAGATGGGATCACAGCGGAACTGATTAAAATGGGAGTCTGCACATTACACCAAGTGAGTATGGGATGAAGAAGTGATTTCAAAAGACTGACGAAGAGGCATCCGAGAATCCCCATACATAAGATAGGAGATATTAACAATGTGCACCAATTATCGTTGAGTACCGTTTAAAAGATTTTCTCCTCTATCCTTCAAGACAGGGTAGCCCGATATGCTAAAGTCATCAGTGGTCCATACCAGTATGGCTTCATCCCAGGCAAATCAACAACTGATCAGATTTAGACCCTTAGGCTGGTGATGGAATTAATGTCTAGATTTTCAAAGCTCACAACACCATCTTTTTATTGACTTAAAAGCCGCCATGATAGCATAGCCAGAGTAGAATTTTATAAAGCCACGAGAGAATTTGGCATCCCAAATAAACTGAAACGACTATGTAGGTTGGCCATGATCAATGTTATAAGCCAAGTAAAAATATCCGGATCACTATCAAGCCAGTTCAACGTCTATAGCAGGCTCCGACAAGCGAATGGACTGGCCTGCTTTCTTTTTAACCTGGCGTTTGAGAAAGTGATCCGAGACTCCTCCTTAAGCCCATTCAGATACTGGCATACGCAGACGATATTAACATCGTTTGTAGAAACCAAAGAGCTGTACAGGAAACTTTCATCCAGATCGAGCATGCGGAACGAAATCTGTGGCTGCTCATTAATTAGAGCTTAAAAAAGTACATGGTGGCTACGTCTGCGACTAGAAGATCCAAAATTGGTCCCACAATTAGAATAGTGGAGCGCGTATTTGAAGTAGTGCAATCCTTTAACTATCTTAAGCTTAAAGCCAACAAAGCCTACTATAGTCTGTCAAGACTCTTCAAATCCAGGATTTTATCCATAACATCAAAGCTGCTGATATAAAAGACAATGGTCATACCAGTACTTACATATGGATCCGAGACTTGGGTGCTTAGCAAAAAGCATTCTGATCTCTTAGCCGCGTTCGAGAAAAAAGTCTTACGGAGAATTGTTGGCTCCGTATGTGAGGAAGAACGATTCCGGAGACTTTATAATAATGAGGTCTACGAGTATTACCGCGATGTCGACATCGTGAAGAAAATTAGGCTCGGTAGGCTCCGATGGGCAGGACACCTAGCTCGCATGAGCGAAGAAGATCCTGCTCGGAAAGTCCTTTGCGTTAGGATTTATGGAACACGAAAGCGAGGCCGGCCAAGCCTACGCTAGAAGGATGGCGTAGACAAGGAGGCCCAGATTTTAGGGATGCAACACTATTTGACATCGGCTAAAAATTGGGACCGGTGGAGAGACTTTTTGCGGAAGGCCAGGACCGGACACCGATTGTAGAGCCAAATATGATGATGATAATGGAAGTTATACCCACCCGGCAAAACATCTTCGTTTTCATCAGCCTTCTCCTATCACTTATAGAAAAAAAGTCACATTAAAAAAAAGACATCTTGTAGATCCAGCCAGCTATCTAACCAGCCAGATCTTGTGATCAATTTTTAACCCACTTCCTAAGTTCAAATGTCTATATTCGACGACAGCATTTTCTATTAAAATTTGGAAATGATCCGGAAGCGGGGTCTTAAGTAATTTTCTTTTTTGCCATATAGCGGCATCAGATCTAGAGATTTGTTTACATACAGCTCAAACGGAAGTCAGTGATCTTGACGTCTACCGAATTTTCCAATAAATACAACACAGCAGTTCAAATATCGCGTGATATAAATTTTGAGAATATCAAAGAATATCGGTTAATGGTTTATTTTTTATCAAAATTATAATTTATTATTTTAATGGCTAAATTATAGTCTATAATATATTAATAATATAAGAACCTTTAAGAAAAAATATTATAAATGTTTATGTTTACTGCATGTAATTTAGTCGCAGCAAATGAAATTATCGCTCATTAATTTTTTATCAACTTTATATTTGGTACAAAAATCATCGACAAACTCGTAACTAGCGGATGTCGACACCAAACAAAATACTTTTTCGCAAAGATGTTATCATCAAAAGTTTGATCAACGTTGACTCTTGCTAGTAGCTACGTACCTGCCTCATTGGTGGTGTTTCTTACAGCTGTTATCGATATAATTGACTTCGTGGCAATTTATTTGTTAACGAGTATTGATGCTGTAGTGAATAGTTTGAGAAAAATAAATTGCATTACCTAAATATGCACTTTCGTTGAAAAAATTTTGCAGCGCCTGGAACAGGTGGTAACGACGATAAAATAATCGCTTCCGTTGTAATAATCGAAGATCACAGCCTTACGATATATTAATTGTCACAATTTTTTAAAAATTTTGCTCATATGATGGTGGTGGTGATTTTGCATCATTCAGTTGATAATTGTTACCAACTGTAACAACAGGACAAACTTATTGATTTTGTTTTCAAAATTGAAGCAAGAATTTCAATAAAGCCACAGTGGTCCTCCAACATACCACTCCGATGCATTTTGTCAATCTGGTACTTTCAGATTATTACTAATATGGGGCGCTGCAATACTCCTGAAGGAAGGATCGTTCGCTCGTAAAGAAACCATCAAAAGCACTTTCAGCTGATTTTAGCAGCGTTATAGGAGAGTGTCAGTGGCTCAGTGAAAATGCGCATGGCTACTGTGCAGGATTTCGTGGTCCGTATCCCTGTAACACCAAAAGTATTTTTCACGGAGTCCCACCTCTCGCGAATGGGGGACAAATATTCCGAGAGTAAATTAATTCTCACAGAAAGCTTCTCACAATTCGCCGTTCGGATCCGGCCTTAAATTGTAGGTCCTTTCCATTTGTGTCCAAAAATATACATGCGCAACATAAATGGTCGCGAGAATCTAGGCCTTGGACCGCAACGGTCTTTTGTACCGAATATTATTATCAATATCCATCTGTGGATAGATTTCGTACCATATACTCTCTCAAGGATGCAATAACTCCAACACGCCGAAGTATTTTGCGCACTGAAGGGAACATTGCCGCTCTAAATACAAGTGTAATTTAACAATTCGTCCGAAGATGGGACTTGTGGGTAAACGGATGAGTATTTGGAGCACCACCATTATTGCAGTTCATCAAGAAGCGACATGTACGTAGGTATTTCTCTGGAGCACTGCTGTTGGTACAAGTGACAAGCAGGAAAATTTTCTGCGATGTTCAAGCGAGTCTATTGAAGTCAAAATGTTTCCATTAACGAAAAGTGTTAAGATTGCTATCTAGCTGAAGCAACTTAGTTTTAGGTGACACTGTGACCATTATTTAAAACTGCTTTAAATTCGTCTGGCAGTGAATGTGCATATGAAATAAAAATAACAATTTCGTTCGATAAAAGGAATTATAAAAAAATTCTATAATTATTTTATTGAAGCATAATAAAAAGTCCAGCGATAGTTGGCTTGAAGCGATACTGTAGTTGGTTTATAAAAACACAGCATACCTTCGACTAAACGCACAGTTATTGACGAACTTCATATAGTGAACAACAAACAAAATGTTAAAGTTTAAGGTTTTTTTAGTGACGGCTTATTTTATATTCGATTTTGGGTTGGCTGCTCTTCCCGACGGTTATCACCAACAACGTATTGCCGGTGGAACTACAGCCATAAGGAGGGACTATCCATATATAGTGTCTGTGCAGAAAGGTGGCGAACACGAATGTGGCGGTGTCCTGTACAGTGATACAATTGTCATCACTGCTGCTCATTGCATAAAATATGGTACACCAAATAACTATCAGGTTATCGCTGGAATTACCAGATTATCCTTAATGACAGGTGCAAGCACGCGTGAAGTTGCCGCTTTTAAGAAACATGAAGACTTTGATCTCAAAACGTACAACAACGATATTGCCATACTCCGTTTGGATGAGCCCATTGTTTACTCCCCACGTATTCAGACAATCACTTTAGCCACAAATACTACGCTTCACAATGCTTCCGCTGTCGTAGCTGGATGGGGAACTGGTGATTATTTAGAATATCTCAATGTCAATATTATTTCGAGTGAAAATTGCCGTTCGAAGCCCTACAAATATGGCAATGATATTGAACCTTATATGTTTTGCGCGAAAACCCCAGTCGGAAGGAAGGATGCATGCGAAGGTGATTCTGGTGGGCCATTGGTGTCTGATGGGAAACTGGTGGGCATTGTCTCATGGGGACATAATTGTCCTTCCCCGAAAACTTTCCCAACTGTCTACTCTGATATTGCCTACTTCAAGACTTGGATTGAAAATGCTGCTGCAACTCTATAGAGGATAACAAAAATGTATTATCGCAATAACTGAGCTCATTTGCTAATATGAACTGAATGATCAAACAATTATTTATATTGTACTAGTGCAGTACACAGTTTATTATTAAGCAATAAATTCAATCTCTTTATAAAAAAAACATTGGCTGATTATTTAAAAAAGTAGTCTACGCTTTTAATATCAAAATGATAAAACAGAAAATAATATAATTACATTGATGTAATTATAACAAATGCAACGAGCGAGAAAAAAATTTATAAAAGTTTTAGAATAAATGGAAACGTTAAAAAAGAAAGGAGATAACGTAAATTTTTATAATTAATTAGGGCTTAAGTTAATGCTGCTATAAGTTGATTCCGTGCTGTGTTAGTTTGCTTTTTGTATCAGCGGAGAGCTGATTCCAAAGTCTGAAAGCAGGACGAAGAACTGTCATTGCGAAGATCGGCAGTTGTAAGTCGGTAACAAAATATTCAGAGTTTGTGTAGATTGAGCCAGGGACGATTTTTTGATACTACTCCGTATAGAATGACTGTTGTTTTATATGGTATGAAAATCTGGAGACTTCATCCTGAATATTATTTTGGTGTAACAGGAGATGTGTTCACCCCTTCGGGTGTTAAAAACAAAACGAACAACCGAGTTAGTAGCGAATTAAGTTTATGTCCATATCTGTTAAATCTCACAACCTTACAATGAAAGAAATAATAAGGGATTTCATAGTAAACGTAACATTACCCTTCCTGGCAAAAACTGAGCGTTAAATTGACAAGCATCGAAGAGGCCTATGAATTTTTGAGACGATGTGAGTAATGTGATCATTCCAAGACAGTGTTTTGTTAATTAAGATGCCTAGATTTTTTGCGACCAAACGGATAGTTCAAAATTCTTTTTTTTATCCAGAATTAAGCCAGGAAACGATGAGGTGTCGTTAAGGTCCTTGTATACACGGTGTCCCAGAATTCGTGGTAGAAACCAAGCAGGGTGTTAGCGGAGGTCATTTCCAACCAAAATAACTAAATGAAGTTTTATCGAATTGTTGATGGTTCAAAAGTTATTCCTTTCTTAGTATTTTTGGGTAAAATCGCATACGCCGCCACTAAAAAATTAATTAAAAAAAAAAACCAACAGTTCTTTTGTTTATGTTTATTTTTTAATACGATCTGGAAGAGTGTGCCTTTCCAATAAAGTCATTTTTATAAACTTTACTATCTTCTGTCAAATGAAAACAATAGATTTGTGATGTCTTTTTGTTTCCCAAAATTTTTTGATTGATTTTTAAGTAGCTCTGGCGGAAAAACAATGTACTACAGAAAAATGACCGATGATCAGAAAAACTTGCGACATTAATGCAGTTTCTTAAATGATATCACGCATAGGAATATTCAAAACAGAATGGTTTTTATCAATTGTTTTACAAAGTAAGTCATGTTGATAAAAGAATGCACTTTCGAGTGCTAAAATAAGCTGCGTTGTCAGAAATAAAGCAAAATTATAATTTTTTATTTTATTTTAAATATTATGCCAAGTGTTCGAAGTGTCCACCATTTGCCATAATACATAATCGGCATCGTTGAATAAAATTTATTTGAATCCGTCGGAACGTCCGCTCGTTATTTTTTATGTGGAATAACTTTTGAACCATCAACAATTCGATAAAACTTCATTTGGCTATTTTGGTTGGAAATGACCTCTGCTATCACCCTGCTTCGTTTGTACCACGAATTCTGGGACACCCTGTATGTAGTGACAGCCTTCGTTTTTCTAGCGTTAAGTAGCAGCTTGTAGTGGCAATACTACAATAGAATTGATTGGAGGTCTTCATTGGCCCTTGCCTCCGCATTCTCTAATAAGACAATAGGAGAAGAAAAGTTCAAATGGGCATCGTCTGCATATAAGTGATATCTACAATTATTAATTACTGGATGGGGGTCGTTAATAAAAAGCAAAAAAAAAATTGGACCGAGTATTGATCCTTGACGTAAACCTGTCGAAAAGTTGACAATTAGCAAAGTTGACATTTTTAGTCGATAGCTCGAAACAAGTTTGTTGGCTGTCAGAGAAAAATTAAAATTGCGATTTAGCTTCTTCACCAATTGTCAAAAGCCTTGGAATAGTCGAAAAGAATCAATATAGACTTTTCATCATTCTGTCGGATGTCATCGTTAGTTTGAAGCAAGACCACAGTTTTCAAAATACGCTTAACTTGAATACGAGGCAGAAAGAGAAAAGAAATTTTAGAATTTTAATTATGGAAACAAGCAAAATAAAACAAAGCTTCGAAGACGTTTAACTATCTTGCTTGCATTGTAAGATTGGTCAAATGCGCTGTGTCATAAAAACAACAGCCACCAAACAAACGTAAACGCCGAAGTCCGGGTACCTCAGGCAGAGTCAGCTAAATATCTTGGTCTCATTTTAGACTAAAGATTTGACTGGAAGCATCACGTGAGACAAAAATCTGAACAAATTCGACTAAAGCAACGTCAAATGGATTGGTTTACTGGGTTATATTCCAAGTTTGGTGTACTATGTATAATAATAATAATATTCGGCGCGACAGACCATTGCGGCCTTCTCGCGACCAATTGTGTTGCGAATTTATATTTTTGGACACAAAAATGGAAGGGACCTACAATTAAACGTCGACTCCGAACGGCGAATTTAAAAGCTTTCCGTGACAAGTTATTACTCTCGGATAATCATTTGTCACCAATTCGCGAGAGGTGGGACACCGTGAAAAATACTTTTGGTGTTACTGGGATTCGAACCACAAACCTTCTGCTCAGTAGCCAGGCGCTTTTCCACTGAGCCACGGCTCCCACTGGTGTACTATAACTATATACCAGTCATTTATCATTGCAATATGGATATATGGTGTACCGCTTTGGGGCTATGCTTTTCGCTCAAATCGTAAAGTAATACTACTCGTGTGTAGTCAGTATGCTCACTAAAGCTTATCGTTATGTGACCAGTTTCATTATGAAGGTAGCCGTGTACATCGCCACACCTACGAAGGTGTTTTTTGGATTAGGTCACTGAGAAAATTCAACTCATTGGCATAAAAGTTTAAATCTCTCCAGGAAGAGAGAACGACCGATTTCTAAAAGTGCATACATTCCATACATTATTATGAAGGTGCCTAAGAATTTGTTTGCAGACACTTCAAACTAAAGTCTGTGATCTTGAGCATGATCGAACGAATTTTCCAATAAATACAACACAGCGACTCAAATATCGCATAAACTAAATTTTGGGACCTTGGGTAACAGGAAAATCTTCAAAAAATATCGTACTTTATGAGTTTGTCGGTTGAATGTTTTTTTTTTTTTTTTATCAAAATTTAGGTTTATTGCCTTGGAATTCAGTCCCAGCAAATGAATTTATCGCTAATATTTTTCTTATCAACATTATGTTTGACAACAAAGTCATCCGCAGCTAGCGGATGTCGACACCAACAAAATACTCGACTTTTGGTTGGTGCTTTTGGCCGTCATTGGCAGGTGTTTATTACCGCTGTCGCTGTCATGTTCCAATTGACCTCATTTTCTTTTTAAAATTCTCTCCATTAACTTCGCATGCCCGTGGTTGGTGGACTAGCTGGATGGCTGGCTGGCTGGCTGTCTGCTCAGATATTGTGATAAATTTTTAATCCACTTACCAGAGCCCAATTGTAATGAAATTTTGCACACATATATATTTCCGGTGACAACACTTTCTAGTAAAATTTGTGAGTGATTGGGCCGCGGGTTTGGGGGCTCCCATACAATTTTTTTTCCCATATAGCGGCATCAGATCATGTCATACTATGATGACTGTGTCCCATATGCCTGATGCACTGTGAGCAACGCTGCTTGCTTTACAGTTAGGGGTTGTTTTGTTTTTAGGTTGCAGTGCAGTTTTTAAATTCTCTCTATTAACTTCGTGTGCCCGTAGCTGGCTGGATGGTCAGATCTTGTGATCAATTTTTAACCAACTTCCTAAAGCCCGATTTTATTCTAATTTTGCACGCATGTATATCTCTGAAGGACAACACTTCTTGGAAGTAGCCGGGTCCCATGGTCGGAGGGGGCACCCGTATTAATTATATAAAAAAAATACCCGATTTTCTTCAAATTGTATACACATTTGTATCTGCGAATCGAACGCTTTTACTGCAGAATAGTCATGTAAGTGAAGTGCACACATGCGTATAAGATTTGAAGAAAATCAGGTCATTTTTTTTTAGAAAATTTGTACGGGTGCCCCCCGACCCCGGGGCCCGATCACTGCCAAATTTTTACAAAAATGTGTTGTCCATTGGAGATACACATGAGTATAAAATTTGAAGAAAATCGGGTCCTTTTTTTAGAACATTTGTATGGGTGCCCCCTGACCCCGGGGCCCGATCACTAACAAATTTTTACAAAAAGATATACACAGGCGTATAAAATTTGAATAAAATCGATGGGCCCAAAGTTTTAATAGAATGTGTTGTCATGTGTCATGTGATAGATATGTGTGCAAAGTTTCAATAAAATTGGGCTTTAGGAAGGAAGTGTTTTTGTGTAGAGAATTTCAAGATTATCTTAGCGTTGGCTCAAGGATATTATCAGCATTTTCTGCATAGTTAGTTTTTCGTGAATTATTATTTTGGTTAATTTGTTCTGTACTCTTTGTACTGTCGTCTTTCGAAGCATCTTTCACTGTTGCTTATATGAATAGTACTCACTGGTCTTTTCACTTTTCAAGTACTTGAGCGTAAATTACTTCACTTCTTTTTTTGTTATGTTTATTTCAGTTTTTTTGCAGCTCCTTTGCAACTATAAATCCTCGGTAGCTTGCAAGAAGTTCTTCACCACAGTTGGAGCATTTGGTTGGCTGCGTTTCGGGCTTGTTGGAATCCACAGAATTTCACATACCAGTACACTTAACACATCGAGAGGATTTGGAGCAGTCGTTTTTTATGTGCCCAATGGCTTGACAGTTATTACACTGTGGGATAAAATAAGACGCCTTGACCGGCTCAACTTTGATTTTTGTTTCCAATATTTTACTTAAGTAGAATATTTTTTTAACGTCCTCATTTGGTTCAAATGAAACTAGAAACATGTTCAGTGGTTCCTTCGTTTTCCATTTCAGTTTATTGACTGCATTAATGGCTTTGAATCCTTGATGTTGCAAGTCTAAGACCATCAACTTTGGTTTGTTTGCGTATGAGTACCAAGTTATTTTCGAATCCGATAACATTTCAGTGCCGTTAGTCATTTTCATCCGTAGAATTCAATTTGAAAACATTCTTGCTTGTCAGTTTTATAGTAACAGAAGTTGTTTGAGTGAGCTATATAATTGGTTGTAATTATTTGACCTCATGGCACTTTATTATTTTACCGAAGAACTTTAGTGAATAGTTCGAGAACTATTTAATTTTTATTTTCTAAGTCTACTTATAGGACAACGGATATAATAGCTAAAAGATACGTTTGCAGCGCTTGGAATAAAAGGTAAGGATGACAAAATACGAGTTGTACTTGGCGTTGTAATAATCGAATATCACAGACTCTCGATTTATATAATTTTTGAAGTGTACTACAAGTTTGATAACAAACTGAAGGACTCATCTACCTAAAAAACCACCTAACCTGAAAAATATCCTAAATCTCTGGACTCCATTCGATGTACCAAAAAAAAAATAACCCTGTTTTTTTTTTTTGGTAAAATTAAAAAAATATTATCGTGCGGAAGAAATTAAGTTAGCCCTATCTTTGCACAGCCGCAACAGAAGGTGTGGTGAAGACTTTAGTTAGAGGTTGTCTACTGCAACTCTTGGAATGCCTGGTAAAACCTTTTTTTACAACTTTTAGATAACAGAACATTAATAGATGTGTGATTGTGTGCATTAACAAATGGAAAAATATCCGCAACAAGTCCACAAACTTCCTAATTAGCTGCATGTTTCTGTTTCCTGAATCACAATCGTGTGGACCATCAGAACGGTTGGACGCTGAAATGGACAAACAGCGAATAAAAAAAAACCTTTGTCCACATAAAATAAAAGAGAAGATCGGGATAGAAGAATATCCAGCGCCTCAATTTTGCAACAGAAACTCCCAGACAGACAGACGGCGAATGAAAGTTTTCTGCATAATTTCCGTTGCTGAATGACAATGAATGCATCCGTCCTGTCGCGCTGGGGCAGTTTAACTGTATATGCCTAGCGTCATCGGCAGAGAATTTAATTAAAGTTTCTTTCTCTACAGGATTACAGAGAGTTGCGTCCTAACAACGTAACCAAAACTAAAAAAAAAGAAAAGAAGACGGAAGCCTCTGGCCAGAAATTAGCTTGCAGTATGTTTGTTGTCTCCTTCCCCAATGCACGGATGGAAATCCTGAAAAGTTTTTCGTTTCGGATGTTCTGTTGTGTTTTTGCCAGCCACATGCAGATGCACAGACACACACACATACACACACACGTCACGTAAGTTGTATTCGTACAGTGTCAGATTTCAATTCAGAAAGCCGCTTATAGGAATGACCATCCATGTCTGCGCGTCTTCCTCCTAAGCACTTGGGCGCTGATTTAATGCCAACACTGATTTGCCATTGCTATTGTGGGGCTCTGCACAAAGCTACTGTTATTATAAAAGACATGGAATAAATTCATGGGAGTTGTTGTTTTTGCTGTTGCAGCCTGAATCGTTTGTCTGATGGTCAAAAGTCTGCTTTGTTTTTATGCTTCAATTGCGCCAAGCAGTTTTCAAAAGAAAAACAGAGATTTCGAATCTGTATCTGTTCCTAGTAGTGGCCGGCATTTGGTGTAAGGATTCAGTTTAAAAGTTTGAATTGAGGTTTCTACATAATATGGGCGCTCCTTCGCCAACAGAGACAACTACCAGACAGCTAAAAGCACAGCGAGAAAATTGTTCCAGTATCATACGATGTTGGGCTATTGTTTTGAAGGCGAGACTTTTTCAGTGGCAAGACCAGAAGTTTATGCTGACTGGGTGACGGTGCTGGAAAAATTATTACCCCGCAAATGCAAATGCATAGTCGACCGACGACCGCCTCACTCGGTTAATTTTGCAACGAATGCAACAAACCTAACAACTGGATGTTACACAAAATGATATTCAAGTTTTACAGGAGGTGTCCTTATTTATTAGATTACATAGGTGGGATAGAGTATGTGCCGCGGTGAAACACCGCAGACAATCACTGCGAAACGGGCGGACACACAGTGGGTGAGGGAGTGAATACGGAGCTGGCCGGTCATTCTAGATTGTGGATTCTCTTGTTCCGTTGCGGACCAATTTATACTTTTGCAATATTAATGCAAATTAATTTATAATTTTTGTTTAACTAACTAATAGCACATTAATTGCATTTCTTTATAAAGTCTTGGTAACTCATATACTACTATATTTAGATTTTCATTTCTTTTTGGTTCTATGTTAATTTTTTACCATTTTTTAAATATCGAGTCGAAAGCCCTCATACTACTATATAAGATGTAATAACTTAATTATTATATAGAGTCCTTATCGATAAGAAGTGGGCCCCGTGGCTCAGTGGAAATGCACATGGCTACTGAGCAGGATGTTCGTGGTTCGAATCCCAGTAACACCAAAAGTATTTTTACTCTCGCGAATGGGTGACAAACCTTCCGAGAGTAATAACTTGTCACGGAAAGCTTTTCAATTCGCCGTTTGGATCCAGCATTTTTTATGTTTCGTGTATGACGCGTGTGGCGCGTGTAATGGGTTGAATTCTTTTTCCACTTCTTTAAGATCCTTTTTAACCACCTTCCACACGACATAGACAGATGAAATTTTGTGAGTGTCTAAGTCCAAAATAGCATTTTTAACATTCTATGACGCGTGTTCCGTTTCGCGAGTGGCGCGTGTTATGGGTTGAAATGGCGCTATTTTATCGTTTTTTGAGGTCTTTTTTAAGCAACTTTCGCACGACCAAGAGGGCTGAATGACAGTGGCTAATTTGGATATTGATATGATATGAAAAAAGAAAATTATTTGAAATGGCCCCGACATTAAAATCAGATATTTTGGCAATTATTACCAAATAATAAAGGACTGTGTGGCATGTTTCGATGCATACTTCAACGAATACATAACCCGAAAAACGAAGTTTTTTTTACGTTTACTTTTTTTTAGATAAAACCCTAGCCCTAGCCCAATTGGCAAATACGTCTCCCTAACCAGATCATTGCTGGACAGTCACAGAGAATGTGCCCGGATGTTTCGTCATCCTCCGAGCAAAACCTACATTCCGTGTTTGAGCCAAGATTAATTTTGCTAAGGTAATATCGCAGACCACAATGACTTATGAGAAAGCTCACTCGCTTTCTGATGCTATCGTTGTCTATATCAAGGATTTCCTGATAAGGGCCTGATTAACCGTTTGAATTGTCTAAGCCCTGTGATGTTATCCCAATTTAGCCAGGCGAAGTCTACCTTCCCACTTACTGTGGTGGCAGTATGTTCCAACTGTGTAAGTGACGTGTTATCCATGGTGGGCGCAACATAGCAATTAGTGCGACTGTTATTATTGAGAAGTGAGATTTCACACAAGCATCTGTCCGCTTCTGCGTTCTATATCGGAAGCATCTTTCCGGTGCTAAGAACGCAGATCCTAACCAGCCCCGACTAGTTCATCCGCATGTTTGTTGCCTGCAACTCCCATGTTAAGCCCTGACAGGGATTGCAGTGCATCGTAGCAACATTTCACTGATTTGATGTCCATTATGTTCTACGATAGCGCTTTCAGTGCTGCTTGACTATCTGAAAAGATATAATTCATCACTCTACGACCCTTACTAAGGTTAATTCTAGCGCAGACCTCAATGGCATAGATTTCAGCTTGGAAAACAGTGGAACAGATATACCCATTGATATCGAGACTTTGGTGTTGGGTCCCACTCTCACTCCCACTCCAGATTCCAACTTAGATCCGTCTGTGTACTAGACCAAAACTTTAACGTCCAGTGCTGGAGCATCATTAGATCAGATTACTCGGTCCAATATCTCTACCTATAACAACCTGCCGAAACAGTGTTCCCTGGTCTTAGTGTCCGGTATAGTACAAAACATGTCTCTTTCGGGAATTGAGTCAAGAATTTGCAAGTTCCTCACGTAATCACCTGGTTTGTACCCATATTCTAGTTGCAGCTTAATAGCGCAACTAGCGGCCGTCTTCCTAATGAAGATTGGCAGGGGTGAAAGTCCTACAAGAGATTCTAATGCAGTCGTAGGACGGGTGCACATGGCACCCGTTCTACCTAGATCTGTGGCTTCTGAAGCTTAATTACCGTTGTCATTTCAAGAAATTTCGGCCACCAAATGATGGCCGCTTACATGATAAATAGTCTCACCATTATCGTATACATTCAGTGTATCATTTTAGGATTAAGACTCCAAGTTCTACTGTAGAGGCATCTACAAGTCCTCAGGGGCCTAGTGGCACGTTCGATGACGGACTTGATATGAGAATTCCAGTTAATTGCCTATCAAGGATGACTCCGAAATATTTAACTTCACTGGAATTATCTAATGTAGTGCCTTTTATGATGATAGATCCCATCTCGGGCAATCTTCGTTTCTCGTGAATGGCACTAGAGCAGTTTTGCAAGGATTGATGGAAAGCCATTCTCTACTGCAAAATTCTAAGAAGTGTTATTAAGAAAGAATATAAACTATAGTTCAATGGATCTTACAAATAGATGAGTATGTTCAGTAACATACATATGTTGTTAATATTATTCAGCAAATTTGCGAGTTCAAAATCTACAATCCAAATTTATAATACTATATATATAAAAAAAAAATAACTATCGAAGTTTTTGCGCATACCCCATATTTAAATGAAATTAACAAAAATAAACAACTTTCATAAATTAATTTAAAAGAATTTTAAATTTTGTTATTTGAAAAACTGATTAAGATTCTATTTGAGTTTTGTTAGTATTAATTAATTTATAAAAATGTTGTTTTTATGTATATATGAGTTTACACCTATATACTTTGTTCTCTTTAATTGATCAGTTGCCGCCTCCCGTCAAAAACTTTTCACAAAGTAGCTTCTCCTCTTCTCTCTCTCTCTCTCTCTCTCTCTCTCTCTCTCTCTCTTCCATTTAATAATTGCATATCCAAGAACAGAAAAAACATTCAAACTCAACGACAATAACTACATATATGCTCGTTTCCCTATGAATGCCTGATGATAAAAATATTATCCAAAAGATTCGAAAAATTGCAGAGTATGATCGAAAAAAGGACAATGGTCTGCTGCTCCTGTATACTACGGGTATATATTTAAAATTAAATATATATATATATATATATATATAGTCTGATGGTAGACTTTTGAATTAAATTGGCAATGTGAGTGCGACTGGCATTGCCATTGTCAATGTCATTGCCATCCATCGCCAGAGCACCCGCATATATATATGGCATCATTTTATGATATTGCCTTCCGGCGCTATCAGGATAATATGTTGTTTGGTTACCGATAAAGCGGTCCTTTTTCCAATTATTTCAGATGAATGAATTTCGTTTTTCGTTTGCCAATTTGAATGCACGGCGGCGGTGCAATGTTTTGTACAACAGTGATGTCTTTTTTTCCGTAAGCATCCTGCTGTTTTTGCTTTCTGTCTGTCTGTCTTTCTGATACTTACCACGCATAAAGAGAAAATATAGAAGAACGGAGATCTATATGATCTCCGATAGTAAGGCCGCTCTGCTAGCGCTAAAAGGCCCGGTTTTCAATTCAAAAACAACGTGAAGCTGCTACTGACACCTAAACGAACTGGCAAAAACCAACAAGGTCAACCTGATGTGGTCTCCAGGCCATTCAGGCATTTAAGGGAACGAGACAGCAGAGCAGGCGCGGAAGAGACCTTCACTGGCCCCGAGCTAAGTATTGCCTACAGCAAGAGCCACCTCAAAAATAAGATAAAAGAGTGGGCAAACAACGCCAACGAGGCTGAATGGGAATCATCAACTACGATGAAACAAACAAAAAAAGCTTCTCAAATACAACATTAAAAATATAAACAAAGCAATCAAAATAAACCGACAAACACTGAGAGCCTTTGTCTGGTACATGACGGGACAGGGTCAATTTAATGCCCACATAACAAAAATGGGGAAATCCCAAACAGATCGCTGCCGCTTTTGCGGCGAGGCAGAGCAGACGCCAGAACACATACTTTTTATATGTGATGCCCACACCCTAAAAAGTCTTCAATACCTCAAGCCTCACAAAGTTCTATGGCAGAATGCCAGACCTATCGACCTGGCTGATATATTGGCATTCATAAGAGGACTTAGCCACCACATAATGTGGTAGATATCTGGGGCGAACAATAGACCTTAAGGTCGCAGTGCACAAGGCTCTCCAGCCCACCAACAATAACAATTACAATAATACCTACTTAGAAAGAAAGCACTAATATCGAATTGGCGACCGTATAAGGCCAGCTACAAAACAAACGTAGCAAAGGTTTTTAGAGCACACAATGTTAGACTAAACGCCGTAAAATATGAAATTTCGTCATAAAGTATAATATTTTTTGGCCAAAAAAACTCGACTATGGAATGCAGTTCTATGGTGTCCTCAAATTGCGGCTATCATAAGGTTTTACACTTTACTATACAAGGAGTACACAATGGTTGCATTACTAGACATATAAGGCCCAGCTTGATTCGACTAGTAACTACTTTTTGGGCCATTCAATCCAGGACGGTGGATTGGACGGTTTTAAATCCAACATTCACCGCACGGTTCCCCAAGGCTCTGTTTTGTCTCCGACACTCTTTCTAATTTTCATTAACGATATCCTATTTGCGACTTCTAATCCAATCCATTCATTCGCACGCTTAGCTTTTCATATGATTGCACGCTTCCTGCATGCCCCTCTACATCGCAAGTGGAACTTAAACAACAATTCTGACCTTGACAGCATAACAAGGCCGGGACTACATAATAGAGTTGAATGTAATGCTTCTAAAACCCAATGCTGTCTTCTGTCGTCCAAATATAATTTAAACCCCCAACCTTTATTCATAAACGGATCTTGCATCGAAGAAACTGAAAAACTCTCAATTCTCGGTATATGCGTCAACAACAAGCTTCGTTGGAACGACCACATATTTGCTATCGCCAAGAATGCTGCGAGATGTTTAGGTTTTCTAAAACAGCGCAAGATGTACTTCACTCCTTAAGATCTGGCTACTATTTACAAGGCGTATATTCGCCCTATGCTTGAATACAACTGTATTGTCTGGCCATATGCCCCAAAGACCACATTGCACCTGCTAGACAGAATTCCAAACCGTAAATATCGCGAAAACAATCAAATCGCTTGAACATCGTATGATTATTTCCAGCTTCTCACTGTTTTATCGCTTTTTCCACAAGTGGCGTTTAAAAGAAATACCTGGATGCCTCCCGCTCATTCTTGAACCCATCTGTAATACCCGTGCCTAAACTCAAGCCCACGGGTATTAACAAATTCAGAGATTCCTTCTTTAGCCGCATAATAATTATGTGGAATGAAATGCCTGATTATGTGTTTCCGCATTTGGATGACCTGCATTATTTAAGACACACGTGCATAGACTTCTCATCTTTTCCTTTCCCTAATTTCCTAACGCTGACGCTGTGCTAAGCACTATATAGGTGCAAATCCCTTTAGCGTCGTGTGTACATTAAAAAAAAAACCACGTTAACAATTCTGCGATCGCTGATGCGATGTCGGCTGTGAAGATAGACGACTCACTTGGTGAATTGATTAATATCAAAGCTGGAAAAGATCTGGCGGTGTCCTATCCACCCTTTATAAGACTTAGTGCTGATTGAGCTACTGATATGTCTGAAAAGGGAGGGCTTTGGAGTGGTTGCCTTTGCGGATGACATTGTTATTGCCGTCTCATAAAAGCACACTAGTACTCGTACTCTCAAGCTAACGTGATGGGCAGATCGTTGTGGCTTAGGAATAAAATCACCACAAAACTGAACTTGTCCTTTTCTCTAGGAAATACAAAATCCAACATACTGACACTCCCTCTATGAAGAGTAAAAGTGTGACTTTCTTAGAAGAAGCTATGTATCTGGGTCTTATTCTTGATAGAAAGCTAAGCTGGAAACCTAAAATACAAAAAAGAGTTCGTAAAGCCACAGTGGCACTCTTCTCATGTAAAAACGCCATTGGAAACAGATGGATTAATAAACCTCATATCACTCATTGGCTGTATACAGCGGTTGTAAGACTTACACTTCTATATGGTGTGACTATATGAAGCTATGTGATTACACATTTTTTGACAGACGCACAAAATGCTTAAAAAATTCGTTGAAGGTACTTCCAAAAACGTATACAAGATCGTGACAGGTGAAGAGTCATGGATATTTGCGTATGAGACGGAAAGAATAGGGCAAACGACTGTTACGGTCTTCCACTTCGAAGAAAATCCAACAAATATTGTGCGAGCTCGAAGCGTTGGGAAGCAAATGGGCGCGTTTCTTCATGAAAACTGGTCACGTGGCCACTGTGGATATTGAAAATCAAAAGACAGACAATTCAGCTTGGTATACGACCATTTGTTTGCTTAAGGTTCTCAACAAATTGAGAGAAAACAACTAAAAAAACGGCGAATCATTTTGCATCACAATAATGCGAGCTCACACACATCACATCAAATAAGCGAGAATTTGAGCCCTCAAACGATCGAATTGATGGGTCATCCACCTTACAGCCCCGACTTGGTACCCAATGACTTCTTCCTGTTCCCAACAATCAAAAATAAGGTGCGTGGACAACGAACGATTTTTATCGCCTGAAGAAGCGGTTGAAGCGTTCAAAAATCATGTTTTGCAGCTATCATCTTCGGACTGGAAAAAATGTTTTGATAAATGGTTTGAGCGTATGCAAGAGATCTTAAAGAGGAATATCTTGAAAAGCTATAAATGAAAAATTATAACTCTGATGAGCCCGCCAACTACATTGTCCATTTTAGCTGGAAATGATTCTTTAGACAATCGCAACATGTAAAGTCATTTTAAAGTACAACAACAATAACTGAGCAACTTGTCTAGCGACTAATAGGATCTGGCCGCTGGATTCAAAATGCTCCAAGTATCTGATCTCTCAAAAAAGATTGCACATCGGTGCTATAATAATTGTAATCACTGTGCACTGTCTCATAGGAAAGAATGCAGGAAGGCGTTTTCTCGAACGACTTCTGCAAAATCTGTATCAATGTATGTATGAGTAGGAGTAGGAGGCCATTCTCCATCTTATCTGTACGTAAAAAGCCCTCTCTCAACAACGTAAGCTTTTTTTGCATGGTCTTAACGATCTAACATTACACTGACATTAGTAATCTCTTGCGCTTCATACGAAGCTCCAAATGGTTCAGCAAGTATGCGGAATGTGCTATTATAATGGACCATTATTGGTCTAAGTGTATCTGCTTTTCTACAGACAGCCACCCTAGCCTAGCTGAATTATGCTTCAAAATTTTCCGCTGTTTATCCTGTTAACATCTTAACAAGATAGCTTGCACATTCTACGAGTAATATCAACTGATAGTTAATTGAAATCAAATTTTTCCCTTTCTCATATATATGTCCTAGCCGTTTGGCTATTGATTCAGCTTCACAAGCAGTATGTGCAATCGATGACCCATGACGAGTTCATGCGATGATTCTTCGCCAAATGTCCTGTGTTTTTTTTTTTCATTCCGCATTCGTCGCATGCAAATTTGGTAAAAATTGCATCGAATGTTGAACCGCATAGGCTACGCGTCAAAGCACTAACAGGTGGAGCACCACCACAAAGAAGCTGGAATACTTTCTGGATGATGCTTCGCATTAAAATCATTGCCTGCTCAATTCATTGTTGTAGAGCGCTTCGCTTTTTCGACTTCGTTATAGGGTTCCTCGGAGGAATGACAGGGTGCACTGTCATGTTGTCCCCGGGTATATACGACATAGTTGTGACGAGAAAGTAGCGACCATCAAGCTGTTAGTTTGTTCCGTCCACGTTCATTCCAAACCGAGCCGACTGTCATTTTGTTTGTTATACGCTAAAGCTACATGACCAACGAACAAGTGTCCCTCTAAACGTCAAACTCATACTCGTATGTGAATGTAAATACTTGTACTTCTTGAATTTGAGTCTACTGTCCAGTTGGTGGGATTGCTGCTGCTGCTCATTTTCAATAGACTTTGGCTCGTTTAGCAAAGTGGATGTTAAGTGTAATGCGATTTTTATGTAAATTGGTTGCCACGATACACGATACTCAGGGGGCGGTTAAAGTCTAAAGGAACAGTATGTTGTTGTATGTGTGTATCTGTATACATTCATACAATCTTTCGACATTTGAATAAAGTGGTATGTGGAAATACTACGTTTGGCAAGTAGACTGTTAAAGTCGGGCCCGCCCGGATGCGGTCTTGCTCTATCTCTATCTCTCACTCTACAGTCCAAATTCCAGTCTAAAATGACTCTTAGTGACACTTAGTAGAGGAGATATCTAAGAAGAAATTTGATAAAGTTTTTAATCAAAGGAATATTTTTTTCAACGACACTGACATAAATAAGCACAAAAAAAAATGAAATTGAGTAGTTGGAAGGGATTGCAGGGTTGCTATTGACTGGAGGGCATCACCGCCGGAAATTCAAAGTGGAAAATTTTCTTTGCATAATCATAATAATGGATTCCTATTATGGTAATGAGATTGAATGGGGTGGGTGTTTTCCTCTTTACGTATGATTGTTGTGATTTTCTCTAAGATTTCTTTCTTCGCCATTGAAGGCAGAAACATTTGAACCTCGGAGAAAGAAGTAAAGTTGCGGTAAAGTAAAGTAAAGTGAAGTGCTTATCAATTCTTCAGTAGTTTTTCGATTTTATTTATTTATTATAACGAACTTTCTCATACTCAAGCGTCGAGCGTCGAGTTGTAGTTGTAAGTAAGGTCAATGATTCTTGAGAGTTTTATCTAGATGAGTGCTGAAACCAAAGGTCGCTCATACTCTCTCTCCCCCCTCCCATATGCCCCAACCCACCCTTTTTACGATACCCAATCCCAATCCTCATCCCCTAGGCTAGATTAAGCTGTTATACGTTCTATGCCGAGAATCAGTCTGGCTGGGAGCCTAGTTTAATAAAAGCCCAGTCGCTCACGGAGTATCTGGGTACTTGGCGCCCTCCAGATTTTAGCCCTCTAGCCTTATCTGCATACTGCAGATGGACAGACCTCTCTCCGCCACTCGTGGGAATCAAAATGACCGACAGTAATAATTTTTCTTTTGCTAGTTTTGAGAAAACAAGCTAATACTAATACTTTGAAGACCGGTACTTCTTCTTTACCGGACGGTAGTACGGTGACTTTGCTGTCTATCGGTAATGATCCTGCAACGGTGGGTGGTGGTTTGACAACTGCCGACAGGCGCGGCTCGGCCTTAACATTTAGGCCTTATACTAGCAGTGGTAGGATTGTGGCACCTCATGGCCCTTCCGCTGCCAGTAGATCGCTCCATCTAGATCGTCTACTGGTGATGCTCCTGAAACGGTGGGTAGTGGTTTGAATACTGCCGACAAGCGCAGGCCGCCGTTGACAGATGGGTTTTCTACTGGCAGCGCTACGATTGTGTTGCCTCATGGCCCTTCCGCTGCCAATAATCTTGTAGGCACATCCATCTAGATCTTATACCGGTTATGCTACTGCAACGGTGGGTAGTGGTTTAACTACTGCCGACAAGCGCAGGTCGGCTTATACAGTTAGCTTCTACTTACAGCGGTAGAATTGTGGCACCTCATGGCCCTTCCGCTGCCAGTAAGCTTGTAGTCGCATCTGATAGATGTTCGCTAAAACGAACTCAATATAGATCGTGGTACAAGGAATGGCGTACTGCAGTAAGAATACTCGAAGCAATACCAGAGAACAACAGAACAACGTACTAACCTAACTGTAGTAAATACTGGTAATGAACCAACCTTCGTAACCAGGAGTGGACAAGAAGTGTTTGATATTACTCTTGTCACCGACTCTCTCAACGAATTAATTCTAGACTTGAAGGTTTCGGCTGTCCATTCCGGTACATAAAATTCAGTTTACCCCAATCGCCAATCACCTTATAGAAATCATAGGAAGACTGACTGTCTCAAATACCGAGTAACGTTCAAACACTATTTAAACGTACACTCTGATATTACAATCCCCTCCCCCTTAGCAATAATGAACTTAGCAACAAGGTCAAGTTACTCACCTGTGCTTTTAATAAAGCGCTTTCTGCCTCCTGTCCTCTCATTTGTCGAAGACGCAAGAAGAGACTACATTGGTGGACTTCAGATATTATCATTCCTTTGCTGCTGGAAACAATTCTTAAGAGTTGTCTCGATCTGGTCCATATTCCAGTTTTATGGTTTTCATACCCAACGCCGGCAAATGCTTGCATGTTAGTCCAAAGGATCTCAGACCAATCGGTCTTTAATCATTCCTGTTAAAGACACTGGAAAGACTGATCAATGTCTACATACGCACACGCATTGACAAAAGACTCCTGTCTACAGATCAGTACGCGTATTGTAAAGGCAAGTCTTTAGACTCTACACACGATCGTACGTTCTATTGAACATTCCCTTCACCTCAAGGTTGTATTTCTAGACTTTGAAAGCGCTGTTAACAAGGTCAGCACATTTGTGATTGCGGATGCGCTGTCGACTTTGAAGGTGGACCACAAGGTGGAGTCCTATCTTGGAACCTTCTATGGAACTTAGCGGTAAATGAACTTCTGATATGCCTAAGAGGTGAGGGCTGCATAGTAATCGCTTATGCGGTTGACGTTCCTCAGGAAAATACCCGAATATCTTAAAGGAACTCCTGTAAAATGCTCTCAACAAGCCAACTAGCTGGCCAGATCGCTGTGGTTAAGTGGTACATCCTCACACAACTGATTTTGTCCTATTCACCAGGAAATATAAAGTTATACTTATTAACCCTCCTTCTATAAAAGGTATAAACTTATCATTCTCTGATAGAGCCAAGTAATTGGGTCTTATTTTGGACAGAAATAATCACGAAAGTCCCTTTTATTTAAACGGGATAATACATATGTTCACCCTGTAAATCCATTCTTAATTTCTTGTGCAAGCATTTTTGAAAACGGTCCAATAGTTTCGAAGATGACCTCCTACATACAAACCAACATTACCTCTTTTTAATATTAGTGTGGAATAATACGAGTAATTATGATATAATCTGTAAATTTTTTGATGTCCGAGTATCCACTATTTTCTATTCTGTATGTTCGCCTTCCTTTCTGTTTCGATTTTTTTTAAAACTTTTATCAAACTTGACTTTTCTGTTTCTGTTTGTCGGTTTTTTCGAATTTTTGAGGTCATTTTTCCACATTCCACACGACCGTACATTTTTGAGCAGCTCAGAGCTAAGGGTTATTTTGAGATCTCACGTATGACGCGTGTCACAAGTCGCATGTGGCGCGTGTGATGCATGTGTGGCGTGGAAAATGGCTCAATCTTTGGAATAGGACCGACTTGTTTTTTTACCATCTTCCACACGTGATAGATAGTTGGGTGTTGAGAGTAGCTTAACCTCATAGGGGCGTGAAATTTTGAATTTTAAGAATTTTTTGCATCGGCTTCGCCTGAAATTGGTCGAAATTTAAAAAATCCCCCCTAATTAGAACTTAACAAATGTACGATATGAAAACGTGACTGCTGTCACTGAGTCCCAATTGCCAGCTGCTGCACAATTATTGTCAGACGAAAATTATTGTCATTGTCAGGTTTAACGGGATTTGTGGAAAAGTAACAAAAAAAAAGTATCAATCGATTGAACCAAAACACTGACATTTCATTCCCTCTGCGATACTGTTGTCGGGTTGGTTTGGCTTATTGCAACTGTTTGTTTACGAATTCGTACATGTGCGTCCGCCACTTTTTATATAACTTTTTATTTTGTTTGGACATTTTCGCTGATATTAAATACACCCAGGGGGAATAGGTCACGTTGCTGCATTTAATCGAACTTAAGACTCATAAATTGTCCTGACAGCACCCTGCTAGTAGATAGTAAAACTAAAAAAACAAACAACACAGGACCAACAGTTAGATAATGGCGGAATAAATTAGCGGTATATCCCTGTGGTTTTTGTGGTTTATTATCAAGGTCGATAGCAATGCTGCATACGCAGTGCATAATACGTAATGTTGTAAACCGTGACCAACCCTTATTTAAAAATGTCAAACGGGAATCAATGTTGTGTTCGACTGCAGTCTCATTTTGTGTGTCTACTTAGCTCATTATACGGTTCCCGTTGCAGCGCGTGATGACATTTCTTTATTGCTTGGGAGAGTCACGGTTCTGTTCGTACCAAGTGCGCCTCTGGTGCTTACCAAGCAGAACAGATATAATGAAGGGCGGCTCATCCTTTAGGAAATTACTTCCACTAAATGATTGGGAAAACAGATGACAACATTTTTGTTCTTTTCACGCCGGCCGGGTTGATACTTAATATTATTGTAATTCTGAATCCCGCAAATAACAATAAACACGCCACCACATAGTCTAGACCTTTTCAGAAATATTGTATGCCAGCGATCCCTTAAAACAGCTGCGTTCGTATTTATTTAAGTCTTAGGGGCTTAAATTGATTTAAGAAAAAAAAAACAACCCATAAAAATACAATTTTTCATGTAAATTCTCTAATAGGAAATGGGTATGTGTTAAAATTTGAAGAAAATCGGGCTAATTTTTAAAAAATTTATATGGGCACCCCTCGGACCTCAGGGCCACACTCCAAAAACTTTACAAAAAATTTTGTCCCTTCGGAGATACACACGTATATAAAATTTAAAAAAAATCGGGTTAAGTTTTTTAAAAAAATTGTTGAGGCCCCATGACCCTCCAAACCTTGTCTCTAAAATTTTTGCAAAAAGTGTTGCCCATCGGAGATACACACGTATATAAAATTTAAAGAAAATCGGGTTAATTTTTTTTTAATTTTCGGGGCCCCACGACCGCGGGACCCAGGGTCTCCAAATTTTTTACAAAAAGTTTTGTCTATCGGAGATACACATGTGTATTAAATTTGAAGAAAATCGGGATAATTTTTTTAAAAAAAGTTATGGAGCCCCAAGAACCCGGGCCCGGGGTCTCCAAAATTTTTACAAAAAGTGTTGTATATCAGAGATACACATGTGTATAAAATTTGAAGAAAACGAGTAAAATTTTGTAAAATATTTGTTGGGGAGCCCACCGACCCCGTGGCCCAAGGGTCCTCAAATTTTAATAGAAAGTGTTGTCATCGGAGATATGCATGTGTGCAAAATTTCAATAAAATAGGACTTTGGAAAGTGGGTCAAAAATTGATCGCAAGATTCCATGACACACAAATCCACAAACACACGGGCAAGTGAAGTTAATATAGAGAATTTAAAAACAACTGACAAACATGCATAGAGCACAAAACACAAAACCAAGAAACTCCGAATGAATTTTATGTTATTCTTATCAGGTATTATTTTTTCGAAAATTGTGTATTTTCACCAAGGTTGGCAATAGTTATACCTCCGGTACGTATTTTAAGTTGCCATAATTACAATCCGTTCTTATTTCAGATAAGTGTATAACGTTTTTGTTATTAATTTTTTTTATTAGTTTAACTGCTGTCTGTGCGAGATTCAATTTCAATGGATGTATAGATGTTAAGTGTAACAAGGTATTGTATGCTATTTTCTTTTTATAAAGTTCAGTTTCATTATGTCTATGTAATTTTAATTCCAAAAACGTGAAATTGAGTTATTGGCTTATTTTCTGTCTTTCTACCTCAAATTTTATTTTTGTTGAAATATAAGTCTGGAGTGGTGTAGTCTATGTTTTCTGGGATCATGACTAACTCCAGGGTAGATTTCATTTCTGGACGAATAGCCGAGCCAGCAGCTACTTGCCTGCTGAAAATGTCGAGAGGTGTTAGGTCGAACAGAATGTCCAGTGCGTCGGAGGGGGTTGTACGAAGTGCTCCAGCACTCATGCATAGACTACCAGATCTTTGAACTTTGCTTACTATCTCAAGGTTTACTTTTTTATTTAAGGCAGTCCACCATACAGTCACACCGTCTAGAAGAGTAGGTCTTACTACCGCTTTATGTAGCCAATGGCTTATATGGGGCTGAAGACCCCAACGGCTTCCAATGCGTCATAAACTTTTTCGCAGATTAGATTGGATCCGTCTGTGGACTTGAAAATCTACCAGACACAATCTGTGAAATAACAAAATTACTCTACTAATGGATTATGTTGCATATCTTATTTTACAAACAATGAGAATTCCTACTTTCCAAACATCGATAAACCAACAAACCTTTGAAAACATTATTCCTCTATTGTCTACACATTGTAGCTATACAGTAATTTACTTGCATAATACTTTAATACAATAACACTTTAGAAATAGATGAATATATTCGCAATGTAAAAAAATATAAAAAAAGTTATCTCCCCGACGGGGAATTGAACCCCGGTCTCCCGCGTGACAGGCGGGGATACTGACCACTATACTATCGAGGATGTTAAGCAATGGTTGTCGAAAATTGATACTGTACTGAATTTCATTATTATTGCTTTGCGTAGTACCATTTTTAGATGAGATCAACAAGCTGTGTTTACTTAGCAATTCAGTTCAGTTTCTTACAAGAAACATAAAAAAACAAAAAATTAATATTAATACATTACTTACGACATCACTCGAGAGAAGATAAATTTGCAATATTTGCTGGACACCTTAAAATATTTAGCTTATTGCGTTGGTGTGGAATTCTATATTCAATTTATCTTCTAATATATTAATTTGCCTGTGGCTCTAAATAAAAAATATTCCTTATTAAAAAAGCTTACAAATAGAAATTAATTAAAAATAAAAATAAAATCTTTCCATACCAGGAATCGATGACAAAACTATGAGTTAAAACAAAATTTTTAAATGAAATAAAAGAAATTATTCCCATACCGGGAATCGAACCCGGGCCTTCTGGGTGAAAGCCAGATATCCTAGCCACTAGACCATATGGGATATGAAATAATGTTCGCTAAAAACATTATATAAACTTATAATAATGATTTGCCCTTATGACTTTATTATATTACGATATTATAATAAATACGATATGGTATACAATTTTATTGTCATACCATATCTGCATTTAATTGGTAAACCGAATAGGAAAAGATTAATTTTACAACAACAATGCCATGCATTCGGAATAATTTTATTCCATCGAAAATAAATGTAAAATACGATAATAATTAAAGTAACTTCATTACATCATTCTTTTGAACGCGTTTCTATTGTGGATGGGCAGCAGCTGGATGTGACATAATTTGAACAACATTTAGCTGGTGGTCACTGTAAATATGAGCTCCATATCTGGTTCCAACGTCTAGTAGCGAGTTGAGGTATATACAGGGTGTATCCGTTAAGGTGGCAAATACTTAAAGGAGTGATTCCTTGGTTCATTTCGTGAAATTGAATTGGGGGTCTATTTTCAACCCCTGCGGTGTACGTAGCGTTTAAATGCGAAGAGACGTACTTTTGACCTTACATCACTTCACACCCTGTTACTCTTGATATTAAAAATGTACTTTTCTTTCAAAAAAGATTAATAGTAACCTTGTATCTGGAAGCGTTCAAGAGTTATATGGGGTGAAGTCATGTAAGGTTAAAAGTACGTTTTCGTTTATTTTACAAACTTTCATTTTTAACCCTGCTCCTGTTGACCGAATGCATAAATATTGTAAGGTGGATTTGTAGAAAATTGAATAGGCTTTAATATTGCATTTGTCAAAAAAAAAATTATCCGAGAGCGATTTTCGAAATATTCGCTTTTGAAAATAAAATTTAAAAGAAGAAAAAACATTTTTGGATTTTGACGACGTTTATATGGGTAACGGTTTCAAAAATTTAAAAAAATGTTAATTATTTAATCTTATAAATTTAAATTTCTTTCAAAAATTACCAAAAGTTACCTTGTTCCTAGAAACGTTCAAGAGTAACAGGGTGTGAAGTGATGTAAGGTCAAAAGTACGTCTCTTCGCATTTAAACGCTACGTACACTGCAGGGGTTGAAATAGACCCCCCCATCCCATACGATTTTTTTTCACGAAATAAACCAAGTAATCACTCCTTTAAGTATTTTCCACCTTAACGGATACACCCTGTATATATCACTATGTGGGAGCTTTGTGCCTCGTATATACAGGTGACGGCTGGAACAAAGATCAGTAAGCCTTTGTCTATCATTGGTTTTTTGGTTTCGTATGCTGTGATAACCCATAATTGATCAAAGATCTGTGTTATCAACGCCAACTTTGGCGTTTAAGACCTCAATAAGGAGTTTAATATCATCCTTTTGTGTTCACCGTTGCCGTTCACCGTTCAGAATTCCTGCTTCCGTCATCATTTGGTTCTGTTGGAACGTAATATTGAATAATCGGGACATTCCTGAATCGAATTTTCAACCGCACCGATAAGATCCTCTCTCATTATTATCATCATATTTGGCTCTAAAACCGGGGTCCGGTCCTGGCTTCCCGCAAAAAGTCTCTTCACCGGTCCCGATTTTGAGCCGATGTGATCCAGTTTTGCATCCCTAACACTGGGCGTCCTGGTCTACGACATCCTTCCAGCGTAGGATTGGTCGGCCTCGCTGTCGTGTTCCATAAATCCTAACGCGAAGGACTTTCCGAGCAGAATCCTCCTCGCTCATGCACCGCAACCTTCCGAGCTTAATTCTCTTTACGATGTCGACATCGCGGTAACGCTCGTAGATCTCATCATTATAGAGTCTCCGGGATTGTCCTTCTTCACATACGGCGGGTCAACAATTCTCCGTAAGACTTTTCTCTCGAACGCGGCTAAGAGGCTAGTGTACAGCGTCAGCAATTAGTCTATTTGTTGACTCCCCGTGTACTTGGATCTTATCCATTGAACCTGAGATTTATATTTTTTAGTGCATAGCATTACTTTGCTTTGTTTTCTTAGGGAACATACGAACATAACGTTATGTCTTCAGTCTTATGAAATTTGAAAACTCTATTGGAATGTCCGTATGGACATCAGCTGCGTCGCAATTTTCGCTATTTTCTAAATAATCTATGTACTTACTCGGGAAAGTACAATGCGGTTGAGCATGAAAGTCCAGCAAGTAGCTCAAGCATAAATAAACAAAAGAGTTCGAATAAAAATTGGCAAAAAACACACAAACATACAAACAGTGCAGTTCGTGTTAGTCGAGATGGTTGTCAGTGCAACCGACCAGCAATGGTTCATTGTGATACCACACGGATCAGGAAAAAAAATGATTCCACCTACTCGTTTAACCAATAAGAGCTTCGTATGAAGCGTAGGAGACTGCTCATGTCAATGCTGATAATATCATTAGTGTCGTTGTAGAAGAAAGCACCCATATGGAGTTTACATTTTTGGGAGAGGGCTGGACAAGTACAGTGGATAATGGTCTCCTCCTCCTCCTCATCCACGCAAATTCTTCAGAAGTCATTCGGGAAGACTCCAAGTCTTGCTGACCACTTACTGTTCGGTTTTTCATTAGAATCCCGCTATGACATGAGTTTGCATGGAGCGATTGGTATGCCTAGAGAACAATATTCAGGTAATATGGGTAGTGTAGTTCCTTGTTTGTGTAATTCGTCCGCCAAACAGTTTCACGGAATGTCTCTATACACCGCAACCATCTCCGCCATCTCCATCAGAGATGACCGGAAGTTAAGCGCTACAGTTCAATTTTTCGAGACTGAGTCCAGGGATTTCAGTGCACCTTCGCTATCAGAGAATATAAGCATATACCTAGCGTATAAAATGTTTCTCTTTAGCCAAGATAAGGCTTCAATGATCGCCATAATTTCAGCCTGGAAAACACTACACCTCCGCCGACTCCAACTCCGGGTCAAAAGACCGTCTTTCTAAAAATCCTGGTAAGCGTCTTCTTTACAGAATGATCTCGGAGGGAAAGTTGACCTGGAGGTTTTTGTTGAAATTGAGTTGCCGAGTGGTGTAGTCTATGTTGTCTGGCATAAATTCAGGATAGAGGAGTGACCGTTTTTATTTCTAATCCACTGGGAGATAGCATTAATGGGAATAGCAGAGCTTGCATCTACTTGCCTGTGACATATACTAGCTGATTCTTGGACATTACTTAATTTGTCAAGATTTACTTTCGTATTTAAGGCAGTCCACCATACAGTCACACCGTATAGAAGAGTAGGTCTTATTACCGCTGTATATAGCCAATGAGTTATATGGGGTTGAAGACCCCATCTGCTACAAGTGGTTTTTTTGCATAAGAAGATTGCCACTGTGGTTTTCAAGCTATTCCTTGTGTGTTTGGTTTCCAGCTTAGCTTTCTGTCCAGAATAAGACCAAATACTTGTCTTTATCAAATACTGTTAAGCTTTTACCTTTTATAGAAGGAGGGTTTATAAGTGGAACTTTATATTTCCTGGTTAATAGGACAAGCTCAGTTTTGTGAGATTTACCCCTAAACAACAGCGATCTGTCCAGAAAGTTAGCTTGTTTAGAATATTTTGCAGGAGTTAATTTAAGGTATTTTTGGGTGGTCATTTTGATTCCCATGAGTGGCGGAGAAAGGGTGGTCCATCTGTACAGAGATCTGTAATATACAGATGAGGCTACATAATCCATACGGCGCCAGGTATCCAGATATTCCGTGAGCGACTGGGCTTTTTTTTAAACTGGGTTCCCACCGGGTCGATTCTCGGCACGAAACGTATAAAACCTTAATCCAGCCCAGGGGATGAAAATGGTGATTGGGATTTAGAGAGTGTGGAGGGGTATTGTGGTAGGGGACGAGAGGTTGATGAGGGACCTTTGGTTTCAGGACTCATCTAGAGAACATTGCTCAAGAAACTTTAACCCTACTTAGCCCCGACAACTCGGCAAGTTCGACGAACAGGTAGAAGAAAAATGTAAACTTAAACTATCAGCAAAAAACGCCATGAGCTCAGATGATCAGTAAAACATATACGAAATGAAATAAATGATACATTTCTTATCGTCTTTTCAAATTTCTTGAATATTTTTTCTAACTTTCTCTCTCTTTCCCTTTTTTTAAAAATCTCTCAGGGAAGTTACAAGCTTTTTTATATGGTAACCGTAGTTCCTTTTCCTATTCTACTTCAAACTACCTACTAGCAGATTTTCAGATTGTAAGATACCGTGGAATCGGAATATTCCATTATCACATACCGTGGATAAAACAATTCTCTGCAATTATCACTCTAGAGTGCAACATCCTATCCTAAGGCTTATAGCAAAGATGATAAATATATTATTGCGAGCCCGAAGGGCGAAGCTAATAATCAGAGGACAAGAAAATTTTTCTAGCGTACGTGTGTCGGGTTGTCGGGTTGTCGGGATGTCGGGTTGTCGGGTTGTCGGGTTGTACGTTTGTCCGGTTGTATATCGCGACTTCTACCAGTCAGAATTTGATGGGACTTATTTTAAAACAATTGGTAAGCGCTTGACTTGCGATGACGTAAGACGCATCACGTGTCGCGCGTTGCGTGTCGTGTGTGGCGCGGGTTTTTTTTTTTTTAATACCTTGTTTTAAAACTTGGCTTGCGATGACGTGACGCGTGTCACGTGTCGCGCGTCGCGTTTGGCGCGTTATTTTTTTTTTTTAAATACCTTGTTTTAAAACTCGGCTTGCGATGAAGTGACGCGTGTCACGTGTCGTGCGTCGCATGTGTCGCATGTAATTTTTTTTTCTCAAATACTTGTTTTAAAACAATTGTTAAGCGCTCAGCTTGCGATGTACACCATGAGTTTTTTTTTATTCATATGGGTTAGGAGAAAAAAATGTTTATTTCAAAGTAAAATCCCTTTAAGATAATTCATTCTTTAGGCTGAATTACAACTATCCATATGGCGAGCTGAGAAGCTCGCTTTACTATTTTATATTATGTGTGCTTATAGGTTTGCGTTACTTTTGCTAAGCATCCAAGTATCCAAATTTAGTGCTCCCAAATTTAAAGAGTTTTTTGCTTAAATACTTAATAATATTCTTAAATTTGAATATATCTTCCTTGCATAAATACTCGTATTATAAAACTGAACTGTGTTCAAAAGAAAGCGAAAGACCCAAACTACGAAGAGATTTTTAAAATCCTTTTAGAACGTTTATCTGAACTAAATCCTTTCAGCTACATAGAATGCCCAAGTAGCTTAGTATGTGCTAAGCTCAGCCAAATTGAATACACTCGTAATAACATATAAAAAAGGAACTTATTTCCTAAATTGCATTAAAAAATGTCGGATGTACTCGTAATATGGATTTTAGAATTATTTTCCGAATACTACTACTGGCAACTAAATTCCTTTCCAATTATATTGGAGCTTTGAAGGAGTTTTTTATTTTTATGAACCTTATCCGAATTTATCTATAAGATGCATTTCTTCTCGCATCCGTTCTGAAATGTCCCATTTGAATTCATTGAGACGCTTTTGGACTGTGAGCAAAGATGTTTTCCGTGTATGAATTTCTAACGCAGCAATAGATAGATAATCATGTTAGTTACTTACTTGTTAACATTTCTTTTGATGGCAAAGAAAAGAGACTCCAATTTAAAGGAATTTTCTATATAAAGTGTACGTTAAGTATTATTAAAAATTCCATTTGCTAAATGCAAATCTCGAATAACCTTAGCTACAAATAGAAAATGCAAAACGAAACCCTGATAATATGGCAATAGGGGAAATATCAATGACAATGGGTAAATTGGAGTGCTGTGCAGATGGTATCCGATTATACGAGCATGTATTATCTTTTTTCGCATTAAAATCCATTTAAGAGATTCAAATAGCTTGGGAGTAAAGAACTCTTTACTTGTGCCGGAAGTTATCGTCGTTAGTTTAAGGAAGCGCTCTCATGTATGCTTAACTTTACTTTTTACTTCTACATTTCAATTTCTATTAACTTAATTGGAATATTCATTTAAAAAAGATTGTGTGCTTTCTTCAGAGCAATGAAATGCCAGTAGAGAAAGAATTCCTTTTTCTGCAAAATCTTCTTATTTCTGCAAAATCATCCACATTCAAATGATTTGCCAAACATACCAGGCAAAATACACCATATGGCCGTCATAATCTGATCAAGTGGTAGGCGTTGTAGCGTAGGTATATCCTAGTGGGTTAATATAACTTTTGCCTCGATTTAATGATGAATATTTCTACTTTTTACGTCCTATATCCCCTTGTGGGTCGTAGGGCCTCTACTACGCCTACGCGCTATCGCTTGCGGTTTCTGGCAATGAGCTTCGGCTCTCTCCAACTCTTCCCCAATTGCCGTGACTCCTCCTCATCTGTTCTGCGCCATGTATTTCTCGGACGACTCGTTCTTCTACCATCCTGCGATAACGGATTCCATTGCATTGCGTAGTTTGCTATAGAACTGTCGCCTTTTCGGAGTGTATGACCAATACACTGTCACTTCCGTCATTGGATGGTTGTGCCTATTGGTTCCTGACCCGTTCACTGGTAAATATGTTCGTTAGAGTAGCCAGATCTGAAGGTGTGAAGTACATCTTGCACCGTTTTAGGAAACCTAAACATTTCGTAGAATTCTTAGCAATAGCAAATATGTGGTCATCCCAACGAAGCATGTTATTGATGCACATATCGCACATACAGAGAATTTTTCAAGTTTGCAAGATTTCAGTTTCTTTGACGAAAGTTTCGTTCACGGATAAAGGTTGGGGACTTAAGTTATGCTTGGACGACAGAAGACAACATTGGGTTTTAGAAGCGTTACATTCAACTCTATTATGTAATATCCACCTTTTTATGCTATCAAGGTCAAGTTCTTCAAGTTCTACTTGCGATGTAGAATGTGTGCAGAAAACGTAAAATCATATGAAAAGTTGTCAGCGAAAGAATGGATTGGATAAGAAGTAGCGGACAGGAGATCATTAATGAAAATGAGAAGTATCGGGGACAAAACAGAGCCTATGGGAACACCGGCTTTTATGCGGTAAACATTGGATTTAAATACGACCTGAATGGAACGGTCAAGAAGGTCATCGAGCAAGGCCTTATCAACTCCATAGCAATTTATTTTCGACATAAGAGCTTAATGCCAGACTCTGTCAAATGCCCTGGAAATATCGAGTGCAACAAATTTGCTTTCAACAAATTTGTGAAAAGACTGGTTCCACTTTTCAGTGAGATAAGCCATCAGGTCACCTGTAGAACATTGCCTACGAAAACCGTACTGCTAGTCGCTAAGGATTTCCCGTGATTCAAGGTATTGCATAACCTTCCGATTGATCAGCTATGACCTTAAAAAGTCTCATAGTCTCATAGACGATTCGACTCTTGCAAATAAATGCTTTTATTTCTATAGATTTATTAATATTCTAGTTGGCCCCTATATAACTGAATAAAACCGAGACCTCTAGCGAAACCAATTGAGAAAATTAAAAAAAAAATATAAAAAGGCCACAGTGAGATTTGAACATATGCCCCATGCGAATGCGCTAAGCCAAGAAAAATTAAAATATATCAGAAAATACTCAGGGCAGAATCGAACCTGAGATTTCTGCAACTTCTTCCTTTTTTCACCTCAGTCTAATCAGTCTAACCGTTGGGCCACGGAAATCACACAGCAACTGCTTGCTAGCCGGAAGTTAGCATCATTCTCATTCTGATTCTGCTTCTCGTTGGTTTTCTGTATTATATGAGAAATTATATAATCCTTGTCAATAAATGCACCCACAAGAGTCACAGCCTCAAATACTACGACTATTTCTAGGTCATTTGTAGAATGGAACTTTATCCTTAATTTACGATCTTATTTTTATTTATGAGATTACATCTGTAATCTATAAAATATGCAATTGTTGCTGTGACTTGACGGCCATAACTTTCCAAAACGGACTTGATATACATTTCCTTCATATAAACATAGATATTGCAAAAAAGAATCAAACGGCCGCAATCAGTTTAAAGAAAGGACTTTTTATGTAACGCCATTAACGTAAATTCTTCCTAAGTCACAATTGATCCACATCCGCTTGTGTGCGAGTAGTGACCGAATAGGAGATCTAACCGACAATGAGTAGTGTGTGCAATAAAGTACAAATCACTATTGAAAGGACATCTTTTATGTGCCGTACTGATAGCTGAACTAAGGCTATGAGGTTGGTGTTGTAATCTATTGGACAAAATAGTATAGGAAACAATCGAAAGGTCGTGCGTTTTGTTATTCCACGGGAATGAGCATCGTTAAATGATATTTTTTCATTATTTCTTGTCCACATCCGCCTTCACCAAAACTTCCTGCTCATACTTTGTTCGGGTCCACAATGCATTGTTCGTTTGATAGTCTGTTGTTATGTGACACACTAACATAGCGAGAATTGAATAAGGTTTGACTTAAAGTGCTGACCACAAAGATGACAATAACTCTTGTGCATTGCACTCGCCCCTAAAACTTCATTTGCCCAGAAGAAGGCCAGCCGCATATTGAGCGTATTCTAGCACAGAATAGCTTAGCCGAAGTTAATCTTCGTCAGAGAGGACACCGCGAAGCGGTTTAAAGATTTTTTTACAACCAAAGTTGGTCGTAAATTTGACGATTAATTTAGACTCAAAGTAAAGGCAAAGCGAGATTTTAAACATTATATTAGAGAGCCAGGTGCGGAACTCTCAGCTTCATGAAAGAAATGCAGGTAGCGGCACAATTGTGGCGAAAATGGTACTGGCAGTTAACAAGGACAGTTTGAATAAAATTGGGTTGATTTTGGAAAAATATAAATAAGTGGCTTTCGATCCGGTGGCCCACTTACTTCCAAATTTTTTATAGAAAGTGTTATCATGTATTCCAAATTTGAATAAAGTAGGGTTAGTTTAAAAATAATTCCATGGAAGCCCTTCGACCCTGAGGCCCGTTTACTTCCAAATTTTGTTTAGAAACTTTTGTTGTTAAGTCATTTTTGAAAACTTTGATTGAAAACAAATTAAATTTAAAAAAAATTATATGGGAGCACCTCGATCCTGGAGCCCTATCACATCCAAATTTTTATAGAAATTGTTGTCATCGGAGATACACATATGTGCAAAGTTTGAATCCAATCGGGCTGTATGAAGTGGATGAAAAACTGATCACAAGATTTGGCAAGTCAGCTAGCCAGCCAACAAAAAACAAAAACACAAACAGATCCGGAGTGAAGTTAATATAGAGAAAAAGGTATTTTGATGTCAAGAAGAAGGAGGTTAACCAAACACCAAGGTATCGATAACAACAATAGAGAGGAGGGAGTTAGGGACTTTTGCTACCAAGGTTCCGCTATAACCTCCAATGATGACACAAATACAGAAATCAGCTAAAGAATCACTCTTGCCAATAGTGGTTTCTTTGGACTGATATGGAAAGTGAGTAGTAAAACTTAAGTAGTTAATTGGGCGATTTTCTTTCCCATTAATATTAACGTGTTTTTGAGTGATAGATTCAATGACAAATTAAATGAGCTTTTTTTAAAGACAACTTTAACCCTGAGACTTCGTCCTAAAAAGATAGGACGATCATAGAGTGTAACTAATCTAAGAGACGTATCACCTCCCTAATGACGGATAATATGTCCTTGGTTCTCAGATCTGCTGACAACCATATCGCTTTATAGAAAATACATCTCTATAACCAAAGTAATGCAGGGCATTCGCAGAGAATGTGCTCGGATGATTCATCTTCTTCCGAGGAGAACCTACATTCCGTGTCTGAGACTAGAATTATTTTGTTAAGGTGATACCGTAAGCCACAGTGACATGCGAGAGAGCTTACCAGATTTCTAATGATATCCTTGTATAGATCAAGAATTTCCTTGTAGGAAAATGGCCTGATTAATTGTTTGGATTTTTTCAGGCCTGGAACATTTTCCCAATTAATTTTTTTTATATCCCACTTACTAATCATCGCTGTTGTGGCAGCACAGTTGACACCAATAGCTAGCTAGATAGTTCATCTTCATATTTGTTGCCTGCAATTCATTGGTTACCAGGGACCCATTCGATCTTCACGCTTTTAGGTCTTGCTAGGAATTGCAGTGAATGCCAGCAGCATTTAACTGATTAAGAGTTCATTATGTTGGACGATAACGCTTTCAGTGCTGCTTGACTATCTAAGTCAAGGTTAATCCTATAGCACAGATCTCAATGGCATGGAGTTCTGCCAGGAAAATTGTGGGACTCATTCTCAATGGTATATAGATTTTGGTGTTGGGTCCAAAGACACCAGCTCCGAATCCAGATACCATCTTCGATCCACCTGTGAACCAGACCAGTGCTGGAACATTTTTAGACCAGATTTCACGGTCTAATATTTCTACCTCAAATAACCTTCCGAAACTGTGCTGCCTGACCATGACATTGCGGATAATGCAGAACATGTCTCTTTCAGGAATAAAGTCAAGAATTTTCATGTGTCCCACATGATTACTTGGTTTATATTTGTATTCTAGCAGCATCTAGAAGCCGTATTCCTTATGAAGATTAACAATGAAGAAAGTCAACGACAGCTTCTAATGCTACATTAGGGCAGGTACGCATGGGACCCGTAATACTGAGACAGGCAATTCTTTGTAGCTTCTGAAGTTTATTTGCCGTTTTTCGTTCAAGTACTTTTAGCCACCAAACAATGGCCGCGTACGTGATGCTGGGTCTCACCATCACTGTTTACATCCAGTATAACATTTTTGGCTTAAGACCCCAAGTTCTGCCGTAAAGGCATTTACTGGCCCACATGGCTTAGTGGCGTGTTCGATGGCGGACTTGGTATGAGAGTTCCAGTTTAGCCTTTTATCAAGGATGACCAAGATATTTCACCTCACTCTAATAGTTTAAAGTAGTGCCTTTGATATTGATAGGTCCTAGATTGACCATTATTCTTCTTGTGAAAGCCACTGGAATGGTTTTGCAAGAATTGATGGAAAGTTTATACGTGTTGTAAAGCACCTTGCATGACATTTGATTTGGTCGTGCTGTGCTAACCACTAATTAAAATTGCCAAGTCATCATGGCGATGTAGCCTGATCTATGTAGATCGGCTAGAAGATTTTGAAAACTAGTGACACAGAAGAGGAAAAAGGACTCCTGCTTGGGAAAAGCCTTTTACCGCGGTCACCGACATAGATACCCCCTGTGGAGGTAGTAATTACTCGCCTTTCAAGCATGGCCCTTACCCTTATCGAGTCCTCGATACCTCTGCTACTGATTGCTCTTTCTATTGAGTCGAAGCCAGTATTATCAATGTCAATAAATGCACACAGAGCTATTTCTTTGGAACGAAAAGTTCCTTTCATCTTCTTTACTACTAGATAGTGTAGGGCACCCTCTGTGCTTTTACCTTTTCTGTATGGAAATTGAGTTAACGTTTCTGATGTGAACATCAATGAGTCTCTCCAAAATTTTGAGAGCAAATAATGTAAAATACAAATAGTTTATATGTATGATTTAGGCAGCTCACTATGCCTATTGCTGGGTTTAGGGAGTAAGATTACGTATACCTTTCTCCAGCTATTCGGGATGTAACCCCTTTTGCAGGTGGCTATTAATAAAGCAATCATACCCGGCAGAATGAAATCAATTGCCCTCTGTAATGGCGCTGGTAAAATGCCATCACCGCCGGGGTCTTTGAATGGTTTGAAGGAGCCTACGTTCCACTTAACCTTATCCGAACTGAAGATTTTTCCGGATAAGCTATTTACCCTGCTAACAATGCAGAACAATGTGTGATATATTAATAGACGAACCAGTGAAATGAAATTGAAGTAACATTCTAATTATTCTCACGGTCCGATGTGAAGGTACCATCGGGATTTTTTAGTACACCTATACAATTTGTCTGATCTTTGACGGGTGCCTTATAGGTTGGTGCCGCTACTGGCATATCAGCAATGTTTTCGCAGCATTTCCTCCATGCTGCCGGTGAGGATCGTCTCAATTCTGAGTTATACTCCGTAAGGGCGAACCTATATTCGTCCCAACTCTTGGTGCGTTTAGCAGCGTTCTTGCTAAGTTTGGTCAGCCAGTCATTCCACCAGTAAACTTTACGTTTGCGCTGACTTGTTAAAGCAACACAGCTGACTTAGTAGGAGGTAAGCAACACATCATACAACTGAGCTTGAATTTTCACATACGTGACTGATTAATGTTGATTTGGCATGATCGCTTAAGTGAACGAGTGACGAGTAAATACCCGATCAGCCGTTAACGTGTGGATTTCATTCACTCGTTAACTGATGTCATAATTAGACCCCTGATTTGCTGCTTCCTCTTTGTCCGTTATGGACTTGATAGGTGGAACAAGCATATCTAATTTCGAGAGAACCAGATTCCAGTCCGTAGAATTTGGATCGTATCTGGAAGAAGCAAGCGCCAATTTGCCGGGAGGGTCAAACCTGATGTGTTGATTGTTGTTGTGTGATTGTGTTGACAACAAGGCTTCATCGGACATATGCCGACTAAATACTACGCACTAGAACTTTGATATAAAAAGAGTGAATGAACATCAACTCCGCGGCCAGCAGAGTCATAATCTTGCCTACAGGGCATTCCAGTAGAGGAATGCATCGCTCTAGATAGCGCATACAAGTGGAGGATGATATGAAAAGGATAACTGTGCAAAGTTAGGAAAATACCTAATTGGAGGGACATGTTAGCTGAGGCCTACATTAACCACCTTAGTAAGTTGCTTACTCACAGCAATCAGTTGATGTTCGTATCAGACATTTTTTGTGTACCATCCGCAGTGACTCAATCCAAATTCTCTTATTCCCGCTAGTGTGCACATCGCAACCTGTTTGATGTACTCGCATATGTCAGAAGGTTGTAGATGTAGAATGATGATCTATGGGTATGCTGACATCGTGCAAATAATTTAGAAGCACAGATAGCTTTTCATGGACGAACAGGAATATTGATATTTCGAGTTTATGAATGACAAACTAACAAACAAAACAAGAATCGAAAGCAAGATTGAACCTAGAGAAAGAATAAAAAAGTATTCTTCATTGTGACCCAATTGGCTTCCATTTTTCTGTGCCAGCACAGTGAGTAGTCTTCTTTTTTGTGATCTACGTTGCAGAGTAACACTTCTATACTATATTGGCAATTGCTTTTCAAATCGCTACTGAACATTGCTTCGGTTGCGGCTTTCAGAATTTCTATTCAAAATTATAATTTAAATATTTGCCATAATTAAACCAGTTCCTCAATTAATTAATAAATTCAAAAGTAATTGAAATAATTTCGAGACATTTGAGAACTATAAATTCCACTTGTTTCCTGGTTTTTTGTGGTATTATCCTTGTAAGAATCTGATGACATTTATATTCGGTTTGTTTATGTAGCAGGAATTATTTTATTACCATAATATAAACCCTTTTTTGGCCAGCATAAATATCCATTGTCCATGATTGGTTCGCTTGAATAAAAACAAAACCAAAATCTCGAATATGCCGCTTGATTTAATTGTCTTGCTTCCAAATTGCTAATCGGGCTGCATTCAGACGATTATCATAGAGTCGACCGTGGAAGTAAAAGGAAACTGAATATAGTACGAGTATTTATCCTAGGTAGGTTTTAATGCCTAGCAGATTAAGAATTTAATATTTCCAGAAAATTATGTTCGTCAAATGGAATAAGCGGTTACAGATGGATGTAAGCGCACCATTAGTTTCTTGCAGGATCCTATAATAAGTTCTCAAAAGCCTCAACTTTTAAAAATCTGGCATATCCTTTAAAATGTTGCCACGCCACAGAACAGATTTTCAGTGTATGTGTGTATCTGTGTGAATGTGAATAAGTGAATGTTTGCTTGTGGTACACAAACATAACGAGTATGTTGTGCTGGTTTTGCTGGTGGTGCGTGAACTGTGGATGTGGTGAACTTGAGGTTTAATTAAGAAAATTGATAATTACATTTAAAGGGATGAAGGAAGACAAAGTTGGCAGCAGACAAACTAAATGTGAACGTAATGAATATGCGGGAGCATCCTGTATCCCTTCGAGGCGAAGACGGAACATTTTGAATTCCTCTTCAGTGCAGATGCTTGATGTATAAAATAATTTTTTGTCTCTTTATCTGCTTCTGTCTCTTTGTCGGTCCCCTGTCTGTCACGCTGTTTGTTTTCCGACAAGATGTCCATTTATTTGCTACCTTACTTTACAAATTCTTCATTCCACAGTAGTCGCTGCAATGTGACATTTTCCTATTTGATTACATTTTCCCACTCTAATTAAAAACTTCATTATGATAAATAGCAATATGCGAGTATTTGCTATGCTGTGAAACTTTTCTGCAACAGGGTGACTTAACTTTTAATTTTTTATAGGACCTTTTTTGTGGTTGTCGTAGGTCTTCTTCACAGTCCCGCTTCTCGCGAAAGTCTGACAAACCTCAGAGGGTAATAACTGTCATGGAAAGCTTTTCAATTCATGTTGAATCTTGAATCTTGAATCTTGAATCCTGAATCTTGAATCTTGAATCTTGAATCTTGAATCTTGACTCTTGAATCTTGAATCTTGAATCTTGAATCTTGAATCTTGAATCTTGACTCTTGACTCTTGAATCTTGAATCTTGAATCTTGAATCTTGAATCTTGAATCTTGAATCTTGAATCTTGAATCTTGACTCTTGAATCTTGAATCTTGAATCTTGAATCTTGACTCTTGAATCTTGAATCTTGAATCTTGAATCTTGAATCTTGAATCTTGAATCTTGACTCTTGACTCTTGACTCTTGAATCTTGAATCTTGAATCTTGACTCTTGAATCTTGAATCTTGACTCTTGAATCTTGAATCTTGAATCTTGAATCTTGAATCTTGAATCTTGAATCTTGAATCTTGACTCTTGAATCTTGAATCTTGAATCTTGAATCTTGAATCTTGAATCTTGAATCTTGAATCTTGAATCTTGACTCTTGACTCTTGACTCTTGAATCTTGAATCTTGAATCTTGACTCTTGAATCTTGAATCTTGACTCTTGAATCTTGAATCTTGAATCTTGAATCTTGAATCTTGAATCTTGAATCTTGAATCTTGAATCTTGAATCTTGAATCTTGAATCTTGACTCTTGAATCTTGAATCTTGAATCTTGAATCTTGAATCTTGAATCTTGAATCTTGACTCTTGAATCTTGAATCTTGAATCTTGAAACTTGACTCTTGAATCTTGAATCTTGAATCTTGAATCTTGAATCTTGACTCTTGAATCTTGAATCTTGACTCTTAAATCTTGACTCTTGAATCTTGAATCTTGAATCTTGAATCTTGAATCTTGAATCTTGACTCTTGAATCTTGAATCTTGAATCTTGAATCTTGAATCTTGAATCTTGACTCTTGAATCTTGAATCTTGAATCTTGAAACTTGACTCTTGAATCTTGAATCTTGAATCTTGAATCTTGAATCTTGACTCTTGAATCTTGAATCTTGACTCTTAAATCTTGACTCTTGAATCTTGAATCTTGAATCTTGAATCTTAAATCTTGAATCTTGAATCTTGAATTTTGAATCTTGACTCTTGACTCTTGAATCTTGACTCTTGAATCTTGAATCTTGACTCTTGAATCTTGAATCTTGAATCTTGAATCTTGAATCTTGAATCTTGAATCTTGAATCTTGAATCTTGAATCTTGAATCTTGAATCTTGAATCTTGACTCTTGAATCTTGAATCTTGAATCTTGAATCTTGAATCTTGAATCTTGACTCTTGAATCTTGAATCTTGAATCTTGAATCTTGACTCTTGAATCTTGAATCTTGAATCTTGAATCTTGAATCTTGAATCTTGAATCTTGACTCTTGACTCTTGACTCTTGAATCTTGAATCTTGAATCTTGACTCTTGAATCTTGAATCTTGACTCTTGAATCTTGAATCTTGAATCTTGAATCTTGAATCTTGAATCTTGAATCTTGAATCTTGAATCTTGAATCTTGAATCTTGACTCTTGAATCTTGAATCTTGAATCTTGAATCTTGAATCTTGAATCTTGAATCTTGAATCTTGACTCTTGAATCTTGAATCTTGAATCTTGAAACTTGACTCTTGAATCTTGAATCTTGAATCTTGAATCTTGACTCTTGAATCTTGAATCTTGACTCTTAAATCTTGACTCTTGAATCTTGAATCTTGAATCTTAAATCTTGAATCTTGAATCTTGAATTTTGAATCTTGAATCTTGAATCTTGAATCTTGAATCTTGAATCTTGAATCTTGACTCTTGAATCTTGAATCTTGACTCTTGAATCTTGAATCTTAAATCTTGACTCTTGAATCTTGAATCTTAAATCTTGAATCTTGAATCTTGAATCTTGAATCTTGAATCTTGAATCTTGACTCTTGAATCTTGAATCTTGAATCTTGACTCTTCAATCTTGAATCTTGAATCTTGAATCTTGAATCTTGACTCTTGAATCTTGAATCTTGAATCTTGAATCTTGAATCTTGAATCTTGAATCTTGAATCTTGAATCTTGAATCTTGACTCTTGAATCTTGAATCTTGAATCTTGAATCTTGAATCTTGAATCTTGACTCTTGACTCTTGACTCTTGAATCTTGAATCTTGAATCTTGAATCTTGAATCTTGACTCTTGAATCTTGAATCTTGAATCTTGAATCTTGAATCTTGAATCTTGAATCTTGAATCTTGAATCTTAAATCTTGAATCTTGAATATTGACTCTTGAATCTTGAATCTTGAATCTTGAATCTTGAATCTTGACTCTTGACTCTTGAATCTTGAATCTTGAATCTTGAATCTTGAATCTTGAATCTTGAATCTTGAATCTTGAATCTTGAATCTTGAATCTTGAATCTTGAATCTTGAATCTTGAATCTTGAATCTTGAATCTTGAATCTTGAATCTTGAATCTTGAATCTTGAATCTTGAATCTTGAATCTTGAATCTTGAATCTTGAATCTTGAATCTTGAATCTTGAATCTTGAATCTTGAATCTTGAATCTTGAATCTTGAATCTTGAATCTTGAATCTTGAATCTTGAATATTGAATCTTGAATCTTGAATCTTGAATATTTTACATTTCATTTGATCTTAAAACTGTACTGAATTTCGATTAATCTCTAATTTTTTCGAGCGCTCTAACGCTCTCGAACGCTTGAATTGAGAGAGTATTAGCGTAAAAATTAGGTTTTGTGCCTGGTATACCTTCTTGTGGAGATCCATACTGTGAGGAACAAAATTCTTGTGGCCGAATTTTGTTCACACAAAACATGCCATATACTCTCTCACCAAATTTTGGTGCACCATGCAGTGCAGCCAACAAACGGATATGAAAGTAAAACGACAACAGCCACCGGATTGGCTAATCACAGCGCAGCACGCCATTTAGAATTGCATTGCATTCAAAATGGTATAAAAGGGCGAGCACGCAGGCTCTCTTAGTTTCTAGTCTTCGGACAGAATCACACCTTGGTAAGTGATAACATTTTTCGCTGTTCTTACTGCGTCTTTGCTTTTCTCTGCCGACGTCGCTGTATTCACCGTCGTACGAGGTAACTTCGCCGAGAGATTGCCCCTCGGGTGGTTACGCTGATACTTCTCAGCTTACTGCTGCCAACGTTGTCTTTGCTGTTCTCTGCCGACGTAGCTGTATACATCGTCGTACGAGGTAGCTTCGCCGAGTGATTGCCCCTCGGGTGGTTACGCTGGTACATCTCAGCTTAGCTCTGTCGACATATCTCGCTCTCCTCGTTGTCATCGCTGACCATATGGCTCGTCTAACGCTCGCTACGCTCACGCTCGTTTAAGGTTCATATCGAGGTGTCTATCATAGCTCACGTCATCCAAGTTCGCGTCAGGTTGTCAACGCTCCCGTAGAGGTGTCACTCAGGATTCTTGCTGTCTCAAGCTCCCGCTTATGCATCGCCTAGGACGCACGCTCGTCTCAGGCTCACGCCCACAAATCGCTCAGGATTGACGCTCTCCTCAAGCTCACGCTCACGCATCGCTCAGGATTCTCGCTTGCCACAGACTTACGCTTACGCATCTCCTACGACGCACGCTCGTCTCAGGCTCGCGCCCACAAATCGCTTAGGATTGACGCACTCCTCAAGCTCACGCTCACGCATCGCTCAGGATTCTCGCTTGCAACAGGCTTACGCTTATGCATCTCCTTTGCATCTCATCTCAGGCTGACGCCCACAAGTCGCTCAGTATTTACGCTCGTCATAAGAAAAATAAAGAAAATAATTCGAAGAGTCACCAAACGAATTGTAACGACCCCTTTCCTCTGAACCCTGGTCACGCTTCACTGATAAGTAAGTAACTGTAAGTACGATTAGGCTAAATTGACAAGTGTTACTTGTCTTGTGTATTGGAAAATAAACGGAAACCCGTAGTTTTGAGAATTCTTCACATCGAAGAATTCGACGAAAGCATGTCATTATTTGATTGTAGTGTCTATATCTATACGTTCCTCAACCAATCTCAAGTAAAGCTTTTTATTCGATAGGCCAGAAAATCCTAAAAATAATTTGAAGATATCAATTCAAGATTGTAGTTTACCAATGGCAATTGAATGGTGTTCTTCCAATTACTACACTCATACTTACTAAACGTTGAAATTGAATAGTCGCAGTTTAAAAATTGCTTTTCCATATTTTGAACAGCATTATTCCGAACCCAACTGTGGCCATCCCGATCCTGCTTCACACATCTAGTTTGGTAACACCATCGGACGAAACAATACTCCCCAGATAAAAAAAGTTCTCAACTTTCTCAAACTACTGACTTACAATTTTTAGTTGAACCGTGGAATTGAAAAGATTAAGAGATTTAGTCCAGGTGTTTAAGAGAAGATGATTATGTTCATTGTATTTTTCTTATGATCACTATAAATAGCAGTGGTGAAAGTATACCGCCTTATCGTACACCACTTTGGACTTCATCTGACTGCTCATCATTGTGCAAGACATGACACTTAACACCCTCATAGGTGTTCGTATTAAGAGCTAAGCCACACCACGTGGTTAGCGATATAAAAAGTCTTCTTAAAGTCGATCTAAAACAGATGAATTGGAGAACTTCACTTAACGCATTGTTCATTGAATGACCCGCAATTTCTTGATCACTGCAGACTGTAAATTGCTTGTTCGACATCGATGGTTGAATGGCGTTCTTTCATTCGCTCCAACATTGTTTTTGCTATGGTTTTGTAGACCGCGGGAGGGATGCAAGGATGCGTTCTGTTAAGTTTCCCTTCTTATGGAGTATTTGAGATTATTCCCCTATTCAATTTTTGTTTTGCTTTCTTTCCTGAACACTTCGTTGTATAGGGCTCACGAGTTCTTTCGATGTACTTGGGGTTCTTAGAAAATCTCAAAAGGAATGGCATCAAGTCCCAACGATTTATGTTTCTTAAAAACGGTTGATTGCAACTTGGATCTCGGTGCTGCTGGGTATTTGTTACTTCGAAGAGCTGCTTGGAATCCGAAGCATCTATACTGTCGTCAAGCTTGTTTGAAACCACTGATCGATTATTTTTTGTAAAACTTTTAATAATCGTTGATCCTTGTGTCTGGCAGGCGAATTTGTTAAAAGCTCTAACAAAAATCTAATAGAAAACGTAATCTTAGTTCAAGAGGTTGACATATTGACTGCAGAGAGGTTCAATTTAAATCACGGAGTCTGAGTTTTAATTACATTAGCAATTATTAAACCTACCGGTTAAAAGCTTCCAGTTGACCTTTTCGATATGCACACATACTAATAAATGATGTGGACACGCAACCACTTCATGAAAAACATGGTCATGTTGGTGTTACATAATAACCACCCTGTTGCAGAAAATTTTCACATATTTGCCTAGACATCCATATATTTATATTAACTCGTACTGTGCACTCATGGTATAAGTAGTTAGTGGCGGTAGATTCTTCCAATCATTCTGCGTGCGGTGCTCAGTGAAAAAGTAAACATGGATTTCCCACAGGTAGGTGCGTATTTTCCAGTCAGGGAAAATTGACTTTGTATGAAACTGCATATTTTTTTACTCCTGTCTTAGGATAGTATCATAGAATGGAATTCAAATGGAACTTCCTTTTATTTTTCTGCCACTTGTGGGATAACCAAATGGAGTATCATCATTATATAATTGTCGTCGCCTTACTTTGTACATTGCACATTTTCCATGATTCTGTCTGGGGGTGTTTTCCCCAGTTGATGTTGAATCTAATGGAGACAAATGATGCTCATTCGTCTGTAATGTCTTAAAAGTTTTATGTAGTGCAATGCCGTATACATTGTTTTAATAAAGTTGGCAAAATTCCCAAGTGTTTTCAATCCATGGTTTGATGCAGTTGTTGTGTAAGGACAGTAATATTTAATATTAGTATTTTGATATATTAAATTCGTAAATGTAATAAGGAGAAAATTCGTCGAAAATGGCTTCAAGTATTTGAGAAGAATTGTTGACCCAGTAAGCTGGTCAGTTATAAATAAATGTTCTATGGCAATATATTCGGTACGCTTCAGTGGGCGCCACACATATCCCGCCAGAGCGTAGAATAGCGCGTAGACCACAATGCCCGTAGTTTGGTAAAATCTTTGGTAGTTTCACCCTAAAGCGAGGTTTGATCACGAAAAAGCCCGGTATTTCTTCTACTCGAAGAACCAATTAGAGATTCGTATGAAGCGTAGGAGACTACCAATGTCAATGTTGATGAGATCATTAGTGTCTCGTTGTAGAAGAAAGCTCCCATATGGAGTTTACGATTTTGGGAGAGGGCTGGACAAATACAGAGATGATGGACGATGGTCTCCTCCTCCTCCTTATCCATGCAGCTTCTGCAGAAGTCATTTGAGAAGACTCCAAGTCTTGGTGCATGCCTGCCTATGAGACAGTGTCCACTGAAGATGACACCTACAATAGCACCGATGTGCAATATTTTTTGAGAAATCAAACACTTGGAGCGTTTCGGATCCAGCTTGGGCCAGATCTGATTTGTCGCTATGCCAGTTGTACCGTTTGACCACCTACAGTAAGTTTTTATATTAGCATCCCGCTTTAACAATAATTTTCATGTATGATTGGTATGGAACCATATTCAGCTAAGAAAGGTAGTGTAGTTTTTGCTTGGCGAGTTCGTCAGCCATACAGTTAACCGGTAGGTCTCTGTGCCCCGGCACCCAACACAGTTGGATATTGAACTGCTCCACCATATCCACGAGAGATGATTGGCAGTTAAGGACTAAAATTTAATTGGTGGCGGCTGATTCCAGGGATTTCACTGCAGCTTGGCTATCCGAGAATATATGGATATCCTTAGCGGATATGACGTTTTTCTTCAGCCAAGACAAGGTTTCACTGATCGCCATAATTTCAGCCTGGAAAACACTACAGTGATTTGGAAGACGGAAAGAGGGGCTAAGATTTAGCTCCGTCATCAGTTTTTGACCGGTCTGTGTAAAAATGAATGTGTTCATCTTCCTCGTCCCAGAATAATCTGGAGGGAAGGTGACATGGTAGTTTTTGTTGAAATGGAGTTGGGGAATTTTGTAGTCTATGTTGTCGGAGATCCTGACTAAATCCAGGATAGATTTCATTTCTAGTCCCCTGGGAGACAGCATTAAGGCGAATAGCCAAACCAGCAGCTACTTAATAATAATAATTTTCGGCGCGACAGACCATTGCAGTCCAAGGCCTAACTTCTCGCGACCATTTGTGCTGCGCATGTTAATTTTTGGACACAAATGGAAGGGACCTACAATTTAAAGGGCCGGATTCGAACGGTGAATTGAGAAGCTTTCAGTGACAAGTTATTACTCTCGGTCGTTTGTCACCCATTCGCGAGATACTTTTGGTATTGCTGGGATTCGAACCTGAACCTCCTGCTCAGAAGCCATGTGCACTTCCACTGAGCCACGGCGCCCACTAGCAGCTACTTGCCCGCTGTAAATTTCGAGTGGTGTAAAGTCGAACAGAATGTCCAATGCTGCGGAGGGGGTTGTAAGATATGCTCCGCTCATACATAGACTAGCTGATCTTTGGACTTTGCTTAATTTTTCAAGGTTTACTTCCTTATTTAAGGCAGTCCATCATACAGTCACACCGGATAGAAGATTAGGTCTTATTACCGCTGTATATAGCCAATGAGTTATTTAGGGTTAAAGGCGCCATCTGCTACCAATGGGAATTACATGGAAAGAGTGCCACTGGGGTTTTACGAACTCTTTCTTGTATGTTAGGTCTCCAGCTCAGCTTCCTGTCCAAAATAAAACCAAAATATTTGGCTATATCATAGAATGTTAAGCTTATACCTTTTATGGAAGGAGTGGTAATAAGTGCAACTTTGTATTTCCTGTTGAATAGGATAAGCTCAGTTTTGTGAGGATTTACCCCTAAACCACAGCGATCTGCCCAGCAAGTTAGCTTGTTGAGTGCATTTTGCAGGAGTTCTTTTAAGATATTCGGGTATTTTCCTGAGACGGCAATAGCAATATCAACCGCATAAGCGATTACTCTACAGCCCTTACCTCTTAGGCTTACCAGCAGTATAATCACCGCTAAGTTTCATTTTCATAGAAGGTGTGACAGGGGGGGTGGGGTTCCAGCTCTGATTTAGTAATTCTGCTTGTGAGCGGAAGATTAATCAATTCGCCAAGCGATTCATCCACCCTCAAAGTCGACAGCGCATCCGTAATCGCAGATGTGTTGACATTGGTAAAAACGCCTTCAATGTCTAGGAATACCACCATTGTGTACTACTTGTGGTGAAGGGAATGTTCAATAAAACGTACCAGTGTGTGCATAGCTGTTTGCCTTTACAATACGGGTGCTGATCTGTAAACAGGAGTCTTTTGTCAATGCGTGTGCGTATGTAGATATCTATCAGTCTTTCCAGTGTCTTTAACAGGAATGATGAAAGACTGATTGGTCTGAGATCCTTTGGACTAACATGCAAGCATTTGCGGGCTTTGGGTATGAAAACCACGTTACCTTCTCTCCATAAAACTGGAATATGGACCAGATCGAGAAAACTCTTAAGAATTGCTTCCGGCCAAGGAAGGATAATATCCAAAGTCCTTTGCAGCTCGGCTGGAATTATGTTATAAGGACCTGCAGATTTGTATGGTTTGATGCTTTCTAGCGCCAAAAGCGTCCTTTTTATCAGATCATTGGAGATAGTTGTACGAGTGTCTGCCCTATCAAGGCTGACATTACTTAACACATGGGAGCTTCCCGTGAAGTAGTTATCTAAAAGTAGATTGAGCGATTCTTCGCTTGAAGTATTCTACGAGCCAACCTCCTTTTTAAGGCCACTCGGCATTATTGGATTGGTTGCGAGGATTTTTCTTAGCCTAAACACCTCAGAAGATTCTTCTATTTTATCACAGACGAGTCTACAATAAGAGCGCTTGGCTGTCCTTAATTCTCTTTTATAAAGTTTGAGAGATGCTTTGTAAGCATCCCAATTAACTTCTAATGTAGTAGCTTTGGCTACGTTAAATAGCTTCTGGCAGCTGCTCCTGAAATGCCCTAACTCCGAGGTCCACCAATGTGGTCTCGCCACGTGGACAAATGTGAGGGCAGGACGCAGAACGCGCTTTATTAAAAGCACAGGTAAGTAATTTGACCTTGTTGTCAAGTTCATTAGTGCTGGCGGGGGGGGGGGGGAATTGTAAGATCAGAGTGTACGCTTAAATAGTGTTTGAACGTTACTCGGTATTTGAGTCAGTCAGTCTTCCTATGATTTCTATAAGGTGATTGGCGAGGGGTTTATCATCTAAACTGAATTGTATGTCGGAGAAAGAAAGTTTAGTCGATACCTTCCACTCTAGAAATAATTGGTTGAGAGATTCGTTGACAAGAGTGATATCTAACACTTCTTGTCCACTCCTGGTTACGAAGGTTGATTCATTACCAGTATTGACTACAGTAAGTACTTAAAATATAATCATAAAGTAACTCATACCTGTCTTTGATGTCGGAGCTGCGCCATACTGAGTTATGGGCATTTGCATCGCAGCCGATAATCAGACTGGTGCTACGTCTTCTTGCCTCTGCGATGAATCTCTCTAGGTTATCACCAGGGAGAGATCCCACTTGGTTGTGGACGAGATAAGCCGATGCCAGCCAAAAGGTTCGTTGATGAATCTCAAATTGTGCTGCAGTGACATTTCAATCGCTGAAGTTAGGAAGCAAAAATAAATTCAGATTACGTTTCACTAATATGCAGGATCTAGGTTTACTTTTATCTGCTACGAGTGTAGCGAGTAATAAGCAGGAGTTCTAAGTCCGTAAACCAGGTTGTTAGCAGTCCATGGTTCTTGGATTATGAAGATGTCTTCATGGCTTCAACTGCTCTAAATGGAACAGATGTGCCTTTTCCTGGAAAATAATAATAGAATAACCAATTTGACAAAAAACTTATTTGGCAGCCCTTGGCTCTTTATTAAGATCATTTCCTAATTTTTACAAAAAGTGTTGTCGTCGGAGATACGAATAAACATATTGGTAAAGGTGGTATTTAGGAATTGGCTTAAAAATTGAGCTACAAAAAAACAAACACATGGACATTCGAAGTTAACATAGCGAATCTAAAAAAGGTAACACCACGCTGCCTCCCCTATGTTCTTACATTTTCGATTTACATATATCCCTCTTTGAATCTCACACATATGAATAAGTACACAAAGGTTAAACTAAATGATACTAGCCACAAATGCACCTCAACTAGAAATGTCCACAGGAAATAATCCAGCTATTTAATTTAAAAATTCCCATCAGCAACATTTACGATTGTGTCGTGCCTATACGAACGCATGCAACTATTGACAATATGTGCGCAATTATAATGCATTTCACACAACAACAAAGTAATTACTTTTCATGTGGATTTATGCATGACTTGCTGCTTGCAATGCTTTTCAATAGACATACAAGTACCTATATGTATATACATAATAAATAGCAATAAAACAATTTGATCACACATGACAAAGCACATGGCTAATGTGTACAAAAGAGCAACTGCACCAACTTTATTACTCCCATTCGATACTAAATTTACATAAATACTCCAGAAGATTTTACATCCCTCCATTGACTAAATGTTAAACTAAAATAGATGCCCTAATAAAATGCATTTTGCTGTTTGGGATGCAAAGTGCAAAATGCTAACACGTACACATAGCCGTTGTTCTGTTGTTCTGTTGTTCTGGTTATATGTATAGCATATTGGAATTATATATGCCACGATCCAGGGACACATTGTGAGGAGCTTATGAATTTTTATCACCTCATTCACACTGCCACTCGCTTAATAGCCGTTGTAGTATGTAACGAGGAAATCCGAAATAAATGTCAAATTGTTAACAATTAATTTCCACGGTATGTATCCAAGGCTTTTGGGAGCTTCCCGATGCGTCTGGATAGATGGATGCGGGTGGGTGGGTGTTATTTTGTTGTCCACAATTCTAGTACGTTTTCGTCCTGCATTGTACCAGTTAGTAAACTGAAGTTGCAATGCACTGACAGACGTGACGGAACGTTACTTTTGGGCTATTGGCGTGGAAGTTTGTGTGGAACATTTTTCAAATTATTAACGTTTTGTTTGAATTTTTGATTTCATTCATATTTTTGATTTGTTTTGTTTAGGACACGGCTCCTGGCATTTATACTTCTTTCGTTATATCACCACACTACTACTACAACCAACAAGATGCAGTTTCCCATCAGATTGCATTTGCATTGAGTATCATTTTCGTTGCCAATTTGTTTGGCTGTGTGTGTGGGTAAGTTGTTCCTTTCTCAGTGCGAATATGATACGAGTATCGTCTGTTTTACATTTTGCATTCAATATCCTGGAGAATAATTTACAAATGCAATAAACGTAAATGCGTTTGCCATAAATGTGCACGACAGTTGTACTAGAGGATGTTTTCCTACTACTGCATGTCGTCAAGTCTGTCTGTCTGCCAAAAGGATTCTTCTGGGGTACATGGGAAAACGTCCCAATACGCTCGCTCCAGCGAACGCTTTACAAAATTCAACATTGATGTTAACTGCATAATGGCAGAATGCGCACAATCGCGTTAAGTTTTACTTTATGCACACATCCCTTCATGAATATTCACTGGAGTCAGAGTCGTCGGTACGTAAGCGGCAGATCTCCGTTTGCACTTTGGGGAGTCAATACTGGCTCTATGTTGTGTTGCTCTGAACACAGCAATAGCAGATGTAACGCTGCCAAAGTTTTAGTTACGTTGGCAAACAGTGAAACAAAACGAACATGAACATATATGAGTAGCAAATACAAACAAATAAATAAACACACAGAGTGTATCACCATGAGGGACTCTAATAAAATGGGTTTGTACTTCAAATGTACCAGAATATATCGATACAAAGTTCCGAAAGCAACAAACATATATGCAGCATATGGCAATGCATGACAAAAGCGGTCCGTTTCTGTTGATGGTCTTCCCCTTCCCCTTCTCCGGTGGATTCCTTTGGGGAATCAATTTTCATACATTTGATTTCCATTTGAATGTCTAAAGGAACGAAAATGAGATTGTTCAAGTACGTCTGTGCATGAATGCGTTGCGATTGCTCTTTTGTACTGTTCCGCCCGTATTAGGTGGCTTTGTGAGGTTAAACATTCTAATGCGTTCATATTTTTAAGCTCTATTCAATATTTTATGTAAAATAAAATGTTTTTTTCAAAGGATTTTATTTCTGTTTATCAAATAAATAAGAAAATGTAAAATAATCTCCGTTTTTCGGTTATGAACTTTTACGTTTATATCGCCACAGGTTACACGCAGCAAATTTCAGGTCAATAAGACATCTAAAAGTTGGTTAAAAAGGAACTAGGTGATGGGGGCCCCTTTTTTAAAATAATGTCATTTTCCATGAATCACACGCGCTGATATACTAGCAACATCCTACTAGTCTGTAAGCTACTCACAATATTTCAGCTTACTAAGACTTGTGACAGTTATTTAAAAAGCCACAATTAACACGCGCCACACGTGCCTCGCGATAGATGTCATACGTGGGATCTCATTTTGAGCTTTTCACAAAATTTCAGCTGCCTAGGTCATGTCAAAGGTAGTTAAAATGGACATCAATGTAGTCGATGCAATGGGGACCTATTTTAAAGATTAAGGCATTTCCATGCATCACACGCACTATACGCACCATACGCGAATTATGTGGTTTGAATTTTATCGTTTACAACTTAGGCTGTGAATAAAACAAAAATAAAACACGAACGTTTCTATTTCATTTCTTAAATAACTAAGGAATTTTCTAGATGGAATGAAGCAGTTTTATCAAGAGAAAGATGGTGTCCCAATACACCTTTAGCGATAGCTGTAACGACATCCCACGTAAAATTTTATGAGCGACCAAATGCTGGTGTCAAAATACCCATTACAGGACTATCGTGTAAGGGATATGGATGGTTTCAAAATATGAATGTAAAAATAGATTATCGACGATCATATCAACGGATGGTTGATGTTGAAATACACATTCCTCCCATTGGATGATCGTGGGAATATATTAATTACTACCCGTCAACATTGACGGAATTAACTCATTACTACTCTAAAAACTTTTAAAGTAAAGTAAGTTTTTGTTTTGGATAAAAAAAGGTTCAAAACATGTTAGCTATTAAAAAAACATTTTTAATTTAAAACGTTTAACACGAGTATTGTGCATAGTAGTTTGCTTTGATCTGAAACAAATTGCAAACTTGCGTTGAATTATTTTTGTTTTGCGATTTGTTGTCTTTTTTTTTTGTGATTTGTCAATGTTCATCCATGTCTGAGCTATATTAAAGTTTCAAGTCTCTAGCTCAATGGGAAGTTAGTTTAAAATCAATTACAATATTCCACCCGCACAGACAAACATACACGAAAGCGAACTAATAAAAATAGGGATATTTATGTTTTTTGCAAACATTCTCGAGTTCTCAAGTAAATCTCCTTGACAATCTGTATTTTTAACTAAGACTTTTAAATTTTTATGATATCTTCCTCGAGTTAAAGTGAAATATAACTGTCCATGAGCGAAAATTGACTCAGGAAGATATACACCGACATGATCAAAAGACTGGCCTTGATTCTTTTTGATGGTCATTGCAAAAGCTAACATCAATGGAAATTGGCTTGATGGCACTTTCGCTTGGCTCCAAATCCAAATTCTATGAATGCAAATTTCTTCCCCTTATTACTTTCTGTGATAAATTCTGCTTATAGTTTCGAAGACTCCTGACTCCTGACTATTAATCGAGTTCCATTCAACAAACTCTTTTTTGGGTTTATATTTCGAAGAATCATGATAAATGCACCAACTTTCAATTTCAGTATATGTGGCGGCATTCCCGAGGGACATTCAAATTCAACAGGAAAATCAATCTTAAGTACGTCTGAGTGAGAACCCGTCAAAAAAAAATAATCTTTTTTCTACCACCTAACCATTTCACCATTATTCATCGTAGCACCAAACGAACATATGATGTGAATATGAACCAAATCCAACCATAAAGACAAAATTTCGTAAAAATCTCGACTCCAGCGCCACCTAACGGGTACAAAAAAACCTAAGCTTATCGGAGTACAAAACGAACGTATGATATGAATCTGGCTTCGATACGTCTATTGGTTTAGGTAGGATTATGCGACATAAAATTACTGGCATTGTCTCGTTAATATAACACGCCACACACGACTCGTGACAATAGTCACCGTAGAATCTTAGAAACGTTCATCGAGACTAAACTACTCACAAAATTTTAACTATCTAGTAAGTGTGAAAAGTGAGGCCTATTTCAAAGATTAACCTAATTGCAACGCATCACAAGCGCCATATGCGACTCGTAACACGCGTCATACACGAGATTCCAGAAATGACTTGTGACACTGAGCTTCCCACAAAATTTCAGCAATCTCTCTCTTTCATCCAGATCGAGCAGGCGGCACGAAATCTGGGGCTGCAAATAAATGTGAGCAAAACAAAAGAATTAAGCTCGCTAGGATCCGGTGGTCAGAACACTTAGCTCTCATGAGGGAAGAGGATCCTGCTCCGATATTCCTTTGCGGTAGGGTAAATGGGTAACATCTACTCGAATTCGGGATATGCGGAATGATTTTTTATTTTTCCAGAGGCTACGAATGGACCCCGGTTGTAAAGACAAATATGATGATGATGAATTATGTTCCTTACATCTGATAAAAAGACACATGGAAGACTTTTCAAAGGGATAGACTGGCCTGCATCCTCTTCAACCTGACATCCAAAACTCCGATGTAACGGGGAGATGGTCCTTCCTCTATAAGCCCATTCGGATACTGGCTTAGGCAGACGATATTTACATCGTTGATAGAAACTCAAGAACTGTATATGACGTTTTCATCCAGATCGAGAGGGCTATAAGAAATCAAAGGACTGCACATAAATGAGAGCAAAACAAAATATATGGTGGTCACGGCTTCGAACGGAAGATCCAACATTGGTCCCTCAATTTAAATAGTGGAGCGCCAATTTGAAGAAGTGCAGTCCTTTAACTATCTTGGGTCAACTGTAGAATCCGATAACAGTATGGAACCAGAAATACGCACACGGTTGCATAAAGCCAACAAAGACTACTATAGTCTGTCAAGACTCTTCAAATCCAGGAATTTAACCAGAAAATCCAAGCTGCTGGTGTATAAGACAATGGTCGTACCACTACTTACATATGGCTCCGAGTCTTGGGTGCTTAGCAAAAAGCATTCTGACCTCTTAGCAGCGTTCGAGAGAAAAGTCTTATGGAGTCGGTAATCAAATGAACCGAAACAAAGTCATGAATTTCTGACTAATTTTTCAAAACAAAACAAAAAACACAGTTATCTTGATGTCTACGATTTTTGCTTTTTGCTATTGAATTCAGTACTAAATACTCTTTCTTTCTCTATTTCACAATTTTTTCTATCTCACACAAACCGGCTAGAAATTGACTTTTGCTTCTCAGAATTGAGTGGCGGTAATCTATTGAACCGGAGTGTATATATCGTCCCTGCATGTTGTGATTAATCTTTTTTTTTATTTACCGAACTTAAGCAACGTTCTGACATCATTTCTTCTTTGCAAAATTGGACTTGTAGTTTAAGGGTATTGCATGGTGCCGTAAAGGCCTTTAAAATTATATGCTCATCCACAACAAAAAATGCTTGCCAAAGAATTCCGGCCAACACAAAATATTACTGTTATATACTTTTCTGCTTCCCTTACAAACACACTCCACCCACATCACACTCTTCCCGACGAATAATTCTTTTTAACAAATTCCTTTAAATTTACAATTCCATTTCAAAATGATTTGCATTGAAAGGTGAATGATTTTGCAGGGGTAAGTAGTTCTCCACAACTTGACAGAAGGCCTTCATTGGGCGAGGCTTTCGAGGCATTTACACAGAAGTAAGCATCACTTCCGTGTATACCGAGCGTACCGATGTTGTGTCAAAAGAAAAGAGAAAAATTATCGGTTGTCTGCGCTACCACATCCGTCCGTGGCGGCTCATGCTGTCAGTCAGCCGCTTGAATACTCTATTGTGCGTGCACAGCAACATCCTCAGTACATAAAGATGCCGCGCTATTCCGTACGTTCCGGCACAGTTGACAGGAACTGGGCTAGAGCATCGAAACGGATTCTTTTGGCAAGTTGAAGAGCAGAAGGATGCGCCAAGCGAGGCCAAAGGACCATGAAAAGCTAACGATGATAATGCTCCCCTGATGATGATGGCGTTGATAATCACATTGGGCGTGTAGAACGGGACTTATCGTATCTTATCTGGCAAAACACGGCAATGAACAAATATACAAAAAAACTGTGGACAAAGTTAACGCAAAATCTGCCATTGTGTGGTGTCCTTGACTTTTGCATAGTATTGAGAGTCAAAGAGCCTCCCATGAATAATATCTACCACAGGAACGAACAGTGCGATGTTTTTGTTGTTTTTGTTGTTGGTTTTCATATTGCACAATACCATTCTGTTCTCTTCCCTGTCCAGGATACAGTTTTCTTCTCTGATGTTGAAAATTTTTTGTGGTTTTGCGGAGTTTTCCTGTGCGGTTAGATTATCTCCATTTTGAACCAACAAATAATCATAGAAAACGCACAGACATTGATAGAGGAATGACACTGTAAGGATTTCAGTATACGGTTTATCCAACTTAGCTTACGGCTCACAAATACAACAGGGGTGGAATTCCGCTTGATGTTTTTCCTATTCTCTTCAGTTTTTGGAGGGATATTCAAAGGAAGCAAAGTAGACACGACTGAAGCTATATATCAGATTTGTATTATTTTAACTCTGAATGACGATGGCAAGGTTATAACTATAAGTGTGCAAAGGTGAACTAAATGGAATTGAAGTCTATCCTTTAAGTAAATTGCTATCATTAAAGTAACATTGAAGTTAATTTTTTTCTATAATTTCCGTAAAAGACAGTCACTCCCGTACTTATTCATTTCTGCTAAGGTAAAGGTAAACGAAACGTTGAGATAACAAAATCTTAAATCAGTAGCGACAAAATTATTGTCCTAAGGGGATTTTAAATGAAAGCAGAAAACAAAGTATAAGCAGGTATTCTGTTTGTACGAAGTTAAGTGGAACAGGAAGTTTCTTTAAATACTGCTGGTGGGTAGACATTTTTTAAAGTGAACCCTCTGATGAATGGATAAGAATTCGCAATTAAATCAGGCGTAATCACAATGTCAATATAATGGTTTGTGATTAATGTTTGTTTTGTCTTAAGATCCTTTGTCAGTTTCCTTTAGAACTTTAAACAGAATTCTTTGAAGTATGTACTGCACTTCTTAAAGATTTTTATGCAATTTAAGAAAATATCGCCAAGGGGGTTTTCAGTAGTCCAGATGTTTTGCTCTCACGGACATCCACAAACCCACTTGTTTGGCATATTCTCAAAAGCATTTATGTGTTCATCTATAAAACATTTGAATTACGTACGATCGAATGAACATTGATTGTTGATGCATACAAAATATGCCTTCAAGGGTTCATAGATAATTCACCAACATTTTGATAGATTATTGTTAGGTGGATAAGGCGTTTGCAAACATAATTTTTTACGAATAAAGATTTCAGGTTATTCTTCTATACGTATGAGTGACAGCACTGGCACAGGTAATGGAATAGAGTTAATAATTGTCTAATCAATTTTGTTAAGGAACGGATAACTAATCTCTTACCACAGAGTAAAATCCCAATCAATTTTAGTCATTGTTCCATATTAAAAAAAATGAAGCCCTAATATAATGAAAAGTAGACGACTCCATTGATTTGAAGAACACAAACGGATATTGCCATGGTGTCTAGCAGTGGCTAAGTTCGTTCTATTAATCGTGGCCGTAAAATCGAAGTCCAGTTCTGACCTCCAGCAAGAAATTTCTATATCGATCATGATTTCTAGCCGATGTAATACAATAGGAAATGCATTTTCCCATAAACTGAAAAACTGCGTAGGTCATTGAAGCTACCGTGCAGGTTTGTCACGGTCAACACTCTATCTACGATATCAAGTTAGCTTTTGGTTAATTTTTATTATTGACAAGCTAACCCGACAGACGTTGTCCTGTCCAAACCAATTTGAATTCTTTTGTAGATCTTGCATCGTTGGGTCCAATGCGTCCATAGACTTTTTATGTGCCATCGTACATTCATCCCAAACGATCAATATGCATTGCTGCAAAACTTTGGCCATTTTCGAAAGTTTCGTTGATTTGCATATTCAATGGCAACTTGAGTGCTGAATGAGCTCTTCGACCACCTTCCAATAACGTAGCTCCCATTCCTGATGAAGCAAGTGCAAGTACAATTTCAGTCTGCAAGCGAGTCGTTGTCATAATCAATGCGATCAAAAAAGTTTTTCCAATTCCACCGGGATCGTCAAAGAGGAAAAACCCTCCAGTTTCATCGTTCATGAGAGTGTCGAGTTTAATTTTATTTTATTTTAAGGTTTGAAGTTTTTCCAGATTTTTCATTTTACCGAATTCAATTTCTTTCCGTATAAACCTTATTCAGCCTATGGCGTTATATAGATATTCGTAGCAATTATGTTTGTAATATTGCTCTTTTTACTTTCTAAATTTTGCGCTGCAATTAAAGAATGCAACCAACCTTTCAACTTTGGGGGCCTAAACGCCAAACACTACAGAAATAAAAGTTCGCAAACAGTCAAAGAGCAATAATAATAGTCGTATATAGCTATACTGTACTTTGAGAAAAAGGATGTCGGACAAAACTGCAATTGTGCGACCTTGTGTCCCCTATGTCGGTGACTTTGTGACGATATCCGATGGCAAAAAACATTCTAACGATAGATTTGCAAACAAACAGCAACTGAGCATATTACGTTTTAACGTCCGTTTTAGTACGACCGTCCTTGCTGTGTGAGTACACAAATACATACAATAGAAAACATATGAAATACTTATAAGAAATAAGAAAACTACTGAGGAAATACTTGAACCATTCCAGCTTCTGTTTGCTAAAGTGACTGCGAAAATGGAGCAAACCGTTTGACTGGTTAGTCAATGGTTTGGTTCTTGTGATTTTGCTACCTTTTTGTGTGCACTAAGGCATCGCAACAAAAACTCGACAAACACACTTGTCCTTAGAAAGGCCCGTAAGGACAAAATGCACAAATGCTTCTCCTTGCTAAAGTACAGTAAGTAAGTATGTTTGTAAGTCATAAATGAATATGGATACATTTTATATTAAATGTCCTTGATGGCTTTCAATATCGTACTACTACACTCGCAAGAGCAAAGCAAAATCATAAGCTTGTGTTTTCTTAAAATAAAAATGTTAATAGTAGACTAACATACTGTTTTAAGCGTTGTTAATAATGAAAAGAGAATCAAGATACCTATAGGCTCCGGTTGACAAGAAACCCAGCAATCATGATTCGGTCCAGAAAGTTCGCTGACCGTTGCGGTAGGATTTATGGGACGCTACAGCTAGGGAGGTCAAGACGACGCCCAAAGTTCAGGGATGCCAAACTGGATGACACTGTTGAGAGATTTTTTCGGGGGGCTAGGATCAGACCCCGGTTGTAGAGCTTTAAAAAAGCTGGAGCGGTAAATTAACAGGGAATGTATTTTTTAGCGAAGAGCATCTTATCTGCTTTCAGTGCGCCATTTTAAAAAATTGGCGGACAGACTCCGATGTTTTATGCGGCAGTATTTGTAATCTAGTCCAGCACTCATGTGATTCCGAAGTAACTAAAATCCGTATTTTTTAGTGATCATCAATAGGGTCTTGAGACCTGATAAAGGGAAAAATAAATTTTTAAGAGGATTTAATGGGATTGTGGAAGACCATGCTATGAAACGTATATTCATCATCATATTTGGCTTTACAATCGGGGTCCGCTCAGGGCCTCCCGCAAAAAGTCTCCACCGGTCCCTATTTTGAGCCGATGTTATCCAATTTTGCATCGCTTAACTCTGGACGTCCTGGACAATACGCCATCTTTCCCGCGTAGGCTTGGCCGACCTTGTTGTCATGTTCCATAAATCCTACCGCAAAGGACTTTTTGAGCAGCACCCTCTTCGCCCATGCAAGCTACGTTTCCTGCCCACCGGAGCTTACCTAGCCTAATTCTCTTCATGATGTCGACATCGTGATAACGCTCGTAGATCTCATAATTATAGAGTCGTCCTTCCTTACATACGGGACCAACAATTATCCGTAAAACTTTTTTCGCGAACGCGGCTAAGAGGTCAGAATACTTTTTTGCTAAGCACTCAAGCGTGGGATCCATATGTAAGTACTGGTATGACCATTGTCTTATACACCAGAAGTTTGGGTGTTATGGTAAAGTTACTGTGTTTGTAGAGTCATGGCTTTATAAAGTTTTACTCTGGCTATGCTATCATATTATAAAGTCTTTAAAAAGGTGGTGTAGTGAGTTTTGAAACTCTAGACATTTTTTCATCCCCTGCCTAATGGTGTTGATTGTTGATTTGCCTGCGATGAACCAAGGATGAATTTAGTGTGTGGGGCTATCCTGTATTAAATGATGCAGGAGAAAATCTTATACGCGGTACCTAACACCGTTATACGACGATAATTGTTGCATGTTGTGATATCTCCTTTCTTGTGTATGGGGCACAGGATACATCTTCGCCAGTTTTCTGGCATCGCTTCTTCCTACCATACCTGAACTATTAGTTCATGAATTGCTTGGTGTATCGCGGGATATATCGTACTGTTCTAGTTCATGGACGAGATTCTTCTCCCACGCTGCTTTCTTTCGTCGGTGATCTGTTTTTTCATATCTTCTGAGCTCTTTATATTCATCTTCGCATGTCCACGTTCTATGAGATTGTTGCATTGTTCGGTACAGAACATTTTTACGTTCAGTCGCTAGCTTACATTAGTCATCAAAGTCCTAAGATGGAGTCAGCAGTATGAAGCGTATATTACAAGTGCCAAAAATTAGCAACCGAAAAGGCCGTTCAACGAAAATAAAGAGCTACACAATCGTCAAAGTCATACAAAAAAGAAACGTGGACAGCCAGACAACAAAACATAGAACAACCTATCGCTGTTGGTACACGAGATGTTAAGACTATTGGGATGTGGTAATGGTAAAAAGAATCGAACACAGGAACCGAAGCAGGAGTATTTGGACCCAGAATCACACTACGAATAACCCTAGATATATCTCCAAAAGTATTCCAGACAGAAACTATAGCAACAGAAGCCTGCGCTCTGGAATGTACTAAAAGAAGGTGCAGAAGAACCGAGATCTATGTTATCTCAAACATTCAGTCAGCACTGCTAGCACTAAAAGGACCAGTCTTTTATTCTAAAACAACATGGAGCTACTTCTGCCACTTTAAAGAACTGGACAAAAACAACAAAATCACACTAATGTGGTCTCCCGGATACTCAGGCATATCAGGAAACGAGGCAGCAGACCTCTGTAAGGAATTTTCACTGGTCCAGAACCCAGCATTGCATATTCAAAGTGCCATATCAACCGAAAAATTAAAGAGTAGGAAAACACTGCTATCGAAGCGGAATGGAACTCTTCGTCTGAGATGAGACAAGCCAAGAAGCTTCTAAAATACAACATTAGTCATATGGACAGGGCCATCAAACTGGACCGCCATACACTAAGAACACTAGTCTGGTATTTGACAGGACATGGCCTATGGGCAAATCCCAATCGGACCGCTGTCGATTCTGCAACAAGGCAAAGGAAACGTCAGAGCACATACTCTTCGAATGCGTAGCTCTCACCCAAAAAAGAATAAAATATTTCAAGGCTCATACAGTTCCCTGGCCGAATGCCAGACCAATCGCATTGTCAGATGTGGTGGCATTCACGAAGGAACTGAGCAATCACATAATGTGGTAAAACACCACCTCAAGGTCGCAGTGTAAAAGGCTCTATAGCACCACCTATTATAATAATAATAATAAATAGAATAAAAAGAAGAAAATTAAGGATAAGAAAAACCTTAAACTTATTGGTTCCTTATTGTTTACCTGGTAATATATTGCACCAAACCTAAATCTTCGCATGGCCTTTTTTAAGCAAATAATGCAAAATGTAATTACAATTTTTTAAATGACAAACAACCTAATTCCTCTATTGCTATCAACCCTATACCCTACCCAGAAAAAAAACCCATTATAATCGTACCATTACTTATCACTTCGTTTACACATGTCCGTCGTCCTTGATTTGCTCGCTCGATTAGAATGATGTATGATGTGTATTGCTTATTGAGTGTCCAAGCTATTATTGAAATAGCAGCGATAATGGGGAAAACTTTGAAGCTTATGCAGCATCACGTTTTCTAGGATAAAGGTAAAATTTAAAAAAAAAATCATTTCCTAAAATATGAGACAGAATGTTAACAAATAAAAGACTCTCAATGCAACTTTTTAACTTTAGCTTTAAGGCAAACTCAAGAAGTTTTTTCTGGTCCTGTTAAAGTGGATGGTTTGCATCAAGGCTGCTATGAAACGCCATTCTCCTCTCCGTCGTGGCCTCCAGTGATTTATCGTCTTCGATCAAATTGTGCGGATAATGTGACTACGGTTTCATATTACCGCAAAGGACAAGTTCTAAGAACGAACTTGAATGTTTCAACGTTCCACAGTTTCAGGAAAACTTCATTCACACGCGTGCCAGAAACTGCGAAGTGACATTTGTCGTTTGATGCAGTGCTGTTCGTCTTCTATCTGAGAAATGAAAATTACATACACAAGAATCTGAGGTAATTTATTTCTTCCCGTTGAGGTGAAAGCTGCGTGACAACCAAAAGCAACAAAAAAAAAAAAAAAAACCAAAAATGAACAAGCAGACAATAAGCTAGAAATTCATTTATCTTCCAATTTTTTGGTACATCGCATCTCAGAGTCGAAGATTCATTGTTCTTCTTACTCGGAAAACTTTTATAAAAGAAGAAAAAAAATAGCTCCAACCAACCATTACTCTTATAGCCATTTGAGATGGTGCAACGTCGACGAAAAAGGAAACTAAGAACACCCGACACATCGACACTATTCGCCTGCAGGCGAGATTATGCCTCGATCTGATGACATGTTGTAGAGTCCTTTCTTGTTGCTCACCATTTGTGATGAAAACGCAAAAAACTTCTCTCACGTCGTTCACATTGAGCTTGAAATTACTCGTTGGAAAAGTTCGTTAAAGCATCGAAGATTGATCGACGACGATTCGATGTTGGGTCTTTCGACAAAGTGCAAAGTAATTTCTAGAGAAAGAAAAATTTGTTGACAAATTTAGATCAAGAATTTTATCTACCTATGTGTGTGATGCATTCCTCTGTCAACGCATCTTATTAAAATAATGAGATATGATGATGAACATGCTTGATATATCATTGTCCGATCGATTTACACTCCAAAACAATACAAGTGCAATGCATAGCTGCATTCCAAAACACACGCACAAACATAATTTCGTCCTGTCTGCCTGTCTACTGACCCAATCAATTATATGCTCATTGCAGCGAAATTCCAAATTGATTGCCATGCCGGAATTTCCATAATGACCAACTCATTATAGACGACGCGTACAGCGTGCATGAAATGGCTGGGAAGCAAATGGAAACTTATTTGTGCCACAAAAAAAAAAGAAAAAAAACAACGAATCGGCACCTTCTTATGCAACAGTGCGCAAAAGCGCATCAGGAAATTATTAACACTTCTTGGCATCGCCTTCTGGGCAGTGCCGTGTGGTGGTCGCAATCAGACCATAGCGATCGCTCAATCGTTCGCCGTAGTTGTAGTTAGTCGCGCTCATCCGGCGAACACTTAACTCCTCAGTTCAACTGACGGATCCTGTGGATACGAAAATATGGTCACTATTAACGTCGACCATTATTCGGATGGAACGCAGAAAAAGATAACTACAGTCAGTAGTTTTGAACTTTATTTCATATATTTTTGAAGTCTTGGGTTAAAAGTGAAAAAGTATAAGCACTAGGGAGGCCAGGACTGGACCAGGGTTGTAGACTATAGTTGATTATTGTGATAAGCACTGAAAAGGTATTATTATTATGTTAGTTTGTGACATTGAAGCTTGACTGCGAGACAAATGTATAGACGAATGGACAGCCAAAGCTTGACTTAGTGTTGCAAGATTTCCAAACTATGTAACATACTTTAGTATACCATCACTGATGTTCATGTGTAGGGTATTTATAAAACAATTCGACACGATAATCAAAGTGCAATTCACACTGTCGGCAAATGGCAAATGATCCTCTCTCATTTTAACAAGGAACAAATCATTCGCGAATTTGCGTTCCCACTGAGCTGTCGGGGTCTGCTTGGCAGACCACTTACCGTCTGAATTTACCCTATGGGTGCAGTGGCCCAATGCAGGGGGAATCCATCTTCATCATCATTACTACTATCGAATGTTCGTATTGCATCTCTCTCTCTCTCTCTCTCGCTCCTTCGGTCTAACTACATTAGCAAAAAAGGTGCTATATATGTGCCTCTAAAAATCGATCATCTGATCGTATGTGTGTGATACACAAGGTTCCGCATTGACTTGAACGCTTTTGATGGTCTCAAGTCTTGAGTCGACCTGACGCTAGACGACCAGTTGTGTCGCTGTCCGTCTGAGCATATCGCTAGAACAAATCGCATGAAGTATTTTCATGCGCGCCAATGATGACCATAAATACAGCCAGCCGAGTAGCTGGTCGGTGCTGTGCTGACTGAGGAGAACCATCGCGCTATCAAGCCATCATAAGTGAGTTCTATACCGGCCGAAAAGGTGATGCAGAAATTTATGATTAGTTGCAAGTGCAGCGCCTCATCCACAAAACTGGAAGCTATGCATAAAGGGGAAAGAATAGCTGTTGTTGTTGTGCTTCTTTGTTAGAAAATGCTCGCATAAAAGTTAGCAATGGAACCTATATATTACCTATTTGGATCGACTTCCTTATTTCCTTCTCTCTTCTCTTCTTTTGTCTTCGATGGTCACAGTCGTTTAGGCGGAATAATATGGTCGGTTGGCGCGATCAGTTGGCTTTTGTTGGCTCTATTGTAACAGTGAATGGAGTGATTTGTGTCCGCTGCCTCTGAAAGATCTACTTATAGTCTAGCTGGCTCAACAGTTATTGTTCTTGCGCTGGAACCTTCGATTTAAGTCAAAAATTGGAGCATAAATAATTGGAAAGTGAGGATCACCGTATCATAGTTAAACCAAAAGCAAAACATCGCTGTCGCATTCCATAGTAATAATTGCTTATGGAAGCTATCTCTAGTGCTTTTATTCAGCTGATTGATAAACTTTTTGAAGTGATCTGTGTTAAATGGATGTTTATTAAAGGAAGAGCACAATCGTAGCAGTTTGCAATTTGAAATGGAACATTTTTGGCTAAAATAGATAATAGGTATGTTGTTGATGACGTGAGGATCCGAATCCAGCGTTCTAAACAAATTGATCAGAACATTTTTCTACTTGCCCGAAATCCACCAGAGAGTTGTTGAACTTTGGCATGCCATACGCTGGCCTAAAAATGTCTGAACAAATTTTGGGCAGATTTTAGTTTGTGATTGATTCTACTTATCTACCAATCAACTTTCATCTAAAGACACCTTGGATTTTCAAAGAATTGAGAAGAAAAAAACAAAGTGGGACTTACTTTTGAAATTTTAAAAGCAGCGCCAGTATAATGGGCACAACTTCTGAGCCCTATAAAAATAGTAAGGAAAGAGAGAGTTTCCTAGAAAAGTGGAAAAAAATCACAAAAACACAGAATTCCACATAACTGTAGTGCAGCTAAAGAAGGAATCTCTGAATTGGTTAGTACGTCCTAAGATAGGCCTAATCGTAGATCTGTGGGCTCGAGTTGAGGCACGGGTATGACGAATGGGTTCGAGAATGGGCGGGATGCATCTGGATATTTCTTTCGAACACCGCTTGTGAAAAAAGCGATAAAACAGTGACAAGCAGGAAACATTTCTACGATATTCAAGCGATTCGATTGTTTTCGCGATATTTACGTCACCAATGAGTTTTATCGCGCCGTTCTGAACTCGGTCTAGTAGATGCAATGTGGTCTTGGGGGCACCTGCCTAGACAATACAATTATATTCAGGTTTAGGGCGAATATACGCCTTGTAAATAGTAGCCAGATCTGAAGGAAAATGGATTGGATTTGAAGTGGCGGATAGGAGATCATTAATGAAAATCAGAAAGAGTCGTGTCGGAGATAAAACAGAGCCTTGGGGAACACCGTCGTTTATGCGTTGAACATTAAATTTGAATCCGTCCAAAACGACCTGAAAGGAAGTTACTAGTCCAATAGTGTTTATTATGTTATTAATTCCATAGGCATTCATTTTCGACAAAAGAGCTTGATGACAGACTCTGTCAAATGCCTTGAATATATCGAGCGCAACAACTTTACTTTCACCAAATTTGTGAATAGACTGGTTCCACTTTTCAGTGAGATAAGCCATCTGATCACCTGTAGAACGTTGCCTACGAAAACCATACTGCAACTCTTTCCCCAATTGCCGTGACTCCTCCTCAACTGTTCTGCGCCATGTTTTTCTCGGACGACCCGTTCTTTTACCATCCTGAGAAAACGGATTCCATTGCATTGCATAGTGCTAGCCACCTATTTACTAACGTTTGTAATTTTTTTTGTAGCGGTTACCTTCCACGTGCTGTACCCATACAACAGCACAGATTCAAAATTTGAACGGAACAGTCGTAGCTGGTGTTTAAGCTGATCGCATTGCTTCGCCATATCATGGACATCATTCCAAACACTGATTTGGCTTTGCCGATTCGAATGACAATGTCCTGTTCGGTTCCACCTTCAGTCGAAACAATACTCCGAAGATATTGGAAACTCTCTACTCACTCTACCGGTTGTTCAGCAATGTTACCTTGACTATGCCGAGATTGATGATTTTGGTTTTGGAAGTATTCATCTTCAAACCCACAACATTTGGTGCAGCTCCATAATCCTGTGTGAGAGAGTGAAACAAACGTCGTCAGCGTAGTTCAGATGTTTTAGTTGAAATGTAAGAGTCCAACGAATTCCTCCATTTCCAGTAGATAAAGCTGCGCAAAGTACATCGCTAATCACCAACAAAAAGAGTATCGGCGATAGAATGCAACCTTGTCGTACCCCACTTAGGATCTCGAATTCCTATTACAGCTTTACTCTATGCCGCACATGACATTTAAAGCTATCATAGATTGCTTTAATACTCATAATAGCTATTAGTTTATCGGGTAGCAAGGCGAGCCAGATAAACTGTTTGTTGACACTGTCAAACCCCTTCTCAAAATCGATGAACAGCAGGTGCAGTGGTGACCGGAATTCAACGCACTGTTCAATAATGATCCGCAGGGTGTTGATGTGGTCTACACAGGAGGATTCAGTGCGAAAACCTGCTTATTCGGCATCGAGTGTATCTTTCAGATATTCCTTAATTCGCTCAAGTACTACTTTGGCTATTACCTTTGCAACTGCAGGAAGAACGCAAATGCAAAACCTTTTTTAGGTTGCTTGACAAATTAATTTATGAGAATTTTATATATTTACCAGCTTTTTCTAGGCGCTTCGCACAGATGAACCTAAGCCTTCCTCTTACCACCGCATGGTGGGAGGTGTACTAATGCCAATAGCCTTCCCACCTGCCAGTAATTTACATTGAAAATTTCATAAAAATTGGTCTTAAATGTGTTGATGTTAACATTTTAAAGTTTTCTCCATCTCTCTCACCACAGGATGGATGGGGGAGTAACGTAGCCTAAAACATTCCCCCATCTACCAAAAATATACACGAAAAATTTCATAAAAATCGGTTAGTAAATATGAGTTTCTGTAAATAATATACAAAAACTCAGCTTAATTTTTTTTATACTCCATTGCAAGGGATTGTCTTTAATAGAAAAATGTTAAGAAGCAATTACAGTACATCAGAAATGATGCAAAGCTAATATTGCTTAACGTTTAAAATGTTTATCAAATGGCGGAAATGGCTGTATTCATATTATCATCATCCTTGCGCCTAAAGAGGATTCACATAAGAAAAAACAATACTCCAGCTGAAAAAAACTCATGTTAGGAAGAGAGTCAACGGCATAAAAGCAATCTGACTTAAAGTGAATTTTGAATTTATTTTTCTGAAAAGCACCCTGGCAATAAGAAAAGGATTTATCACAGGTGGATGAACTAAAAAGTTTACTTTTGCGGAAATATAAGACAGCGCCTGTATTTCGTTTGCCGCATGTATTGACAAATAACTTCTAAGAGGACTTTAAAGGATTTGAACTACGCTGGCAGATTTTCGTTCGAAATTAGCTCCTGAATTAATCAAAATACAAGGGTGGGTCAATAAGTCGTACTCGTACGTATAGGAAAAAACGCTCTATTAACAGAAATATCAGAAACTTTGTGGTATATTCTTTGAACGAACATCTTCATCTTCTCATTATAATTACTTCTCATATAGTTACAAGTATGAACGTTATGGCGCAAGGCTTTCTGATTTTTCTCGCCTATCGCAGCTCTCAGATAAATATCCCATGAACAATTCACGGATGATAAAAAACGATAACATAAAGGCAGTAACCGTAAGATATATGAAAAAATAAATATGTGTATATCCCGACACAATAACTATTCATTTTTTTCATTACTCCCACCACATACAGGAAATATCCAACTGAGAGGGTGAAAGAGCACGCGTTTTTTCCCTATATCATAATTCTTAATTTTGTTTTGCCAGAATATTGTAGAATCTATCGCCGTACATGCTATTCCTATGCGTCAAGTTGACTTTTCAGCCTAAACTCGCATGCGAACGAAGACCTACACTCTTATTATCGCCAAGATACGGTGTAGTCCATGGGGCACATTAAAAGACGAAGGGACCCTTATGCTGGAGGCTAAATAGAAAGACCAAAGTCAATGTCACGATGGGGAATCATGTGAAATGTGAAATGCTACCGGGGATTTGGCCAACCATTAGGTATTTGCGTATGCCCGACCGATAGACGCACTCTACAGGACAGGACAAGGGAATTCCTAGAGTACTCTATAGTTAATATGTAAAAAATGTCCTTGCACTTCATTTTGTTGAGGGTGTGTTTGTTGTTGTGCCGATATAAGGATCAACGTCTACGTCTCCCCAATGGAATCCTATAAAGTCCCAGAAAGTTTATCCCGTAGATTAGTTTCTTGTGTTTGACTGCTCAACTCGGTGGCATCGCTTGGATCTTCTGTTCGGATGTACATTGTCACTAAAGTGCTAAGTAATGTTCTTAATAGATCCAAAGGCGTAGTTATGGAGATAACGCTTTGGGTAAAAGATTTCCAAGCACGTTGAGACTATTTTTGCCTAAGAAAAATAAATAAATATATTTTCCTTTAAAGACTTTGCCTCTATGCCTCGTAAAAAAATATTAAGACGTTGTCTCTGACGGTTTCCCCCTTGCAGAAAAAAATGTAATATTTAAAAAAATCTCTATGTAGTCATCGCCCAAGGGATCAGAAGCTTCCATCTTGTGCAGATGATGATGGTGAAAACATGAAAATGTACAAATCCGCAAAAAAGCAAAATAATAGGTGCGTGTTAATGTGAAGTAATTTAATCAAAGACCTTTTGAAGTTCATTGGGACAACATGTGGATGCGTGGTATTGGAGGAGTGGGAGATCTTCATTTGTTTTTCTCTGGGCATTTTGTTGCGGTTTTCGTGGTTATCATCGAAGTAAGGAATAAATCCTCATCATACCAAATAAGGACTTTTACAATCCCAATACGTCTCTTGTGGAAAAATATTTCAAAGAACGTTTAATATGAAAAATTGTTCTTCAAATAATCTCGCACTTTGCATCGATTGGGTAGTTGCCCTGTGGATATTATTCATTAGAAATTATTTTTAATTTAATTTCTATATTATACAAGAAGGCTTAGGTACTGATATTTATATATAAACGATATTTGACCATAATTTGAAATACCCAACGAATCACCCTTCATTAGACCTTTATTAGATATCGTTATCGTTGAGATGATGTCGGCGATGATGCTTACAAAGCAAAGCAGGACATATCCAAGATGACGTTATTTGAGAAAATCAAGTCTGATAGGACCGAGTTAGGGCGACCGTGATGTTCAATGTTTAGTAAATAGAATGCGAAGACAGAAAAATAAGAAGATAATGTGCGCAGAAGATACGAAAAAGTAGCTCACCGGCGAAAGAAAGCCGCCTGGAAGTAGAATTTCATTCGTAAACTACAATTCAGTGAGCGAGGACCGCTCTACCCATTTAAGTTTTATCAAAGTGTCCACGATATGCCGCAATATACACCGCATTCCACATACTGCAAAAACAAAAATGGTAATTTGATCATAGATCTCAAAGGTATCTTGAGACATGGCAAGAGAACTTTCATGACTTACTAAATGGTTAGCTAACTGAGAAATTGAAGGTTACACCCATGACCGATAGCCACACTATGTTATAAAGAGAGTTAAATCGACTTCAAAATAATAAGGCCTTCTAATCAAATTGCATTCCAGCGGAGCTGATTAAGGCCCGCATTACAGAAAGCAATTTATGATACAATATAGCAGGTATGGAGGGCAGAGGACTTAAAATGAAAATTATTGGCCTCCATACAAAGAAACGATATATCACATTGTACAGGAATAAGCGAGGTATATTATTATAATGTACCGCGTATAGGATTTTCTCCTCTGGTCTCTCGGCGCTAATGTCATCATTTGTTTCATGTACTGGTAATAAAGAACTAAGATGATTTCCACCATAAGGTAGATGATGGCAAAATGTCTAGAGTTCCGAAACTCATTACACCATCCGCTTATACCCCTTAAGGCCGCCTATAATAGCATAGCCAGAATACAACTTTATAAAGCCATGACAGAATTCGGCATCTCAAGTAAACTAGCACGACTATGTAGGTTGACAATAGTCAATGTTAGAACGCAAGAAATGTCTATAAGGGGCTTCGACGAGTGATCCTTTCACTACCTTTGTGTACTCTTTAAATAAGAGTTGGAGAGAGTGATACGATATTCTAATGTAACAATCCTCTATAGGTCCATCCTGATACTGACTTATGCAGACGATGTTAACTTCATTTTACAAAGTAAACGTATATATATAAGAAGCTTGATCCAGATCGAGAGAGCGGCATGAAATCAGAAACTTAACCATGTCAACCAAGCTACTGGTGCATAAAACAATTGTCATGGCAGTACTAACAAGTGGATCCCAGGCTTAGGTGCTTAGTAAAAAGAAATCTTAGCTTTTAGCCCCGTTCGGGATAAATATGTCTTACGGATTATTCATTGCCCGACATGTGAGCAAGGACGATTTCGAAGAATCGATAATGATGCAATCTGTGAGCATTACCATGATAATGACATTGTGAAGAGAATCAATATTGAAAGGCTTGGGTGGACAGGACACCTAGCTCGTATGTGCAAAGAGGATACGGTATGGAAAATGTTTTGCGGAAGACTTTATGGGAGAAGACAGCGTGGTAGGTCAAGCATGCGTTCCTGGAAAGATTGCGTTTAACAGTACTCCCAGACTTTAGGGATACCAAACTGGTTACCATAGGCTCAAAATAAGGATCGCTGGAGCTATATTTTGCGCGATCACATGAGCGGAATTGGATTGTTAGCTACTCGTAGAGTCACATGTGATGAATCTGTCCTGTAACGGGAAAATACCGAAAGCGGTTGTCACAGGCATAGAGACAACGTAATGATGAGCTGGTAGCTCCCCTTTACTGAATCGTATCCAAGCAGCCATTCTAATAAAACTGGTAGTTATAAGAAGCAGCTTAAGGTCCGACACCAAAAAATTGTGTTGCACGCATACTGGAAATATCACCGGAATCCATATTCTGTTAAGGTTTCTTTGATTGTTCAGAGTATAACTACTTTTCATGTGACAGAAGGGCAACAAAATGTCGATTTTTGAAAGCAGTAGTTGCGCTATGATCGTCGGTGACCATTATAGAGCACTGCTCTATGAAATCCTTTCACGCCACTCTACCAAAAACCTACCAAACAGCAAGTTGTTTTTTGGTTATAGGAGCTGGGTGCTTTGCCTATCAGGGTTATTTTTAGAATCTCTCAAGCAATCGGACATTACTCTAGCATATCCCTGGCAGAAGTACATGTCATCATCTGATGTGCTGGGAGCCATAAAGATGTATACCATGGATTAAAAGAAATAGAAGACTAGGGTGCAGGAATTAATGGCCCTCGAACCAAGTACTCTGAAGGAATGGGACAGTACCCGAGCATATACCTAGCATAAGTACATGCATCGAAAGATGTGCTCACTTTAATCTAGAAAGGAACTACATGATGTATGAAATATCTAAGAAGCTGCGCAAAAGGCCTTGGATACATTCCGCATCACGTCAAGACTGGTGGAGGAGTGCAGAGCGAAGATAAAGAGATTTGATGAAATCAAGAAGTGATATCTGCACTGAGTGCCACGAAGCATAGAAGGCAAAAGGAAGCAGTGGACAGGCTCGCGAATAAAGGGGGAGAATTTCGCTTTTAGTGCCAGAACGTTTTTGTGGCATAGCCTACCACATAATCCGTAAAGAGATTTGGATAAAACATACAGCGCCGTTGCTGTAAGATAGTAAACTCTCACAGGCTTAAGCTAACAAAATGTTGGGTAGCTATAACCCAAATTGGTCTTGCTTGATATTGGGACTAAGAAGAAGCAATGTGGAAAACCATTACGGGGTTCCTAACAGGGACATCTTAAGAATAGAAGAGGATGACAGCTGCAGGCTTTGTGAAGAAGCGATTTAGACCCCGTGGCATCTTCTCAACGAATGCAGTGCAATGATGCGACACAGAAGAAAAAAACATATGGGAACGCACGCGATTTCGGAATCAGCGCGATATTTACTGAATCCACTCGATTTCATTAAGTTCTTAGGAGCCCAAAGCCAAATTCGGAGGGAAGCTCAATAGATCCAGATGGGTCAAGAGCTAATAAAATACACCCAATTTCTTATCATCCTATCCTATCTTATCAAAGCCAAAAAATACTTCTGTAGTCCAAGAATGAACGAGAACGAACGATGAAGATGAGAAGCAAACCTTATTTAAAAAAAAATTCCATGAACGTTAGCATCTCTCAACTCTCTTTTATGGGAACTTGGCGTTGAGTTGTTAGCCCTCCTCCCAACAAAAACAATTTTATAGATCCTGTTTATAAAAATTCGGCCAAAGACAATCAAACAGCGGTCAGTCTTAGGGCCACATAGTATTACTTCAGGGCCTACAAACAGTTGCTTGTCGTCGCGCATTAACTTTCGTTCTTTTTTTCGAATGTGCAAAGCTAATGCTTAATTACTGTGTAAACTTTTAGTTTGCCATTCCAAATGAATGAGTGAACTCCTCATTAGAAAATCGACAAGTGAATGCCCTGAAATCAAGCTTGTCCACTTTTTTAAGTTTCTTTTTAACCCAAAAACCGATTCTCGCCTTTGCATGACTTTTCCTGACAAACAAAAATCCAAGCACAAAAAATTTAATTTTGCACTCTCAGTTTTTAAATTGTAAGCTTCACATACTTTTACGACCAATTAACTACTAATTGTGAGAATTACTTTACAAATGCGATGATCGGAAAATAAGTGACAATGACATTTGCAATTATTCCAGACGAAACGCGCACAAGATAGTATGCAAAAATAGACGTCTGCACGTTTGTCTGTTTACTGCCAAAACCTTGCGGAACTAATTTATTATTCGTTTAATTGACTTAAATTTGCGCTGCCAAAAGGTTACTCCCTATGACGGGCACAGCATGTATAAAAGCAGCCGATATCTTCCATATAACCATCAGTGGTTGTTTCGAGAACAATTCGGAAACATTAGGCGAACATTTGGCTTGAACATGAGAATCTTTGTCGCTGTCATTCTAACTGCAACTTTGTGCTCTGCCGCCTTGGTAAGTTCATTATTGTGTTTTTTTTTTATTTTTAATCTGAAACTTAAATTTTCTATAGAATGACTCGAACAAGTCCGAACAAGAGGAGATCGGTCGAGTTTGCATGCAGGAGGAAAATATTAGCCCCGGCGAGTTGAAGTTTGTGTTCTCGGGGAATCTTAAGCGGAATGACACAAACATCAAGGAAAACATGAAATGTTTCATTCGATGCTTTCTGGAGAAACAGGGCTTCATGAAGAGTGGCATCATTCAAGATGATGTTATGACGAAGAAGTTGTCAGACAATCCGGATCTATCACAAAAGGATCAACTGGGTAAAAACCTATCCGAGTGTAAAAATCTCAAGGGGGCCAACGAATGTGACACAGCTTTCATGGTCTTAGCTTGCCTACACGAGCGCAAAGTTATTTTTGGTTAAAAGAGTGTATTGGCAGGATGTCGAGGTCTGTTATTCATTGAGATGTACTACTACAGTTTTTGTGTGAATTGAGTTTTTTATATATATATTGTATTTTGGTTGTATGGTGATCAAAAATTATTGCTGCAATAAACGGGAAAAGGAATATAATATTTTTCAATTACAAGATAATAATTTAAAAAATATTTTGAAGTTATAAGAGATATATAATATATATCTTTAGATTAACTTGATTTATTTTCTAATTTTTTTTATGCAATATCGTTGTTGTAAAGTAAAATACATTTTAGATTTTTTTTTACCTCATAAAGCTTTTTGTGAAATTGGGGAAAAAATATTGATGATAATGGAGACAGAAGTAATATATTATATATTAATAAAAAGTGTATACATAAAATCAAAAACCACCTAACGCAGCTTTGGCTATCTTTGTTATTGGTAAAAACAACAATCCTTCCGGCCCAACTACATGAAATCACCGTAAGTGCTTGATATCTTAGAAAAACTTGGTCTGAACCTGTGTAAGTCGAAACCCAGTAGATGTGAAGGACATGAATGTACGTTTTACATCAAAAATCGAATGGTGAATGGGCTGTGTTGCAGTATTGTGCCTTTAGAATGATTGAATAAGTGTTTGATGGCTATCTTGGAGACAGATAAAACAAATAGACTCATGGTTAAGAGAGGAAGAACCGAAAATTGAAACATACATCAAGACAATCCTGTGTGCAGATTTAAAAGACAATTGTACGTATATCATCTGATGCTAGCTGTTAAGGGGAGTTTTGCTATGACCCTTCCAAAGCAAGTTTTGGCTACCTTCCTTAACACATTATTATATTTAGTTCTTGTGACGTTACAATGTCTCACTCTACTGAGGTACATGTTAAAAAAGTTGAATGTTAAATGTCACACTTTTACGTCACTATTTTATGCCCAGTTTTCTATATTTAAAATGTGTTGCTAGCTATACCGGTTTGTAAATATGTTTGATGTTAAAATTTTACATTTTCCACCCCTCTCTCTCAAAGGGTTGTTGGTGGTTTCCATTATATCTATAACCTTCACCCACCTACCAATAAAAAAATTGAAAATTTTATAAAAATCGCTTGGTGAGTTTTCATAAAAAACAACGCCATGAAACTTTATATCTATTATATAGATCATCATCATATTTGGCTCTAAAACCAGGGTAATTCTCTGTAAGACTTTTCTCTCGAACGCGGCTAAGAGGTCAGAATGCTTTTTGCTAAGCACCCAAGTCTCGGATAGATATGTAAATACTGGTATGACCATTGTCTTATATACCAGCAACTTGGATGTTATGGTTAAATTCCTGGATTTGAAGAGTTTTGACAGACTATAGTAGGCTTTGTTGGCTTTAAGCAACCGTGCACGTATTTCTGGTTCCATGCTGTTATCGCTTGCTATAGTTAACCCAAAATAGCCAAAGGATTGCAGTACTTCAAATTCGTGGTCCACTATTTGAATTGAGAGACCAATGTTGGATCTTCTACTCGCAGACGTGGCCACCATGTACTTTGTTTTGCTCTCATTTATGTGCAGCCCCAGATTTCGTGCCCCTTGCTCGATTTGGATGAAAACTTCCTGTACAGCTCTTCGGTTTCTACCAAGGATGTCGATGTCGTCTGCGTAAGCTAGTATCTGAATGGACTTAAAGTAGATTGTTCCTCTCGCCGTTACGTCAGAGTATTGGATAAATTTCTCTAAAGCCAGGTTGAAGAGGACGCAGGCAAGTTCATACCCTTGTCGGAGCCCGTTAAAGGTGTTGAATGGGCTTAATAGTGATCTGGAAATTTTTACATGGCTTACAACATTGGTCATAATCAACCTAAATAGTCTTGTCAGTTTATTTGGGATGCCGTATTCTCTCGTGGCTTTATAAAGTTCTACTTTGGCTATGCTATCATAGGCGGTTTTAAAGTCTGTAAATGGTGTGAAACTCTAGACATTTTTCCATCGCCTGCCTAAGTGTGTAAATATAATCAGTTGTTGATTTTCCTGGGATGAAGCCACACTGATATGGAATGATGACTTTAGCGTATGGGGTTATCCTCTCTTGAAGAATAGAGGAGAACAACAAAGTTATACGACAATAATTGCTGCATGTTGTGACATCTTGTTTCTTATGTATGGACACCTCTTCGCTAGTATTCTGGCATCACTTCTTCCACCCATACTTGCACTATTAGTTCATGAATTGCTTGGTGTATTGCGGGGCCTTCTGTTTTAATCAGCTCCGCTGGGATACCATCAGCTCCCGGGGAATTATTATTTTTTAGCCTATTTATCGCTATTTGCGTCTACGCTTGTTGGCGGCAGCATAATAAGGCCTTGGGTCATTGGTGGAGCCTCCAATTCCCCATTTAGCTGGCCATTTAGCAATTCATGAAAGTGCTCTTCCCATCGCTCTCAGATGCCTTTGAGATCGGCGAGCAGATTACCCTTTGTCTTTGCAGTATATGAAACGAGGTGTATATTTTGCTTCATAGCGCGGACTCTTTGGTAGAACTTTCTCGCCTGGTGCTGTCCTCGCTCTCTGCACTGTTCTAGTTCATGGAGGAGATTCTTCTCCCAGGCTGCTTTCTTTCACCGGTTAACTGTTCTTTCATATCCTCTGAGCTCTTTATATTCATCTTCGTGTGCCCGCGTTCTATGAGATTGTTGCATTGCTTGGTACGCATCATTCAACATACATTCGTCATATTTCTTTCATACTTTCTGACAGCAATAATTATATTTTAAAGCGAATTACATTCCATTTACATTTGCTCTGAAGCAGCGAGCAGGTGCGATAGCAAAACCGTTTACAGAATCATCAAAGATCTGACAGCTGCTCCCCACTCTAGCCAACATCCGGTAAAATGCCTTGATGGTGCCGTACTCGTTTCAGATGAGGATCAGTTCAAGCGATGGAAGGAGAATTTTTTTACGGTTCTTAACTGTATATTCGTCAACAATATGCAGCCAAATCAAACGGATCTGCCAGAAGTAACAATTTCCCCAATTCGCACCTCAAATCCAAGTAAAGATGAGATCGCTACCGCAAATAACGCACTTAATAACAACAAGTCGGTAGAACTAGATGGTATACCCTCAGAGCTGCTGCGTGCCGCTCCAATGACATCAGCAGAGCTTTTATATCCTCTTGTAGAGAGAGCTTGGGAGGCAGAAAGTTTCCCCGACGAGTAGAAGAAGGAAGTGATTGTCAAGCTCCGTAAAAAACGTAGTCTTATGAAGTACGAAAACTGGAGAGGCATTTCTTTCTTCCTGCAGTTGCAAAGGTAATAGCCAAAGTAGTACTTGAACGAATTAGTGAACATCTGATACAAAATACTCGGTGCCGATCCAGACGGTTTCCGCCCAGGATTCTCCTGTGTCGACCACATAAACACCCTACGAATCAGTATTGAACAGTGCATTGAATTCCGGTCACCACTGCACCTGCTATTCATCGATTTTGAGAATGTGCTGCATAGAGGAAAGCTGTCAGAGGAGGAGGTGGGTTACGATCCTTTTTTTGTTGGTGTTTAGCGATGTACTTCGCGCAGCTTTATCTACTGGAAACGGAGGAATTCTTGGACTCTTCCATCTCAACTCAAACATCTGGACTACGATGACGACGTTTGTTTACTCTAACACAGGATTATGAAGCTGCACCAAATGACAACAAGTGTGGAGAGGGAGGCAAATGTTGCGGGTTTGAAGATCTGCCAAAAGCATCAACCTCGGCACTAGCTCAGTAACTAAAGTTAACATTGCTGGACGATTGGTAGAGAGAGTAGAGAGTTTCCAATATCTTGGGAGTATTGTCTCCACCGAAGGTGGCACCGAAACGGCAAAGCAAAATCAGTGTTTGGAATGATGTCCATGATATGGCGAAGCAATGCGATCAGCTTAAACACCAAGCTGCGACTGTTCCGCTCAAATGTTTAATCTGTGCTGTTGTATGGGTGCAGCACTTGGAAGGTGACCGCTACTATCACAAAAAGTTTACAAACATTTGTAAATAGGTGCCTACGGAACATCTTAAGGGTTTTCTGGCCTAACCGTATCTCTAACGAACATCTTTACCAGAGAACGGGTCAGGAACCAATAGGCATAACCATCCAACGGCGGAAGTGGCAGTGGATTGGTCATACACTCCCAAAAGGCGACAGTTCCATAGTAAACTACGCAATGCAATGGAATCCGTTATCTCAGGATGGTAAAAGCACGGGTCGTCCGAGAAATACATGGCGCTTGAGTTGAGTTAAGGAGGGGGCACGACAATTGTGGAATAGTTGGAGAGAGTTGAAGCTCATTGCCAGGAACCGTACGCGATGGCGCGTAGGCGTTGTAAAGACCCTAGGACTTACAAGGGGATATATGACATAAGGAAAGTAAATATAATTACATTCGGAATCATTGAATAGGTGACATACAAATGAACGTTCTTCTTTAAGCTGTTCTGATAATTTATTCTTTTCTCGCTGTTGAGAGAAATTTTTTTTTTAAATTCTATTATTTAAGCTTTCTGCAATTTGAAACTAGTAAAAATAATTCTAATATTAACCTTTGTGACTGGTTTGTCAAAAATATGAAAATATCAGAAGCGGTTTACCATATCTCGCATATCCTCAGACGATTTTACTACTGCACCTGTCTGCCAGCCATGTAAATAGATGACAGCTTCCTTTTCCCTGACTTCCATATAGAGTTTATATTATTTACTTAGTGAATGCAATCAGGAAAAACAACAACAATTATCTCAAACTGCTGATGAGAAGTCATAAAATCAACCCCGAAAGGTCGGAATTGCGAACGGCTACGACAACGAAAGAATTATAAGTAAAGGATTTCCACATTGCCTACAGCAACTGTAAGGGAATGCAAATTTCTGTGTTATTGTTCTCTACAGAAGAAGCAAAATTAATAAATAAATAAATAAATACAAAATAAAAACAAAAAAACATAAAAACTCCAAGTTTGCAATAAAAATTCACCCCATTGATGGCATTCATCATCATCCAGACGAAGCAACACAACCAACCTGTTCAAAAGACTGACTGAATGATGGTGGTAAAGCTGCTGCTTGACTGCATGCAAATTTCCTGACAAATGAAGCATCCAAACAACAACAAATTGAGTAAAAATAAACAAATAATGAAAAGAATGCTTTTCTATAAATATGCGCAAGGGAGCAATGCGCTGAGTATACGAATACGAAGAAAATCTGTGGCCCCAATCCGAGGGCGGCCAACAGGATTAAAACCAATGTAGAGAAGCATCAACTGAACAGAACAGAACAGCGCCTCATTAATGCGATTGTGTGAGCCTCATTTCAGTGTTTTCCTGTTTCTGTTGCGAGCACTACAACCTCCTGCCCCGGTTTCCTATCGTCGATTTATAAGCGACCTTTTCGCTTCGTTTTCAATCGTCCATTCCCAGTCAGTCAGTCATTCATTTGGTTCGTTCATTGACTCATTCATACGGAATAACTCTTCGAGGATTCAGGCCGCACACAGTAACTGTACTGAATATTCTGTCAATGTAGGTAGGCAGCGCAGTCATTTTTATCCCCTAAAGCATTTCCGTTTTCTTTCTCATCGTCCTCGTCCTCATGGGGGCGGCATCGGCATGGTCGGAGTGTTCGTTCTCGCACAAAAGTTCGCTAGAGTTCGTCAATACGGAAGAAGAAGGATCCCCAGCTCCAGCGTCAATGTCGTCTGGGGATGGCTGTCTACTACCATCAGGTGAGGATTGAATGAGATTTCATGAGCAGTTTCCAGCGCGATTAATGCGTATTTTTTTCATACTCGTACATGTCAACTCAGCTGGTGCTTGTCGTACTGGTGGTGCCTATTCCGTCTGGTATCGCACCTTTTCAGTTATGTACAATTCTGCAGCAGTCGGCCGAGTTCAACTGGCCGCTTTTGCAGGAAGCTGTAATATCGGAATATTATGGAAACATTCAAATGTGTATGTGAAGTTTAGTTAAAGTCGGAGCAGGAGCAAATGTAAACAAAGCAAAAAGCGGTGAACGGCTCAGGTGAATGCAGGTGAAGTTGGCAGAGAGAGAGAGCAAACAAAAATAAACCATTCGTTGGGATGCCTAAGCTGGAATTTAATTTTAATGCATCGCCTCACACTGATGCTTGGAAGCGACCGACAAAGAGGAACGTACTGAAAGTATATTGCAATCCTCTCTATAGGAATGTAAATTCCAATACTTTGCCTTATGATGACTTGGACGTTATAATATTTAACTCTTCATTAGGCAATGACTTGGTTGGTTTGTTACGACTTGTCAAATGGACAAAAAACCCCGTTTTTTTATTATATAAAGTATGTACATTAATTTCTTTAAATGGTTTGGTTTGGAATATCTGCATAATCGAGCATATTGTATCGAAGCTAAATATTACAGCAATGCGATATGGTCAACAATCACTGCTTACAAAATTGTTGGAAAATATCGAGGATTCTTGCAATAGTAGATTTCCTTCTGATCAGACGTATTACAGATCTATTTGTCTCATGCTTAACATTTGGAAAGTACTTGATGTGGTCACATGTAATTTAATTTTATACGCGTGCGAAAGTTTGGATTCAGATGAAATTTGACAATGCACGCTGTGGCTGAATCCGGCATGATTTCATGTTCTAACTGACATCTAATTTGTTATAGGAATACGGCTACCTGGATATCGAAATATCCTTCAACAAGTTTGGGTGTGTACCGACTCGATTGTTTAGAAATTTATACGATGGGTGTTTCTAATTCTTCTTCTTCTTCTTTATTTAAGAATACATCCTGTTCTATAACAACGTATTCTAATGGAAATGTAACATATGATAAATAAAGTTAATGAACGAGTAACGTTGCTCATTGTTGGTCGGTCGAGCCTGATATCCAGCATTCGTGCCATCTTTTCGGTGGACGCCATTATGGCCGCGGGTTGTTTATTGTGCCCTCTAATGCCATTTTGCCAAGCTATTTTGAGGCATCCATTGGACGTGGACTCTCCACATCCTTCTTCTGGTTCTCGTACATCGTGTGATATCGTCTGCTTTGAAGATGATTTCTCGTATTTCGTTCGTTTCTCTATCTAGGCGTGTCTATCCAGCAATAGATCTTAAGGTGGTTGACAACTGTTGAACTGTGCTGGTGTCTGCGCGAGTTTCTTCTAGGTATGTTATTATTGGCCGGATGCCAGTTTTGTATATTCTCATTTTACTGTCATCTATTTCGCCACATAGTATTTCTCAGATAGCCTGAGATTGTAGCGGCTTTGTTGGCTTTTGCTTTTGCTTCTATATTCAAATCTCTGCTGCTTGTTATATGGGAACCTAGGTAGGTGAATTCTAGGACTTGTTTATTGGTTTATTGTTTACTGTCAATTTGCATCTTTGGTTTCGTTCCTTTGATTTGGTTTTATCAACCAATATCTCCATATTGTAGGAGATTGATGCATTTTGAAATGTATTTAGCAGTCTTTGCAAATTGTCTTCCGTTTCACCAATGAGAACTGCGTCATCTGCATAGCATATCACTTTAAATCCGCTGTTTGACATGCGATAGCCAGGTGTAGCTGTTTTGACCTCTTCGATCATAGTTTACATGATAATGTTGAAGTTAATAGGAATCATATCGGTCCTCCTAGCGTTAACACTGATTGGTGTTCTGTTATTAGTGTTCAGTTCTTTAATGATAGCTAGTATTAGCATTAGGTGAAATGCCCTTTGCTTTCAAAACCGTGATGACATCATGTAGTCGAACACGGTCAAAAGCTTTTGTTAGGTCGACGAAGCACATGTACGCAGGCTTTTTGAATTCTAGAGATTTTTCATATATTTCTCGTACCATGAATATGTCGTTAAATTGGAGGATCCACCAATAACCGAACACCACACTATGCTGCCGCCACCACGCATAGACGAAGTTAGCAGAGCGATAAATCCATTGACTAACGCAGACGATATTGACATCGTTGGCAGAAACCCAAGAGCTGTACAGCAAGCTTTCATCCAGATCGATCAGGCGGCACGAAATCTGCGGCTGCAAATAAATTAGAACAACAAAGTACGTGGTGGCCATGTCTGCGAGTAGAAGATCTAAAATTGGTCCCTCAATTCAAATAGTTGAGCGCGAATTTGAAGTAGTGCAATCCTTTAACTATCTCAGGTTAACTGTAGCAGCCGATAACAGCTTGGTCCAAGAAATACCTGCACGGTTGCTTAAAGTCAACAAAGCCTACAACTGTCAAGTCAAGACTCTTCAAATCCAGGAACTTAACCATAAAATCTAAGTTGAAAAGTCTTACGGAGTATTGTTGGCCCCGTATGTGAGAAAGGACGATTCCGGGTATTTTATAATGATGAGATCTACGAGCGTTACCGCGATGTCGACATTGTGAAGAGAATTTAGCTCGATGGGCAGGACACCTAGCTCGCATGAGCGAAGATGAAGATTATCCTGCATGACAGCGAGGTCGGCCAAGGCTACGCTGGAAGGATGGCATCGACTACGACGCCCAAGGTTTAGGGATGCCAATCTGGATGCCAGCGGCTCAAAATCGGGACAGGTGGTGAGATTTTTTGCGGGAGGCCAGGACCGGACACCGGTTGTAGTGCCAAATATGATGATGATATCGGATTCAGCAAAACCCTAGATGTAAAATAAAATTTGCTCACATCGGCAGATTGACAAGGTACAACATAAAAAGGAGTGTTGAATCGGTGTTAGGGACGAACAGAAATAAGGTAGGGGTAATATAACGAAAAGTAGTTAGTAGTAGATGTCATCATGGGGGTATAAAAGGAACAAGGTGTTCCCCGATCGATAATGGAATACTAGCAATTAGAATTAAGAAATTGCTTACTTTTAGTATTAAGTAGCAGTAGAAAGATTACACCACTTACTGGTGCTGTAGTCAAACCTGTTTGCTTGGGATTGCACATAGCATTTATTTTTAGAAGAGATAACTCAATACATATCAGAATGGGGGTCGTTGTAAATATGAACTGTTCTGGTCTTTGCTAGATATTTCTGTATATACGATTGGAAGTCTCTGGATTGTTTTTAATAAGTAGGTGGCGTTTGCCGTAGAGATTTCATTCATTGTTTAGAATTCAACCAGTCAAGCTCAAAATGTACTGGAAAGAATGTAAAGCTACTACCAATTAAAAAGCCTAAATTTCGTAACAATATATTAGGGCCTTCAAGATCTCCTACAGTATTCGATATTTTTGTGTGGGGAAGAACGAAAGAACTGGTTTATTCAACGGAAATAGCAACTAACTTTATGTGAATTAGAAGAGCGTATTCTTGAAGGATCATCAGAAGTGAGACAGTAGTTAGCGTCAATAAACCTTTGCAGTGAAATAGCAAAAACGGAATCTAGCATGCATACAAAACCAAGGACGACACTTTGAGCACCTGTTACAACTGTTTTAGTACACACATAACATAAAATTTATCTAAAACCACACAAAATCATGGAAAATAAAACCCATTCTTAAATTTTACCTGCTGCAGGTTTTCCCAAATACCTTTAACATAAAATCAATAGGTTTTCCCACAAACTCGTAGATGATTTTTAGTTTTATTATTGTTACGTTTATAAGAAAAACATAGTTAAGCATTATGTTTGTTACGCATTTTGTGGAGAAAATTGACCTCAAAATCAAAAATTAGCATGGGCAAGAAAAAATAGGAACAGGAATAGAAATTGGATATCTGAAGACCCAAATAAGATATCAACTTTGTTTAAGTTACAAGTTACAAGGGCAAGTATTTCTTCCTAAGCGAAGATTCTACCGTTAGTATTAAGAGAGCAATTTCCATTAACATGGGTCAGGGTACACCGAAGTAAGCTTTTTCTGAAATCCCCGATAAATAATGATGTCAACATTCGAGACAACATACTGTAGGACAATTTATTTCTTAGAATATACCCAATAATCATTTCGCAAATTATAGGGGACACCCTGTATAATAGCGATAAAAGATTTGGGTTTAAATTATCTTCCTACAGTCGACTTCTGCCAAAGCTAATCACAGCGAACAACAGACCTTGCCTTTGCTTTGGCGTCAATCTGCTGAGCAAACAAAAATAAAATTTTGAACATTAAACTACTTAGCAAGTCGTAGGTAGGATGAACATCTGTATCTTATCATCTCCGACTAATCCAACAAGCGAAGCAATATTTTAAAATGCCTGCTAGCTCTGCTCCGGAATCTGATAAAAATAGGAGGCCCCAAGAAATTCATGAAGCAATTCATGGGAGCAAGAAACTATGCCAGAAGGCTGGCGAAGAGGCATCCTGTGCTCCATATATAAGAAGGGAGACAAAATGCAGCAATTATCGTGGTATAACGTGGTTGAGTACCGCGTATAAGATTTTCTCCTCTATAGCCCCGTACGCTTAAGTAATCATTGGTACATACCAGTGTGGCTTCTCACAGGCAAATTAACAACTGATCAGATTTAGACCTTTAGGCAGGTGATGGAGAAATGTCTAGAGTATCAAAACTCACTACACCATCTTTTTATAGACTTTAAAGCCGCCTATAATAGCATAGCCAGAGTAGAACTTTATAAACCCATGAGAGAATTCGGCATCCCTAATAAATTGACACGAATATGTGTCAATATTACATATATGACCAATGTTTTAAGCCAAGTAAATCCGGATCACTATAAAGCCAATTCAACATCTATAACGGGCTCCGACAAGTGAATGGACAGGCCTGCGTCCTCTTCAACCTGGCATTGGAGAAAGTGATCAGAGACTCTGACGTAACGGCGAGAGGAACAATCCTCTATAAGTCCATTCAGATACTGGCTTACGAAGACGATATTGACATCGTTGGTAGAAACTAAAGGGATCTACTGGAAGCTTTCATCTAGATCGAGCAGGCGGCAATCCTTTAACTATCTTGGGTCAACTGTAGTAGACGACATCAGCATTGGAACCAGAAATACGCGTAAGTTTGCTTAAAGCCAACAAAGCCTACTATAGTCTGTCAAGACTCTTCAAATCCAGGAACTTAAACATAACATGCAAGCTGTTGATATATTAGGCAAAGTTCATATCAGTAATTACATATGGATCCGAGATTTGGGTGCTTAGCTAAAAACATTCTGATCTCATAGCCGCGTTACGGATAACTGTTGGCCCCGTATGTCAGGAAGGACGATGATGAGATCTACGAGCGTTACCGCATGAGCGAAGTTACAAACAACTTTCAACTTGGGTTGTTTTCCTTCGGTCGTCGCTTTTTTTTTGAATATCTTCTAGGTAAAAACATAGCGTTGGATACGCCCTTCTCATCAGCAGATATTTGATTTCGCTAAGTTATTTGAAAAAAGCTATTCATGTAAGGTGTAAAATATAATTTTTAATTTACTCTTGGTAAAGTGTGAAACAATCAATGCACAAAATAATGGTAAAAGGAACTTTTCCTTCAAATAAATATTGAGCTCTTTGCAATTTTTCATTGCTGTATTCGAATTGTGTGTTCCATAATATTTTCACCCAATTGAGCTGTTTTCAAAATTTTGTCTTGTTTCCAGGATCGTTTTATTGTAGATTTCCAGCGTCGTTGGTTGATAAGTATTTCGTCTGCCAGACAATCTTACCTAATAGCCGGTAAGAGATTGTGGATAAATTATCTTACAGACGACTTCTGCGAAAACTTATAACAGCGAACAAGAGACTTTGACTTGGCGTCAAACTGCTGAGCAAACAAAAATAAAATTTTGAACATTAAATTACTTAGCACAGTCATAGGTATGATGAATGTTTGTATCTTATCATCTCCGACTAATTCAATAAGCGAAGTGATATCTTAAAATGTTAGCTCTGCTGTGATCATTCATTTATTTTGACTGAGACTTTAATATACGACCATTATCTAGGTGAAACTTAATCTATTAACCAACATAATTTTTCATCCTGGAGATACAGAAGTCTTCTGTTTGCAGCTAGTTTTTTTCAGTTCTAAGTTAAAAATCTTAACTAAGATCGTAAATAATCATCAACCGTGTTGAAATCGTGTAGCGTTAGTGATATACTCGTATGTTTGCGCCACCTTTTTGGAAATGTACTCGTAGCTGTATGTACATATACATTTTTGTGAAGCAGGAACTGGTTGCTCAAAAGAAACCAGTTGGGTTACTTAATTTTTTTGCACTAAAGCATAGGCAAACAACAAGTGACATTTTAGGATTGTAAATTTTAGTTATCTCTCGGCAAATTTTTCCATGATAAACGTTTATAGAAATGGTATAAAAGCCCCTCACCAGATCACGATCACTCATAGTAGTGTCTTCAAGTGTCAAGTGAATATTTAAGTTTTCTCCTCATCGTCAATCCGCAAACTATTATCGGTCGCAAAGTAAAGCCGAAAAGAAAATGTCACCAATTTATTTGCTGGTTTTTCTAAGCCTTGTGGTCTTTTTACAAACGAAAGCCAATCTGAACCAAGAATATCTTTTGATTTCAAATGCTGTACGTTTATTTGTTAAAGGAGATTGCAGTGCGGCCGAGAAAGAGATGCTTGAAATGAACTTTCGACCAATCGATATTGATAGAATAGTTGATCAAAGCTATCTATGGGGTGGAGTTTTTAATTTTTTTGAGCTTAACGAATGTGCTCAGAAATTGAGTGACCCTACGACTAAACATCGATTTTTGATCTTTTTGTGGCAACAAGTTCTTACTCACTCTAGTCCAATCACAAATCTCAACATATATGTATCTTATCTAGATTCACTTTCCAAACTCATCGATGACACAAAAGCTTACGAAGAAATCAGACAGAGGGCAGTGCAGTTACGCGAGAGAGTGCAATCAGATTTGGAAACTAAAGCTACCGAACAGCTTAAGGATATTGTGTTGTCTGGATTATGTTCGAATACGACCGATTTTGAAATGATGACCACATTATTGGTAGAATTCAACAAGGATATTGCCGGTCAAATTTTGAGTTTAGTTATAAAATATGCTTTTGATGAAATGTCCAATCAGGATCTCCTTCGCTGTGTGGTGAACAGCACAGATGTATCACTTACCGCTACAGCTTTGTATTCTTTTTACATGAGTTTCAAGCCATATCAAGATAGTGACAAACAGACAACAATGCTTCTTGCTTACTTCTTATCGCGTGTGCAATTTGAACAAGAAAAAGCTAAACTAATATCTGGAATCGATGAAAACCCTGTTATCTATATAATTAACCAACTACCCTTTGATATACAGAGATTATATTTTGATAAAAGATTTTGCCTTCGGAATTCTGCATATGGGGAATACATGTACTCGCCCATTGGTGACAAGCAGGGTGCTACTCGTCTACGCTACGTCCTCACCCTGGTCGATAAAAGCGCTGACAGACAAAGTTACTGGCTTGCGAGGCAATATCAAAGTGCAGAGTTTACGTTTCAGTTTATTAATCAATTTAATAATGAGTACTTGGTTGTGTCCGATTTGGAGCACCTAGATTCCGAAGTATTGGACTATAGCTACAACAGCAGCAAAATATATCATGACGCAATGACATACATAAAAGGATTAAATGACGGTCTGCAAACCGCATGGAATCTTCAACCGAAGGATGATGGTTTTATAATCACGAATTTACATTCGCAGGAATATCTGTGCTCATTTAATTTAAAAAGGGACACAGTCAGGCGATTTGTTGTAACATCATCAGTGTTCAACAACTGGTATACTTTAAATAGTGACAATTGTTTGTGGCAAATTACGAATTGCTAAGTTACAGTTAAGTGTATTACTTTTATGAAATATATCTGCTATAAATAAACAAATGTTGATCATAAAAGGCAATTTTGCTATATATTTTTTTGATTGGTAGAAAAAATTCATGGTTCATTCATTCGTTTCCCGACGTGCAAAGGGGAAATGGTTTGCATTCGTCACAAAACAGAGGGAAGAGATGAATTGCCAGTTTTCAGTTTTTAAAATTTAAAATGATGCATTACAAGTAAGTTCTTTGAGTATAAGTAGTTGGAACGTTTCTACACTGTCTCTTTTCCATGTCGTCATACTGACGCGTAGAGTAAGGTGAGGAGGATTTAACAAATTTGTGAACGTTTGCCAATATTTTAAAATTCGACCGAAATATGGTGTGAGGAACAAAATTCTTCTGGCCGAATTTCGTTTACACAGAACATGCCATATAACTTTTTTCCCAAATTCGGATGCACCCTGTACCCACGCAGTGCAGCCACCAAACGCATATGAAAGTAAAATAGCCAAAACAACATCACGCCACCGTACTGTCCAATCACAGCGCAGCACGTCAATAAGAAGTCGGTCTTTTCTTCCTGTGCTGTTCGGATCACGCTGTGGTAAGTCATTGTTAATAATAAAACTATTTCACTGATATCGCTGCCGACGTCTCTGATTCTGTCACTCGTACGACGTAACTTCGCTGTGTGGGCTCCCTACAGCTGGTTACGCTGGTACATTCCAGCATATAGCAGCCGACGTCTCTGCTTCCGTCACTAGTACGATGTAACTTCGCTGTGTGGGCTCCTTACAGGTTGTTACGCTGGTACATTCCAGCATATCGCTGCCGACGTCTTTCCCTGCTTCCGTCACTTAACTCGTACGACGTAACTTCGCTGTGTGGGCTCCCTACAGGTTGTTACGCTGGTACATTCCAGCATATCGCTGCCGACGTCTTTCCCTGCTTCCGTCACTTAACTCGTACGACGTAACTTCGCTGTGTGGGCTCCATACAGGTTGTTACGCTGGTACATTCCAGCATATCGCTATATCGCTGCTGACGACTTTCGCTGCATTCGCTACTGTCCTCACGTGAAGGCCCACGTCACTTAACTCGTACGACGTAACTTCGCTGTGTGGGCTCCCTACAGGTTGTTACGCTGGTACATTCCAGCATATCGCTGCCGACGTCTTTCCCTGCTTCCGTCACTTAACTCGTACGACGTAACTTCGCTGTGTGGGCTCCCTACAGGTTGTTACGCTGGTACATTCCAGCATATCGCTGCCGACGTCTTTCCCTGCTTCCGTCACTTAACTCGTACGACGTAACTTCGCTGTGTGGGCTCCTTACAGGTTGTTACGCTGGTACATTCCAGCATATCGCTGCCGACGTCTTTCCCTGCTTACGTCACTTAACTCGTACGACGTAACTTCGCTGTGTGGGCTCCCTACAGGTTGTTACGCTGGTACATTCCAGCATATCGCTGCCGACGTCTTTCCCTGCTTCCGTCACTTAACTCGTACGACGTAACTTCGCTGTGTGGGCTCCCTACAGGTTGTTACGCTGGTACATTCCAGCATATCGCTGCCGACGTCTTTCCCTGCTTCCGTCACTTAACTCGTACGACGTAACTTCGCTGTGTGAGCTCCCTACAGGTTGTTACGCTGGTACATTCCAGCATATCGCTGCCGACGTCTTTCCCTGCTTCCGTCACTTAACTCGTACGACGTAACTTCGCTGTGTGAGCTCCCTACAGGTTGTTACGCTGGTACATCCCAGCATATCGCTGCTGACGACTTTCGCTGCATTCGCTACTGTCCTCACGTGAAGGCCCACGTCACTTCATCGAAGCTCTCGTCGCTTCTCACCACACTTCGTCAAGGATACGTCGAGGCTCTCGTCGTCACTCACGTCAAAGATCACGCCGCCGAGCACATCGGAATTCAGATTCCTAGTCTACCTACTCATTTGAAATACGAAACTTGTAAAATCTTTTGAATAAACATTAAGTTGAATTAAAATAATATCCCAAATCCCGAAAATAATAAATTTATTGTAACGACCTTATTCTTCTGAACCCCGGCAACCCTGAGTTTCCCCCATCTGGGAAAACTCCGTTACTATGGTCGAATGCAGGTACAGCCAAAAGGTGCCAAAAGTATTAGATACCATTTAATAATCGTCTTTTATTTTCTACATGCACCTCTTGTGGTAAGATTTTGACATCAGCGTCCTGAACAATTATTTCTCCCAGTTTTTTTTGGTACTCCCAAGTTTCTGATTTTCTGCAGTGTTCTACAGCTCCAATAGAAGCTCCCCTTGTTTAGTCATTCTTATGTGCTTTACTGATCGCCGATCTCAAAGGCATCTTAGAGAGATGGGAAGAGCACTTTCATGAGTTGCTTAATGGCCAGCTAGCTGAGAAATGGAGGCTCCACCAATGATCGAAGACCACACTATGCTGCCGCCACCACGCATAGACGAAATTAGCAGATCGATAAATCGGCTCAAAAGTAATAAGGCCCTGAGATCTGATGGTATCCCAGCGGAGCTGATTAAAACAGGAGGCCCCGCAATACACCAAGCAATTCATGAACTAATAGTGCATAGGAAGAATGATAGGAAGAAGCGATGCCAAAAACTGGCGAAGAGGCATCCTGTGTCCCATACATAAGAAGGGAGATATAACAAAATGCAGCAATAATCGCGATATAACGTTGTACCGCGTAAAGGATTTTCTCCTCTATCCTTCTAGAGAGGACAGCCCCATACGCTAACTTCATCATTGGTCCATACTATAGTGTTGCTTCATCCCCGGAAAAACAACAACTAATCAGATTTACACCCTTAGGCAGTTCATGGAAAAATGTCTAGGGTTTCAAAACTCACCATCAAGCCCATTCAACATTTATAACGGGCTCCGACAAGGGGATGTACTGGCCTGAGTCCTCTTCAGCCTGACGTTGTAGAAAGTTATCCGTAACGTAACGGCGAGAGGAAAAATCGCCTATGAGTCCTGATACTTCAGTTACTGGCTTACGCAGACGATATTGACATCGTTGGTAGCAACAAAAGTGCTGTACAGGAAGTTTTCATCCAGATCGAGCAGGCGGCATGAAGTTTGGGCCACGCCTGCGACTAGAAGATCCAACATTGGTCCCGCAATTAAAATAGTGGAGCGCGAATTTGGAGTAGTGCAATCCTTTAACTATCTCGGGTTAACTGTAGCAGCCAATAACAGCAACGAAGCCTATTGTAGTCTGTCAGGACTCATCAAATCCAGGAATTTAACCATAACATCCAAGCTGCTGGCTTATAAGACAATGGTTATACCAGTACTTAGATATAAATCTGGGAGTTGGGTGCCTAGAAAAAAGCATTCTGACCTTTTACCCGCGTTCGAAAGAAAAGTCTTGGCCCCGCATGTGAGGAAGGACGATTCCGGAGACTCTACAATGATGAGATATACGAGCGTTATCGCGATGTCGACATCGTGAAGAGAATTAAGACCGGAAGGACGTGTAGAACACGACTGCGAGGCCGGCCAATACTGGAAGGATGGCGTAGACCAGATCGCCCAGAGTTTAAGGATACCAAACTGGATGACATCGGATCGAAATTGGGACCGGTGGAGAGACTTTTTGTAGGAAGCCCGGTTGTAGAGGCAAATATGATGATGATATTGATGTTTATTTCATTTCTTTACAAGACAAATAGAAAGTTTTTACATTTTGTTGCAATATATATTGATGATGAATATAGTATTATGTCATTGCATAATAAAAATCGTTTTATTACTTATATCGTGATAGAACGAAAACTTAAAGATAAGGCATAAATTGGTCTAGCCAAAGTTAATAACGTTTACGGGGGTTGTGCAGTCTGCACATGCCGAACATACCTAACAGTTCTACAATAAATTTTTGTCTTGTCTACATTGCTGACTTGCACTTCCTTGCGCATTTTGCCCTTAACCTAAATGTGTACAAAAAATATCTCATATACAGGGTGACTGACACGAAGTGTTACCAACTTCAGACTGTCATTGCTGCCAAACCAGTGATGACAGAGCGCTCAAATTTACACTAATGACGGTTCATTCAATTGTTTACAAGCGCGTACAAAAGCATTTTACAGGGATATATTCAGAAAAAAGGTATCCGCAATGGAATTCAAACGTAATAGTGTGATTGCTCATTATTTGGCTGCAAAACCACAGCCGCAGATTGTTAACCAGTTGAAACATCTGCATGTGAATAAAATGTTTGTGTATCGCACCATAAATCGTTATAACGATACTGGCAGCATTGCAAAACGCCCAAGGTGGTGTACCGAAACGCACTGCAACATCGACGGATATCATTCGGAAGGTGAAGGCTAAATTGGCTCGGAATCCGCGCCGTAGCGGCAGAAAAATGACTCGTGAGGCGAAGATTACGTTCGAACGGATCCAGCACATATTAAGAGATCATCTTGGACTAAAGGCCTTGAAATTCCAAAAAACGCATGGTCTCACCGATGCTAAAAAATAAGTTAGAGTGGAAAGAGCAAAGGAGTTGTTACGCTTGTACGAAAGTGGCGATTTACCGAATTTGGTTTTCTCCGATGAGTCACCGTTCGTTATTGAGGAATATTTGAACAACAAAACGACCTGATTTACTTGCCCGGCCGTTCTACTGAAAATTTGGACCAACGGATTGCCACTCAAAACCAAGCGCCGCCGATGGTTATGGTTTGGGCAGCCGTAACGGCCGAAAGCCGTTCACCGCTCGTTTTTTTGGACCGTGCCATTAAGATAAATTCTCAAATTTATCGGGTCATGTGTTGGTGGGAGCGTTGAAGCCTTGGGCACAAAAAAATTTCGGCCGCAGAGCCTGGACATTTCAACAGGACTCGGCGCCGAGTCATAAAGCGCGCGTCAATCACGATTGGCTGAGAAACAACGTTCCGCGGTTCATTTCCACTGCCCAATGGCCATCAAATTCACCGGATGCAAATCCGCTAGATTTCTCGGTTTGGGGTATTTTGAAGAGCAAGGTTGGAAGAAAAAAATACCAAAGTGTCGATCATCTCAAGCAAACGCTTCGCCGGGAATGGGCAAAATAACCGCAGAGCCACTTCCGTGCTGCATACAATAGCTTTGTCAGCCGTTTGAAGGCCATAATTGCGGCTAAGGGTGCCCAATTCGAAAACTTCTAATGCAATTCGGAAATATAAATATTTGTGAACATTTTTTACTTTGATTCAATAAAATTCATCAAAAAATAAAAATTCTGTGGCGTTTTGTTTTGGTAACATTTCGTGTCAGTCACCCTGTATATACGTTCCATGAGAAAATTCTTAAATTCGTTTAGCCATTTGCGTTGCCGTGGTCGTCGTCGTTAATCAGTGTATCCGAGGATAATTTTGGGTTCCGTAATAAAAGTTTTTTTATGGGCGAGGTTATTGGTGCCAACCTTACTTTGAAGGAACAAGCCCGATCATTTAGCTTTTCCTGTATTTGGAGGAAAATTACCGGCGGCCATCGCACTTCCAACAGTCAGATATAGTGACGGCATCCTGCATTCTGTGTTATTCGCCCTATTCTGCTGATAGCTGACTGCCCCGTTTGATGGGATCGGCGATCCCCATTTAATTGTCCATTGTGTTCTCAGGACGACTTAGACTGACTAATATAGAGACCAATAGAATGACCACAATCAGTCAAATCGTTAAAGATTATTTTTTGTGAGGCTCCTGTGCCAGTGCAACCAGTTCATTCTTTAACTTAGTTTTTTTTAAGCTTAGTTTAATTCATGCATTTTTATATAAAACTAGTTTTTATTTAATTTTAGATTAGTCATAGTTTTAGATGTAAGTTTAACAGAAAAGAAAAACCTTCCTGGAATTCGACAAAAGGACGTTTTCTTTTATCATTTCCTCTTTCCTTAATTTTTCTTCTAGACGCGATCAAAGCTATTTTATTTGCTCGTGGGGAGGTATAACTTGTAGATGACGAGCTAAGTTGTACAACCGTGAACGAGTCGCGACGTCCCTACCCGTGGTAGAACCCACAATTTGACATCGCTTCATAACAGATCTTTATCATAAACAGAATAGATAACATAAAGGAATCCAGAACACAAACCTTACAGTGACAGCGATTATGACAGCGAGTATGACAGTGACAGCGAGTAAGAAGTATTTTTTAAGGCAACAACAAGTATCCAGTATAAAAAATAGGTAAAAAATTTAATATAAGAGTACTATGACTGGACTGGACTTAGTTAGTTGTACCAGAACGACGATGTATTATGATGTATCATAATTTATAATTGAATCAATGTGTAGCTCCGTGTTTTATAATTATTTCGGACTTCTATTCCTGCTTAGTTAAATAAAATCAGAGTGAGAAGAGTTTTAGAAGAACGCTTAGTGTCCGCCAGCTACAACTGGACTTGTAGCAGAGATAACTACCTACTTACTCCCTTAGCAATTTTGTTATATTTTTGTGATCGGTCTGTGTATATTATAAAGCCTTTACCTCCGTGCTCTGCAACAAGCAACCAAGGGTGTTAATGCCTTGAGCAGCTGGAAAAAAATTATAGTTCCCGTATGTGGCCATATCGCAATATCGAGAAGAAAACCAAAAGGGAATCAAGGTGAACAAAATGATTCTCACGTAAGATGGACGTGACGTGGATTTGATTGCGCGTTAATTATTTTCTTCATCCGGGCGCGTTTTTTTTTGCCTTTGTTTCTGGAAAGGCGTTGCCAGCTGGACACACCGCACGCCGCACTGCCAGCAACTACTCGCACATAGTTTAGTGGACATGAACTGACGCAGAAGACACTGAAAGTGGTAATAATACCCAGTGCCCTTCCTGCTAATGGTACACATATGCCAGCACTGCGGCCTTTCATCAAGCAAGGATACTTCATCATTTCAGCATTCCGTCTCAGCTCCATCAGCATAATATATCATCACGTCCATTATTGCATCGCCGTGTCGCCGTACACACGGCACCTGGTTCGGTTACCTGGTTCCTCGATTCGATTTTTATCAGATTTCGCTTCAAGGATATTACTACTGATGGCTGCCACAGTCTGTAGGCTTGCCATTTAAGACCGAAGGTGTTTGTGTCGATTACGAGCACACTCGTGTGTTTGTGACCACTTCAGCGGAGGTGAATGATTATGGATTGTTTTTGGTGATACCATCAGTTCCTGTTGATCCATTTATTATTGTGCTTTTATTTCATTGTGTTTTTCGTTAATCTAAATTGCTATGTAATTTGGTTGCCCGCTCAAGTGATAATGTGGCGGAGAAAATGAGATAATAACACTGCAGCCAGGTTTATAAGTTGCGCCATCAGCGAGCATGATGAACGTAGCGATACTTTGAAGGACATTCCAATTTGAAATAATTGTAATGATAAATAATTGCTATTTGAATAGGTGTTGAATTGCGAGTCGGTTGAAAAGGTGGAATTTTCCCTTAAAAAATATTGAAAGCTGTAGCTAACACTGTCATTGAAATCAAAGTCGAAATATATACCACTTTTTTATCAAAATAATTTTACAAATATTAATGTTAATTATTGTGGGCGCCGTGGCTCAGTGGAAATGCGCGTGGCTACCACAAATATAACTCTAAGATGCCTTTCAGATCGGCGATCAGATTACCCTCTTTGTTTTTGCAATATGCGCAACGCGTTGTATATTGGTTCATATCGGGGACTCTTTGGAAGAACTTCCGCGCCTGGTGCGGTTCTAGCTCTCCGCACTGTTCTAGTTGACGGACGAGATTCTTCTTCCAGACTGCTTTCTTTCGCCGGTGAACAGTTTTTTCATATCTGAGCACTTTACATTCGCGTGCCCGCGTTCTATGAGATTGTTGCATACGCAATGTTTTTACGTCAGTCCCTAGCTTACATTCGTCATCGAACCAGTTGTTCCGATCTATGCGACTACTGCCTAAAATGGAGTCAGCAGTGTTAATGACTGTATTCTGAAGGCGTGTCCATTTCTCTTCTTCGCCCGATATCTCGCCTCGAATCTGATTCGCAGATGCAGTCTTTTGTGAGCATGCAATCCGCGCTCGGAGCACCATACCAACGAGTTAGTGGTACGAGTCGTCGTTGGAACATCGGTACGTTCGTACCGTCAACAGGTTCGGGTTGTGGCGACGGTCTATCAACACGTGGTCTATCTGGTTGCGAGTGACTCCATCCGGAAATAGCCAGGTGGATTTGTGGATACTTTTTCGCGCAAGCCTTGTACTCGCAATGAAAAAATTATTGCTTGCTTCAATCTCTATGACTATTTGTCCATTGTCATTAGTGTTCTCGTGTAAGCTATGGGTGCCAATGTACTGCCTGAATACTGGCTCCATACCTACTTTTGCATTCAAATCTCCAAGAGTGATTTTTACATACTACCGAAGACAGGCATGGAGCTCCCGTTCTACTGATTCAAAATTTTTTTGTTTTTTAATCATCTGGGGAATCCCCTGTAGGCGCGTGAACGTTTATGAGTCTTACGTTTTAAAATCTGCCCGGTGCGCCGTTCATTTACTGCTTTAGAGCCGATAACGGTGGGTTTCATTCTTTTGTAGACTAGAAACCCTGCTCCGAGCACATGGTGTCTTGCATGATAGCTCTAATATATGTCATATTCTGATTTTTGTAAGACACCATTTCCCGTCCACCGCATCTCCTGAATTATTGTTATGTCAGCATTATATTTGGGCGTGGTATTGGGTTAGCTGTTATGCAACTCAAGCTCTATACAGTGAATGTACGTTCCATGAGAAAGTTCTTAAATCCTTTAGCCATTTTCATTGCGGTGGTCGTTGTCGTTCATCAGTCTATCCGAGACTCATTTGGAGTTCTGTAATAACGTTTTTTCGGAGAGGTTAAAGCCTCGCGCCAACCTTACTTTGAAGGGACTATCCCGAACATTCAGCTTTTTCTGTATTGGACGAAAATTACCGGCGACCACCACGTGGAGATTTGATAGCACTTACACCAGTCATAGATAGTTACAGCCGCCTGCAATTCTGATGCATTCGATGATATTTCCTCTATTCTGCTGATGGCTGACCACGGAATTAAGACTTTGGAGCACAAAAAAAAACGATCATCACCCGCAATTGTCTTTGTTAGGGTTGTACCACCAGTCTGTCGATATTTTTTAAATTCCACGCTATAATTTGTTGACTTACACTTACGTCAATTGATAAATAATTGACAAAAGAAATTGATAACAAGTTGATAAAAATTTTTACGCACGAAAACAAAATCTTACATTCACTCCCCATTGGACGGTTGTCTCCAGGGCACTTGGATAATTAGATTGTTTTTTATGCACATTATGAACTTTATTTTGCATCCTTGTACAATAAAACATCACAATTTTCCCGCGAACCGCGACTCACACAACTAAGAATTAGTGTGACGAATTGTTTTCCACAGCTAATAGTAATGATATTGGCGCGACAGACGATGTCATAAAAGACCTAGCTTCTCGCGACCAGTCGTGTTGTGAGTTTTCGTTTTTCATACAAATGGAAGTGACGTACAATTTAATGCGATATTCGAAAGGCGGGTTGAGAAGCTTTCCGTGACAATAAGTACTCTCGGACGTTTGTCAGAAATTCGCGAATGTTGGGATCGTGAAAAAGACTTTTGGTGTTTCTGTGATTCCAACCCTGAACCTCCTGCTCAGTGGTCCAACAAACTAACCACTAGACCCACGGCACCCACTGTGTGCTAAATAGGTGTTATAAAAAGTTCTTCTTTTTCAATAAATTCTTCACGTGCCCATCTCACCTGCCAGTTGATGGATTAAATTTTGTTCGAAAAGCCAAAGTGAAAAAAAAACCTCTAAAAGATGATTTGTCTGGATTTAAGGAGGTTCCCATTTAATGAAATACCTTTCCATCTTCCCTTCTTCTGTCTGCTAAATCTTCAAGTATCCGTTTTTTTTTAAATCATTTTATGAGCCTCAGATCGGTAAAAGTTCTCAACGTCTGCACGCGGTTCTTACCGGCCTCATGTTATTAGATTCACACAATTAACGATTGTTAAGAGCGATTATTAATTGGCGTTTTCTTACTGCTAGGGTGCTAGTTTATAGGGTCCTCCCGACGCCACGGCGCTCTCATTAAGTATTAATTCAGTATCAGCCGCTGCACGCTGGAATAAGTGAATAAGTGTATCACGAATGAACTGACTATAGGAGTGGTCTTTTATTGTTTCTCATCATAAATGTCTAGAGTGACTTTTGCTGCTCGATGTCAGAACCGGATTTTGGTTGTAGACAGCCAAAGAAGATGTTCATGAACTGATGAAGATTTTAGCATTACCTCTGCGAGTCGATGCCAATGGCTTGCTTATTTTTGTTGACCGTGTTGCTCCGGTAATGAGGAGATAATGCTGATGCCGATGAAGAAGATAATGATAAGACGGTATGCGCGCTTCCATTCATCAATGCCATATGTGTATTGCCCGCAGAGGAGCACCTTCCATTGATTGTTAATTAAAAATATCCAAGTCCGGAATTTCTTCCCTTTTTTGGCCACCTTCTGCCGTTTCGTTTTTATCGTGCCATTTAGTGCACAAAGATCTCAGTTGATGATGTGCAATTGGGAATTTCAGTTTAATAAAAAATTCAGACGTGGTCGCCTGGTTTTTAGTGTGACCCACTCTTCTTGATGTTGTGAACACTTCAATGCAACTTTGTTGCATATTCAAGCTTGAATTTAATTAATTTCATTCCTAATTGGAAAGTAAGGAATATGCAATTAACAGGAAGATTTTCTTTGGCAGAAGTAATACAACAAATAAACAGTTTTCGATTTTAAGTGTTCTCTTTAGACAACCTTTTGGCTAATTGATAGGCATTTTAGTACAAATGGACTTTTTTTTTAATTTCATTTTACACTTTGTTGTGCAGAACAGAATAAATTATCTTGTCCTATATTTTGGATTTTAAGTAGGACTCTTTATGTTAGCCGGGCTTACTTAAAAATGTTTTTACATTTTTTTTTATAGAAAGCAAAGTTTCGGCATAAATCAGTCTGTGACGAGAGGTCTGGCAGAGGTTTGGTGGTTTTGTCCTCGTCCTAATAGCATACATACCTTAAACTGAAAGCATCTTCGTAGCTTAAAACATACCAAACCATAGACTATTCCATTCGCATTAATATGTATTTCTTATTTTAGCCCATAAACCCATTTATTCATTTTTAGATTGCGGTGAATTAAGATATATTATCAACGAATAATTACATATGTTTGGTATATTATTTTACCCTACAAAATTTATATTCTTGTATATGAAGAAACCTTAAAGACTCTTCTAACTCGCGTGGCAGCCACGCACCCTCTTTTTTTGTATAATATTTCCCTAAGTATACGCAATTCAGATAAAAATGTATGACTCAACAAACGCAGGAACGCCTTGACCAATTTCAACCAAACATGGTATACATATTAGTAACTATCTGTAATCAAAAATAGGTGGTGGGGGTAGCACGTTTTTTGCCTGGGGAAGCGTGGCAGCCGATATTAGTGTCGGATCCACCATTTTCGGAATCGTCGAGACGAATAGTGCTGGTAGTACACTCCTATGGGTGAGTTATGTATTCCCGCAGGGGGTGGGTGATCGATATTAGTGTTGATTTTATAGTTTTCGGGGTCGCTAAGTCGAATGGTGATGGTAAGTCAGTTTTTGGTGGATGGGGTCGATAACTGTGGGTGCAGATTCTATGGTTTTCTGGGTCGCTGAGTTGAATGGTGTTGATAAGACAGCTTTATGGAATGGAGTCGATAAATGAAGGGGGTAGGGAGGTGTTGACCAATATTAGTGTAGATTCTATAGCTTAATGTGAAGGGGTCGATAAATGAGGGGGGTGGGGTTGACAAATATTAGTGTAGATTCTATAGTTTTTGGGGTCCCTGAGTTGAATGGTAATGTTAAGACAGCTGTATGGGAATGGTGTCGAGGGGGATGACCGATATTAGTGTTCATTCCATAGTTCTCTCCACGGCGGGGAGAGGGTGACCGATATTAGTGTCGATCCCATAGTTTTCGTGGTCGCTGAGATGAATGGTGGTGTTTAGAATGGTACTAGGCGACCATATGGCGACGAATTTGGGGGTGAGGACATTGTCGCACCTTCTTCAAATTGGAAAAGGTAGATTAGTAGCCGTGTTTTATGGTTATATTTAATTGACACATAGATTTTTGAAATCTGACGCAGAACTAATAAATTCTGTTTATCCGGCTGTTTCTCAAAATTATTATATTTTAACCGGTTGCGAGAAGGAGCTATTCTTGCTACCTTGCTACTAAAAATTGAGACACCCACGAAATAAACAATCAAATACTTGCCATGTTAATAGGCATAGTCACTGAATATAAGTATATCGATACAGTTGTAGATAGTGATGAGGAAGTTAATTATCTAACTGAGTTCCTTAACTCACTTAATTCGTCTGGATTTCCACCACATCGTCTTACAGTTTGATCTCCAATTATTTTACTATGGATTCTCGACTCGCCAAAACTTTGCAACGGCACAAGACTGTGCTTAAAAAAGATGTCCTGCCTAATAGAAGATCGGGATGGATAAATATCTGGGCAACGCCGGGTATAAATAAAACTGTGTTTGGATTGTTTGTTTATTATTCCCACGCCTGAGACTCATTAGCGGTTGCATATTGTACTTTGCGTGTGCATTTAATTTTTCCATAACGAAACACATTAAAGTGCGTTAAAACAATTTGTATCGAATGCTACTGTTTACAAGGCTATGTATTCGCTATAAACATGAATACATCTGCTTGTCTGTACAGGTGCCGCTAAGACCACATTACATCTACTAGACAGAATTCAGAACCGCGCGATAAAACTTATTGGTGACTTAAATATAGCGAACGCAATCGAATCGCTTGAACATCGTAGGAATGTTTCTGCTTGTCACTGTTTTATCAGGTTTTTCTAAAAGGTCTATCTTCGAACGTACTACCCAATTCAGGGGTTTCTTCTTTAGCCGAACAATAATTATGTGAGATGAATTGCCCGACTCTGTGCTTCCGCTTTTGTAAGATCTGCAGTCATTCAAGACACATGTGCAAAGATATCTCATCTTTTTCTCTCCGTAATTTCCTAACGACCACCACCTGTGCTAAGCATTATGTGGGTTCAAATCTCATTAGCGTGTGTACATTATAAAAAAATTTAAATTTTTCTTGTAATTCGGTAATACACAAGTGCAAAGTTTTAACAAAATCGGGTAACTTTTAAAAAAAATATATTATATAATGGAGCAGCTAGGCCCTGGGACACCCGAGCACTTCCGAATTTTTTCAAAAAGTCTTCTCATCAAAGATGAGTGACATGTGTACAAAATTTCAAGAAAATAAAAAATAAAAGTTTATGTGAGCACCTCGGGCCTGGGGGCCCAGTTCCGAATTTTTACAAAAAGTGTTGTCCATCGGATTGGAGACGTGTGTATAAAATTTTAAGAAAATCTGGTAATTCACTCCAAAATTTTTACAAAAATTATTGTCTATCGGAGATACACATGCGTTAAAAATATGTATAAGCTCGGGTACATTTTTTAAAATATTTGTATGGGAGCGCCTCGACCCCGATGCTCAAGGTGCACCCAATTATATAAGAAAGTGTTGTCACCGGAAATACATGAGTATGCAAAGCTTCAATAAAATCAGGCTTTGGGAAGTGGGTTAAAGATTGATCGCAAGATTCCAAGACAAGGCCCTAAGGCTCGAGGGGTGTCCATATAATTTTTTTAAAATTAAGCCCGATTTTATTCAATTTTTAAATACATGTTTATTACTGATGGACAAAGCTTTTTGTAATTTTATTTGAGTGATCGGGCCCTGACCCCTGGGCTACATATTATATTAAAAAAAAAAACCCATAAAAATTCAAATTTTTCTTGTAAATTCTCTAATCGGGGATACACACACACACACACACACTGCGTGCTCGTTTTGTGGCAAAATCATCCACCAAATGCCGCAGCGGCAGCGAACAGCGCTGCTCACAAAGCACAGAGCTCGGACTTTGCCGTGATCTGATGCGATATAGTGATATTTAAAAATTGTATATTGGGGTCCCCAAAGGGCCGATCGCTCCAAATTTTTACAAAAAGTGTTTTCCATCGAAGACACAAATGTGTACAAAATTTAAAGAAAATCGGGTAAATTTTGTAAAATTTTTGTATAGGAGCTCCCCGAACCCGCGGCCCGAGGGGCCTCAAATTTAATAGAAAGTTTTGTCATGGGAGATATACATGTGTGCAAAATTTCAATAAAATCGGGCTGTAGGAAGTGGGTTAAAAATTGATCACAAAATTTGGCCAGCCAGCCACGGGCAAGTGAAGTTAGTATAGAGAATTAAAAAAATTAATCTGATTTTCTTCAAATTTTCTACACGTGGGTATCTCCGATGTAGTTTTTTTTTTTTTTTTTGGTTCGAAGGGGCCCTGAGGATCGAGTTGTGCCCATATAAATTTTCTAAAAGTCAGCCCGATTTCCTTCAAATTTTAAATACGTTACACTGATGGACAAAACTTTTTGGAAATTTTTGTGGAGTGATCGGGACCTGAGGCCCGAAATGTGCCCATAAATTTTTTTTTTAAACATTAGCCCGATTTTCTTCAAATTTTTAACACTCATGTGTATCACTGATGGACAAAACTATTTGTTTTTGGAGTGATCGGGTCCTAAGGCTCGAACGATGCCCATATACATTTTTTTAACTTAAACCCGACTTTCTGCTAATTTTAAACACATGTGTATCACTCATGGAAAAAACTTTTTGTAAATTTTTTGAAGTGATCGGGCCCTGTGCCCCGAGGTGTGCCCACATAAATTTTTTAAAAATTAGCCCGATTTTCATCAAAGACATTGTGTATGTGTATCTCCGATGGACAAAACATTTTGCAAAGTTTTCGGAGTTAAGGGGCCCAGAGGCCTGAGTTGTACCCATATACATTTTTTAAAAGTAAGCCCGATTTTCTTCAAATTTTAAACACATGTGTATCATAGCCAACACGCCTCACAACACGTGAATACACTTTCGATATGGCAACAGGTAATTCCGGGATTAGGCAACAATTACCAATTTTTTATATTTTTGTTTACTTTGTTTATTTATTAAGACGCCAAAGATGTTTTAACCTTTATACCTTTAATATTTTATCACAACTTTGAATGTTTTTGTAAGATGTCTTTGGGTTAATAACCAGAGAGCTAATAATCGGGGACTCTTTATAACATCGTGACCAACGTAAGGCGAAAATTATTTTAGACTGAAGAAATGAAGGAGTAGGCGTATTGACCATCATCATATTTTGTCATCGGCATACAATAGAATTGATAATTTCACTGCGAAAATATTTATGTCCTGCTGTCACCTTATAAGGAGATAGGCAGAAGTCGTGAAGAATTTGGTCGTTATACTTAGCTGGTAGAGGTTCTTTTTAGCTAATGCCACAGACAGGTAATAGAAATGCTCTTTTTACCTAAGTAGTAATTCAGCACAATCTAGCACTTGCAGAATTTCGAGTAAGCTACATAGTACATCGTATTTTGTAAATTTTTCGGTTTACAAATTGAAAATGTTAAAGCAACTATATATTTACCAAAAAGTAACTTCCAAATGTCTGTACTGCATGTTAATTGTAACCGAAATTAATACTTTAAGCATAAAATCGGTCCATAAATATGTTCTCGACTACCGAACTGTACGAGTATTTGTGTGTATGTGACCTTGTGGTGATTGTGGGGTCGTTGTTGCCACACATAATTTCCATTAAATCAACATTCGATGCGAGCCCTTCGGTGCTCCAGGCAACCATCGAGTCATTCATTCAATGCCTTTAAAGTCAAGCCGAACATGGCTTAAATTGTATGTGTGGGTGTTAGAATAGGCCCAACAGCAGCAAGTACTCATCAAAGACCGTTCGAATTTGGCCTTTAACTATTCCCCACCAGGCGGGTGTAGTTGTTAGAATAGGCCCACCAGCAGCAACTACTCATCAAAGACCGTTCGAATTTGGCCTTTTACTATTCCCCCACCAGAATTCGGCGAAATCATTTGTTTTGTTGTTGTGTGTGTTGGTCCGGACGTCCATTAGCGGTGAAATTTACTTTAAACTAAAAAATACGACCGGCCATAGTGGTTTTCACCGATCGTCGCACAGCCGTCTGTCTCTACAATGCTTTTGGTTCATTTTGCTAATCGATTATTATTGGCCACCGACATGTAATTACATGCACTTAGTTCTTGATTGAAAATAATTACACGAAATGCAACAGAAGCCGCAGTAGCAGTTGGGTCCAAAATGACGATGCGACCAACTGACCGTCGTTTGGTGAATATTCTCGCACATTAAAACGCAAAGTTAATCGCAGGCAATGCATTACACAGGTTTTTGATGTAATAGTGGCGAGAATGAATGGTCAGCAGGAAAAGATGAAACAAAAATTTGCCTAGCCTCAGGGTGGAATCGGCGTTTTGCACTCTTGCCGAAATGTTCAATCTCAAACTAAAATGTAAAGTGTAGGTTAATATTTGCAGTTTTGCGTAAAATGTCCTTTTAATTATGGAGAATAGTGTAGGTAAGTAAGCCCGAAAGGTATTTCATGTTCGGGTGGTGTCTTTTGCAAGGCTATGAGTAGAAACTGACATGCATACATTAAGTCCCTTAGTGCAGGCATTTTTGTTAGGACAAATTGCAGCTAAAATTTTTTTGCTAATTACTTTATTATAATGAATATTCTGGTTGTGTACACATTTTGGCTGCAGAGGTGTGTGTTTTTTTAGCCATCCCATGTGCATACAAAGCATATTCAGTCTACTTGGTGTTAACTCGAACGGTTTCTATACAGGACAATAATAATGGTGGGTCTACAGACTATCACGATTAATTTTATGTTCAAAAAAGCTGTAGGTGCTATGCGGGACATTTTATTGTCGGTTTATTGTCAAAAAGAAAAAACCAACCAACAAAAATTAGTAAATTCTCTAATCGAAGATAGACATGCAAAATGCAAAGGAAAAAATTGTGTGGGATCCACGCGGCCCTATCCTCTTGGCCGCCGCAAAAATTTTCTCCACCGGTCCCGATTTAGAGCCGATGTCACCCAGTTTGACATCCCTAAACTCTGGGCATCCTGGTCTACGTCAGCCTGACAGCGTAGGCTTGGCCGGCATCGCTGTCGTGTCCCATCAACCCTACCGCAAAGGACTTACGGAGCAGGATCAATATCGCTCGAAGATCTCATCATTATAGAGTCTCCGGAATCGTCCTTCCTCACATATGAGGCCAAAAATACTCTGTAAGACTTTTCTCTCGAACGCGGCTAAGAATTCAGAATGCTTTCTGCTAAGCATCCAAGTCTCAGATCCATATGTAAGTACTGGTATGACCATTGTCTTATATATCAGCAGCTTGAATGTTAGTTCCTGGATTCGAAGAGTCTTGACAGACTATAGTAGGCTTTGTTAGCTTTAAGCAACCGTGCGCGTATTTCTGGTTCCATGCTGTTATCGGCTGCTACAGTTGACCTAAGATAGTTAAAGCATTGCACTACATAAAATTCGCGCTCTACTATTTGAATTGAGGGACCAACGTTGTATCTTCTACTTGCAGACGTGGCCACCGTGTACTTTGTTTTGCTCTCATTTATGTACAGCCCCAGATTTCGTGCCGCCTGCTCTATCTAGATCAAAGCTTCCTGTACAGCTCTTCGGTTTCTACCAACGATGTCAATATCGTCTGCGTAAGCCAGTATCTGAGTGGACTTATAGAGGATTGTTCCTCTCGCCGTTACGTCAAAGTCTCGGATCACTTTATCCAACGCCAGGTTGAAGAGGACGCAGGCCAGTCCATCCCCTTGTCGGAGCCCGTTATAGATGTTTAATGGGCTTGATAGTGATCCGGATATTTTTACTTGGCTTATAACATTGGTCATGGTCAACCTGCATAGTCGTGTCAGTTTATTTGGGATGCCGAGTTCTCTCATGGCTTTATAAAATTCTACTCTGGCTATGCTATCATAGTCGGCGTTAAAGTCTATAAAAAGTTGGTGTAGTGAGTTTTGAAACTCTAGACATTTTTCCTAAGGTTGTAAATCTGATCAGTTGTTGATTTGCCTGGGATAAAAACACACTGGTATGGACCAATGATGACTTTAGCATATGGGGCTGTCCTGTCTTGAAGGATAGAGGAGAAAATCTTATACGCGGTACTCAACAACGTTATACCACGATAATTGCTGTATTTTCTGGTGTATCTTTTTATGTATGGGGCACAGGATGTCTCTTCGCCAGTCTTCTGGCATAGCTTCTTCTTCCCATACTTGCACTATTATTTCATGAATTGCTTGGTGTAATGTGATGCCTCCTATTTTTATTAGTTCCGCTGCGATCCCACCAAATCCCGGGGCCTTATTATTTTTGAGCCGATTTATGGCTCTGCTAACTTTGTCTATCCTTCGTCTATGCTTGGTGGTGGCAGCATAGTATGATCTTCGGTCATTGGTGGAGCCTTCAATTCCACAATTAGCTGGCCATTTAGCAACTCATGAAAGTAGTCCTCCCATCGCTCTAAGATGCCTTTAAGATCGGCGATCAGATTACCTTCTTTGTCCTTGCAGTATGTGCAAGGCGGTGTATATTGCATCATACCGCGGACTCTTTGGTAGAACTTCCACGCCTGGTGCGGTCCTTGCTCTCTGTTCTGTTCTAGTTCATGGAAGAGATTCTTCTACCAGGCTGCTTTCTTTCGCTGGTGAACTGTTTTTTCATATCTTCTGAGCTCTTTATATTCATCTTCGCATGCCCGCGTTTTTTAAGATTGTTGCATTGGTTGATACGCACCATTCTTACGTTCAGTCTCTATCTTACATTCATAATTGAACAAGCCGTTCCGATCTCTACGACTACTGCCTAAGATGGAGTCAGCAGTACTATTGACAGTATTGTTAAGGCGTGTCCCTTTCTCTTCCCGGCATTTCAGTCCCAGGACCTACTCTTCCTGCATTTAGGGTAGTCCTATCGCTTGACCGTAGTGGTTTCTGGTCACTAAGTTGTGGGGGCAGCCGTGTTGACTCGAATCTGATTCGCGGATACTGTCTTTCTTAATGATGCAATCCGCGCTCGGAGCACCATACCAATAAGATAGTGGTCCGAGTCGACGTCGGCACCTCGGTACGTTCCTACCGTCATCAGGTTCGGGTTTTGGCGGCGTTCTATCAACACGTGGTCTATCTTGTTGCGAGTGGCTCCATCAGGAGATACCCAGGTGGCCTTGTGGATATTTTACCGCGCAAACCTTGTACTCGCAATGACCAAATTATTGCTTGCTGCCATCTCTATGACTCGTCGTCCATTGTCATGAGTGTTCTCGTGTAATCTATGTACTACCTGAATACTGGCTCCCTACCTATTTTAGCATTCATAATTTTTAATTAGTACAATGAATTAAAATGCAAACGACGTTCACTCAAAGACGAGCTTCGTGAAGGTCGTCCAAAAACAGCTGTTGTGCCAGAAAACATCGATGCTGTGATAAAACTGATTGAAGACGATCATCATGTGACTTATCGGGAAATCGAATTAGTAACACCAGCTTATATACGATATTACATGAACATTTAAAGGTTCAGAAGCTATGTGCACGTTGGATTCAGATTTTTTTGAAAGACGCACAAAAAGAGGTTCTTGTCGATTGGTGTCGCCAAATGCTTGAAAAATTCAGGACAGTTGACGAGTCATGGATATTTGCGTATGAGCCGGAAAGAAAAGGGCAATCGACTGTTTGGGTCTTCCAATTCGAAGAAAAACCAACAAAAGCTGTGCAAGCTCTGCGCTTTGGGAAGCAAATGGTAGCGTGTTTCTTCACGAAAACCAGTCATATGGCTACTGTGGCTCTTGAAAATCAATAGACAGTCAATTCCGCTTGGTATACGACCATTTGTTTGCCCGAGGTTTTCAACGAATTGAGAGAAAACAACCCAAAACGGCGAATCATTTTGTATTAGGATAATGCGAGCTCACACACATCACATCAAACAAGCGAGTATTTGAGCACTCCAAACGATCGAATTAATGGGTCATCCGCCTTACAGCCACGACTTGGCACCCAATGACTTCTTCCTGTTCCCAAAAATCATAGATAAGATGCGTGGACAACGAATTTTATCGTCTGAACAAGCGGTGAACGTTTTGGAGCTATCATCTTCGGACTGGACAAAGTGTTTCGATAAATGGCTTGAGCGTATGCAAAAGTGTATAGATCTTAAAGGGGACTATTTTCAAAAGCAATAAAGCAATTTTTGAAAAAAGTTTTTAATTTTTCTATAAACTTTGACGGCACCCCTCGTATACTAGTTAATGATGATGTGTTGGTTCAGATAATCTTTGTTTTTATGTATATGGTATAGCATGCCGTTTTTTTTATTTCTTCAAACATCGGGTTTTCCAATTAAACTTGCGCTATTAACTGTTAGTTGTTGAAATGTTTGGTTGTGTGCATGTGGTAATTAATAATTTACTGTCATTATAATGTTCAACCAGAACCACGTCAAACCATAAATTCTTACTACAAAAAGAGTTTATGTGCGGCTTTGTTACCAGTTCCTGTGGTTTAAGTAACAAAATTATGCTGGTCGGCATCGTTTTGTCACCGTCACAACGGCTCAGAACTTCTGTCAATTAATTGTCATTGCAAGGGAAAAGAACTTACAACAAATGTTGTTCTTCTAAATGAAACATGAAAAGTGTTTTGCTAAGCAAATAGCATCAGTTTTCCAAAGGACAGATTGAAGCGGTAGGAAATGTCGAAGCTCGCTGTAGAGTGCCATTACCACCGCTACTCACTAACAAATAAGAAAACAGAAGACCAAAAAAAAAAAAAACCCCACACTCTTCAAGATGTGCTGGAGGTAAACTAATTTCCTTTGTTGCTGGATGTCGAAAGTAGAAAAACGTGAGAAGATTTCGTCAGAGGCGTCGTCGCTTGCAGTGTCATTTGCATAGAAAAGGCGCAGCGCAGTTGTTGTAAATGAAACCGCATAGTGTCGTCCACAGCACAAAAACAGACACACACTTGATCTCAAGTGATCGACGACTCGGCTCTCAAATCTTGTCTTTTCATCCTTCTTCGACTGCTTCTTTGCTTTACAATATCCACTGATTGACTGTCTTTTTTTAGAGTTTTCTTCTCCATCTGCTGTCTTCAGATCGAGCTCAAGTGGAGGCAATGAACCGATTTTTCTCAAGTGACACTTTTTTATTGTTGTCGGATCATTTCATCAACCATTAACAGACGGCCGGCCGCGGCGATGGTATTGTTCGTTGACTTAATTTGTGCTTCACTCTTGCGTCATTGCATTGTGTACGGTTGTACCTTTTTGATTATGAAATCAACTCAAAAGTGGCAACATTTCTTTTAAAACACCAGGCAAATAGTTGATCGTGTGTTAAGTAGCCATTCTGACCATAAGTGACAGTCGCTTAAGATTACTTCAGAGACCTTTCCGTTCTTCTTTATCTATAGGTCTTTTCTTTTATTCAACCTGAGCGAGCATAGTTACCCGGAGTACACCGAGAAAATGTTGCAAGGCGTAAAAGTATTAGGTGTGTACACTGGGTTAGTTTACTCGCTCTTACTCTACCTTACTCTGGTATTCATTTCAGAGTAAAAACATAGGAAACGGTGTATACACCGTGTCGTGCTTGGTTCACAACAAAAAACACAGAGTACAGAGTTAAATTACCCCGGTTGAATAAAAAAACACAGAGTAAATTTTTGACGTACACTGCTCGCCCGGCGGGTTGAATAAAAAAACAGACCCTATGTCTATACCCAGAGAGAAGAGTTAAACTCTGTCTGCTCTGCTAGAGCTAAGCGAATGTGATCAATCGTCTTTGCGTTTTCTCGACGAGAAGGCCGTTGAACCTTTTCTGTTTCCTGTCAAACGAAAATTTAATCGTTCGACACCAGATATTCTTCGTCATTGAGGTGCACTTGCAGTTGACTAATGATTAGATAACTTATCACCTTTGGGCAGCATTTTGTATCCAGAGTTCGAGTGGCTCCGCTTATTTTGTTTCGTCAAAGATGTTTTGAAAAGTAAGGTCTAACGAAAGAAAAAAAAATTAAAGAAATGTAGCCACTTCGCATGCCCGTGTGTTTGTCTGTTTGACGTGGAATCTTGCATTTTTAGCCCACTCCAAAAGCCCGATTTAATTGAAACTTTACACGAATTTGTATTTCGGCTGACAACACTTTCTCTTAAAATTTGGTAGTGATCATGACGCGGGGTCGGGGAGCTCGCATACAATTTGTTTTTTAATAATCAAGCTATTTAGCGGCTCCAGATCACGCCTTACTATAATGACTGTGTTCTGTGTGCAGCGCTGCTTTACGAGTGGGGTTGTTTAGTGGTTGGGTTACAGTGTTGCAGTCGCATGTGTTTTCTTTTGCAGCATTTATAGTGGAATTCAGTATACTTTTGGTTACTAGAGATATTACATGAAACATTTTAAGTTTTATTGATTGTTTTTAAAGTTTGATCCTTTATTGAAAATAATAAACATTCTGAGTAGATATGAAATATGATTTCATTTAAATGGCTGGAATAGCTGACTTTGCGGAACCGCATTCACCAAACTATCGTACGCTGATGAAACATTGGCTTCTCTACGAGTAGGTGCGGTTTGTCCCAAATACGGCTATTTTGGTTGGATATGATAATGATTTTCCAGAATTTGCAATCGTTTTCAATTGTGGTTTGAATTATTTCGTTGCGGCGGTTCTACACTGTTCTACATACTCTACACACTACATACTGAGCGCATTAGTTTTGCGAATGGCATATGCATATGTGTAAGTGTAAATATAAACGTAGTTAAAATAAAACCAACCGACGGTCCATCGTTGTCATACCTGAAACAAAATAAAGTAATAGATATTACATTGAGCCAGGCATAGATCAGGTCATCAGCATCATTTTGGCTCTGCAACCGGAGTCCGGTCCTGGTCTCCCGCAAAAAATCTCTGCACCAGTCCCGATTTTGAGACGATGTCATCCAGTTCTGCATCCCTAAGCTCTGGCCATTCTGATCTATGCCATCCTTACAGCGTAAGTTTGGCCAGCTTTACTGTCGTGTTCCATAAATCCTATCGCAAAGGACTCTTCGCTCATGCGATCTAGGTGTCCTACCCACCGGACCCTACCGAGCTTAATTTTCTTCAGTATCGATATCGCGGTAACGTTCGTAAATCTCATCATTTTAGAGTCTCCGTAATAGTCCTTCCTCGCATTCAGGGCCAAAAAAAAAGCGTCCAAACAAGGATGCTCGAATGACCGATTAATGAATCACCTGTCTATTCACCTCTTTGTTTTTTAACAAAAACATCCTAATAAAAATAAGACGTCCTGTTTCCATTTGTAAAAGATAATAAGATAGCAATGCAATAAAGAGACCAGAAATAACTACGATCTTATGATAGGACTCATCCTAACTAAAGGAAGAGTACGTCGTGTGGCTAAGATGCCGGGTGAAGAAGAAAAATAGGCACGCCATTAAAATACTACCAGTAGAGCTCTTGACGCAACTTTAGGCAGTCATTTAAAAGAACGACGCTTTTATGATGAATCTAAGTCAGCAACTGAAAAACTAAGAATGTTGCAAACTGAAAAATGTAATAATCTCATGAAACGAAGAAGAATATATGAACTGGGAAGAGAAAGTGGCCTGTGACAAAAATCCTATCTGTTAACTAGAACAGTACCGAGAGCGGAGTTTCTTAATAGAAGTCTGCGTTATAACGCAATATACATCACGTTGCACGTTCCGAAAAGACAAAGAGGGTAATTTGATCGAAGATCTCAATGAAATCTTGGAACGATGGAAGGAGCCCTTTCATGATTCAATAGACTGCCAGCTAATTAAGAAAAAGAAGGCTCCACTAATTAAATATGTATACACTATGCTACCGCTACTAAGCGTACAAAAGTTTAGCAAATCGAGAAATATGCTCAAAAAACAAGGCCTAGGGATCAGAAGGAATCCCATCGGAGCGGAGCTGATAAAATCTGGACGGTACGCACTATACCAAACAACTCATGAGCTAATAAAGCATGTATGGAAGAAGGAAACTATTTTAAAAGATTGGAAAAAAGCCATCATGTACAGAAGTTATCGTGATATCACATTGTTGAGAACCGCGTATAAGAGTTATTCCTCTATCCCTCAAGAATCTATTCTTGAAGACAAGGATAACTTCATGTATTGGCTCTATCCTAGGCAAATCAATAAGTAGCTTTTGTTAGCATATCCATAGTGGTAATTTATAAAGCCATGAAAAAATTCGCAATCAAAAAAGAACTGATATATCTATTTACGTTGACCATTATCAGTGGTATAAGCAAAGTAAATATATTGGCTCGGCTAAAAGCTTGGTACAGCGTGGCCGTTAAGGAAAAGGAAGAGAAAAGAGGAGATGTCTATGAGCTTGTGTTTCGAATGTCTATGGATCATAGTGATGTGGGAAGGCAGAGCTTGGCAGAGCTTTCCACATACGTATTGTACGGCTGAAGAACGAATCTCTGCGTCCGAAGATGGACTTGAGGGTAAACTGATGAGTATTTAGAGCGCCACGAGTATTGCGGTTGAATTCAATGAGAGGTGGCATGCAGCTGGCTATTTCTCTTGAGCACTGCTGGTAGAAGAAGCAATAAAACAGTGACAAGCAGGAAACGTTCCTACGGTGTTCAAGCGAATCTATTGATTTCGCTATAATTGCGTCACTGATAAGTTTATCGCGCGGTCTTGAATTCTATTTAGCTGATGCAAAGTAGTTTTAGGCGCACCACACCAGATATGGCAATTGAACTCAAGTTTAGGGCGAAAAAAAAGCCTTGTATATAGTAGCCAGATCAGATGGAGTGAAATATTTCTTGCACCGGGCCTAAACATTTCAATTTCATTCCAACGAAGCTTGTCGTTAACGCTCATACCAAGAATTGCGAGATTTTCAGTTTCCTCGAATGCATCTATAATGGCCTCCGACAAGGGCATGTCTTGCCTGCATCCTTTTCAAACTGGCGTTGGAATAAGTGATTGAGACTTGGATGTAACTACTAGAAGAACAATCCATTAATCCAAGTCTATACAGATAATGGCTTATGCGGACGATATCACCATCATTGGTAGAAATCCAAGAGCTGTACAGCAAGCTTTAATCCAGATGGAGTGGATGAAGCAAAATCTTGAGTTGCACATAATAATAAAATGAGATGTAGACAAAGTATATGGCGGACATGTCTTCGACCAGAATATCCAACATTGGTTCTTAACTTAAGAGAGTGTAGATTGAGTTTGAATTAGTCCAATCAATCTTCAATCTATTAAAAGCATGGAACCATAAATATGCGCACAGTTCCTCAAAGGCAACAAAGCCTATTTTTCAAGAATCTCTAAATCCAGGACTTTAACCATAAAATCCAAGCTATTGGTGAAAAAAAATCAATCGCTACACCAACCATCCTATGGTTCTCAGACTTAGGTGCTTAGCAAGAAGCACCTGACCACTTTGCGATGTTTAAAAGGGATTTCTTTAACCCGTGTGTAAAGAATGATGAGTCTGGAAACTCAAACCATGAAGAGATCTACAAGCGTTACCGCGAAGTTGACATAGTCAAGTGATTCAAGTTCGGTAGTCGGTACGCTTTGATTAGACTCATGTGCGAAAAGAACCCGAAATTGCAGAGGGAATATGCGACAAAACAGTGAGAGAGTCTAAGCATATGCAGAAAACGTCAGAATCAGTGTTTAGGGTCAATAAAATGGATGGCATCAACTTGAAAAATAGAGACCATTGGGGAGATCATTTGTATGTTTAGAACTTGCTCGAGGTATAAGGCTTTTAAACTATTTAACAAACCTCTTTATTGAATATTGCATACCTCAGTATTATGCAATTTTATTTGTCTCTTTTGTTCAGTTTCTTATTTCTATAATAATCAAAGCGATTTTGTTTAATTATTGACTAAACTGAACCTGCTGAATTTCATATAATAAATTAAAAAATTGCTGTTCTATCAACTGCAAGTTCCCACAGTGGTTTACTTGTACTTATAACTTCACTCACTAGCTAATTATGTTTATGAATGTAATGAATTATGAGCTCATGAAAACCCCCAAAGGTGAGATGAAAAAATTAATTATAGGCTCGCATCCCGCTAAGTATTTTTTCATACTATACTTTCCTTTCAAGTGTGAAACTTAAATCACAAATCACCTAAAGTTGTCCATACATACTTTAGAATGCCCTAAAGACACATGTATGTCCATGACTATTTATCTCTTCTGAGTCATTGCGCTCTTTTGAAGTAATTTGAGGTAATTACTAGGTACGTTATGCTGCAACTATTAGTCCAGTACCCGTAAAATACAATGATATATGGAATGAAAAATAATACGAAAAGATGAAAAGGCAGAATCGTTCATAAAATGGGTACCAGTCGTTCATCGAGTTAAACTAAAGCCGTAAATTATTGTACTTTAAGTTATGCAACATCCCAAATACCGAAGTAAACTACGTTATTTCCAAAGTAATAGAATGTGAAGAATCAATTTACAAATTCCCTCATAGACATGTTCTTCAGTCAAAGTATTGGCCCAACATCTAGCTTTTAAAAATTCAAAGTTTGCAAATGTTGTGAGAAACCAATACATATACTTACTAGCCGCTGTCGATGTGTAGTATGCTATTAAATTAAAGATTAAATTTACAAATTTACTGCGTTAAGTATCTGAGTCTAAAGTGTGGCTGTATTAGGGTTCAACCCTTCCCAATATTATTTGCCATTTGCCATATTTACCGCCAACGAACTAATGTGAAGAAATTTGGACAAATTATTTTGGCCACCATAAGTAAGAGTTTCTGATGGCAGCACGTGCGCTAAAGGCGTGTGGGAGTTGCATTACGTACAGTATTTTGCAATGAAAAATACTTCGCACCACCGCACCGCTTACAACTGCAGACTTCCGTATAAAGCCAAAATATGTGACAATAATCCCACATGAATCTTAAAGTCACGTGTTTGTGTACTTCGTAGGTAGCGATGAAAAACAAAACCCCACACTTTGCTAGTGCTTCCGGCATGTTCGATAGGACACATTTGCAAAAAGGATACCCTTTCTCTGTAAGGTGCTATCGCCCAGCATTACGCCCTATTGTTGTCATCGTTTCTGGGTTATTGTTCTGTGCATTACCATTGTGAATTATGATTACATTTTACTGCGAATGCACAGCATGTCACACCCCCTCAAAATCAGTACAACCCACTCCGAACCGATTGCGATGCGATGCATATTGGAATATCTGTAAACGAAAAATTTGTAAAACGGGAATTATTCTCTTCCATGTTTTTTGTGATAATTTCGGGGATGATGTTGGATTTTGTGGGATTTACTGTGATGATGATTTTTTGTTGGTTTGTTTTAAAGTTCTCTGAAATTCTAAAGGAACCGACTAGAAACTTTGGGGTGGTGCGAGTATATGTTTTGGGTTAGAGCATATATTTTTTACTGATTATTGTGTGACAATGCAATACCCAGGGGCTTTGCCGTGGATAAATAATGGAAAGTGGTTTTGAACACCCATTTCCGGGAGGTCTGTTACAGTAGAGCGAAATATTTTGATTCTGGAAAAATCTGAAGCTGACATTAGAACCGAAAATATGAAGAGCTTCAATGTCATCTGCATAGCTGAGTATTTGAATGGACTATATAGAGGATTGTTCCTTTTGCCGTTACGTCAGAGTCTCGAATCACTTTCTCCAACTCCAGGTTGAAGAGGACGCAGTCCAGTCCATCCCCTTGTCGGAGCCCGTTATAGATGTTGAATTGGCTTTATAGTGATCCGGATATTTTTAGTTGGCTTATAACATTGGTCATAGTCAACCTATACATAGTCGTGTCAGTTTATTTGGAATGCCGAATTCTCTAATGGCTTTATAAAATTCTATTCCGGCCATGCTATCATAGGCGGCTTTAAAATCTATAAAAAGATGGTGTAGTGAGTTTTGAAACTCTCGACATTTTTCCATCACCTGCCTTAGGGTGTAAATCTGATCAGTTGTTGATTTGCATGGGATGAAGCCACATTGGTATGGACCAATGATGAATTTATCCTGTATCCTGTGCGTGCGTGCCCACGCTCTATGAAATTCTTGCATTGCTCGGTACGCAACATTCTTACGTTCAGTCGCTAGCTTACATTCCTCATCGAACCAGTCGTTCCGATCTACGATTACTGCCGGAGATGGAGTCAGCAGTACGAATGACAGTATTCTTAAGGCGTGTCCATTTCTCTTCTAAGCCCGATATCTCAGCCCCAGGACTTACTCTTCCTGCATTTAGAGCGAGTCATACCGCTTGACCGTAGTTGTTTCTGGTCCCTTCGTTGCGAAGAGCATCTTTATTAATGATGCATTCCACGCTCGGAGCATCATACCATCAAGTTAATTATGCGATCGTACCGTTGGCACCTCGGTACGTTCGTACCGTCATCAGGTTTGGGTTGTGGTGACGGTCTATCAACACGTTGGCTATCTGGTTGCGTGTGGCTCCATCAGGAGATACCCTGGTGTCTTTGTGGATATTTTTACGCGCAAACCTTTTACTCGCTATGACCAAATTACTGCTCGCTGCCATCTCTTTGACTGATTGTCCAATGTCAGTAGTGTTCTCGTGTAAGCTGTGGATGCCAATGTACTGCCTGATTACTGGCTCCCTTCCTATTTTGGCATTCATATCCCCCAGAATGATTTTTACGTTCTCCACGCATCTTATCTTTGATTGTTGGGAACAGGAAGAAGTCATTGGGTGCCAATTCGGGGCTGAAAGGCGGATGACCCATCAAATCGATCGTTTGAGTGCTCAAATACTCGCTTGTTTGATGTGATGTGTGTGAGCTCGCATTATCCTGATGCAAAATGATTCGCCGTTTTGGGTTGTTTGCTTTCAATTTGTTGAAAACCTCGGGCAAACAAATGGTCGTATACCAAGACTGTATTTCAAGAGCCACAGTAGCCATATGACTGGTTTTCGTGAAGAAATACGCTAGCATTTGCTTCCCAACGCTCCGAGCTCGCATAACTTTTGTTGGTTTTTCTTCGAATTGGAAGACCCAAACAGTCGATTGCCCTTTTCTTTCCGGCTCATACGTAATTTATCCATGACTTGTCACCTGTCCTGTACCTTCAACGAATTTTTCAAGAATTTGACGGCACCAATCGATACGAACCTCATTTTGTGCGTCTGTCAAAAAAGTGGAATCCAATGTGCAGATAGCTTCCGCACCTTTAAGTGTTCATGTAAGATCGCATATACGCTGGTGTTACGAATGCCTAGGCATCCCTCGATTTCCTGATAATTCACATGACGATCCTCTTCAATCAGTTTTCTCACAGCATCGATGTTTGCTGGCACAACAGCTGTTTTTGGACGACCTTCACGAGGCTCGTCTTTGAGTTAACGTCGTTCGTGTTTAAATTCATTGTTCCAATTATAAACACTAGCCAAGGATACTTCATCGCCAAAAGTCGAATGAAGTTATTCGAAGCACTTTTGTTGACTTAGCCCCTTACGAAAATCGTAGAAAATCATCACACGGATCATTTTTTTCACTTAACTCAATTTTACAAGTAAATAAAAAACAATGTTGCGATGCCAACTGACAGATTACTTTTGAGAAACATAACCTCCAAAAATGTTAAACTTTTTGACTGACAAAGTGATTTGAATCGAAAAACCCTAGTATTACCATTTTCTAAAAACATTTACGGCACCCCTCGTATAACGAACAAAACAAATCATTTATATGAGTTTATTGCTATGACCAAATATGTTTATTAAAAGTTTTAAATTTTTCTCCAATTTGTCCCACTATGCAGAGCAATATATCTTCATTATTCTATTTTGTAATATAGTCTCAGGCGGTCTCCAGCGGTAAATTCAGCAAATTAGCATTTTTTGTGCGGTCTCGTCGTGTGATCTGTGGTCCCTCATACTCATCAAATGGTAACATAATGTGCGATGCTTTCTGAGTAACACTCGTCGTATTTAGTTATTCCAATTATTCATTATTACAAACAGTCTGTACACAGACAGTAAAGACAATTTAGGGTGGAGCGGTTGTTTAAAAAAAACCTGCAACAAGGGTGACTGACGACAGACGCTTTTTTTCCCGCCTCTAAGCATTCTGTTACAACCGAAAAAGATCTAGGAATCGGGACCGTGTTTTGATTTGATGCGGTTCATATTTTTCCATTCATGCGAAAATGACAAAAAAATCTCACACACTTGCCCAAAAATAAAGCAACGTACGCCGGCCTATCGACTTAGGCGCGGTTGGGATTTGGCGATGGGAGTGAGTGATAGCAATCTTCATTCTCTGTCGGTTGGAAATTGGAAAACGTGCAACAATGAATGTAACGTGTTCGTTGTTGCGGCTAACATCAGAGCTGTGATAACAATCGAGCGACCGACGATGTCAAAGAAAGAATTATTTATACCCATTATATGCGATGCATGTGTATTATTCCAGGCGATGTTTGTAATCAAATCTTGGGCAGACGATCCTAGCTCTGTTTGGAATACTTGCGACTTCTTATCGTGATAATTCAATGCGAAATTGGCTTTTCATGAACCCAAATAAAATCAGATACTGCATAATGGCGGGGGACCGTTGACAGGAAAAGGCCAGAAGGTCTCCGTGGGGTAGGAAATATGACTCACCAACAACCAACCGATAAGAATCTTTCAGTTATTTTCATTCAGTCAAAGATTTTCTGGTTCGATTATTTTTCAAGTGAGGGGTAATATTTTATAAGCACGCATTGCTAAGGAATCTAGCAACAAAACGTTCCTGATAGTATCCTGATTTAGTTAAAGTATAAGTTTATAGCAAACATACTTGTAACTCCAGTGAACTATTAGAGCGAAGTATCAGAACTTTACATAATATTGTTCCGAAATTTTGGCTTTCGTTTGTTCACAAATTACAACTCTTATTAACAAATAGCTACAGGTCAGAAATTCACACTGGTGATTACTTATCATTCAAACGTTTGGCCGGCCTCGCTGTCGTGTTCAATAAAAACTACCGCAAAGGACTTTCCGAGCAGGATCCTCTTTGCCCATGCGAGCAAGGTGTCCTACCCACGGGAGCCTACCGAGCTTAACTTTCTTCACGATGTCGACATTGTGGTACCGCTGGTAGCCCTCATTATTTTAAAGTCTCCGGAATCGTCCTTCCTCACATACGGGGCCAACAATTCTCTGTAAGACTTTTCTCTCGGACGCGGCTAAGAGGTCAGAATGCTCTTTGCTAAGCACCCAAGTCTCGGATCGATATGTAAATACTGGAATGACCATTGTCTTATATACCAGCAGCTTGGATGTTATGGTTAAATTCCAGGATTTGAAGAGTTTTGACAGACTATAGTAGGCTTTGTTGGCTTTTAGCAACCGTGTGCGTATTTTTGGTTCCATGCTGTTATCGGCTGCTAAAGTTGACCCGAGATAGTTAGAGGATTGCACTATTAAAATTCGCGCTCCACTTTTTTAATTGGCCCAGATTTCGTGCCGCCTGCTCTTTACAGTTCTTGGGTTTCTACCAATGATGTCAATATCGTGTGCGTAAGCCAGTATCTGAACGGACTTAGAGAGGATTGTTCCTTTCGCTGTTACGTCAGAGTCTCGGAACACTTTCTCCAACGTCAGGATGAAGAGGTTTCAGGCCAGACCATCCCCTTGTCGGAGCCCGTTATAGATGTTGAACGAGGCTTGTTAGTGATCCGGATATTTTTACTTCGCTTATAACATTGCTCATGGTCAACCTACATAGTCGTGTCAGTTTATTTTGGATGCCGAATTCTCGCATGGCTTTCTACTCGTGTTCTACTCTGCCTATGCTGTCATAGGCGGCTTTAAAATCTATAAAAAGATGGTGTAGTGCGTTTTGAAACTCTAGACAATTTTCCATTACCTGCCTAAGGGTGTAAATCTGATCAGTGGTTGATTTGCTTGGGATGAAGCCATGAAAGTGCTCTTTCCATCGCTCTAAGATGCCTTTGATATCGGCGATCAGATTACCCTCTTTGTGTTTGCAGTTTGTGCAATGCGGAGTATATTGTGTCATACCGCGGACTCTTTGGTAGAAGTTTCGCGCCTGGAGCGGTCCTCACTTTCTGTACTATTCTAGTTCACGGACGAGATTCTTTTCCCAGGCGGCTTTCTTTCGCCGGTGAACTGTCTTTTCATATCTTCTGAGCTCAATCCATTTGCCTCCTACGCCCGGCATCTCAGCCCCAGGACTTACTCTTCCTGCGTTTAGAGCGAGTCCTATCGCTTGACCGTAGTTGTTTCTGGTCTCTTCGTTGCAAAGTGCAGCCATGTTGACTCGAATCTGATTCGCCGATGCTGTCTTTCTTGATGATGCAATCCGCACTCGGAGCACCATAGCAACAAGATACTGGTCTTAGTCGAAGTTCACTACCTCGCACCTTCGTACGGTGGTCAATCCGCACTACCTCGTTGCGAGTGGCTCCATCAGGATATACCCAGGTGGCATTGTGGATAATTTTACGCGCAAACCTTGTACTTGCAACGACCAAATTATTGCTTGCTGCCATCTCTATGACTCGTCGTCCATTTTATTCGTGTTCTCGTGTAAGCTATGGGTGCCAATGTACTGCCTGAATACTGGCTCCCTACCTATTTTGGCATTCATAATATGGCGTAAATATGGCTTCGATACATATAGTGGTTTAGGCGGGATGATGCGACATAAAAGCGTTATATCCATACAGATAATCGCCAAAATATCTGTTTCTGTGGTCGGGAATATTTCAAAGAATTTTCTTTTTTGCATGCTTCACATGCGCCGCACGCGACACGCGTCAGACGCGGGATATCAAAAATGCTATTATGGACACTCACAAAATTTCAACTCTCTAGGTCGTGTCGAAGGTGGTTAAAAATGACCTCAAAGTAGTCGAAAATACAGTTAGAAAGGGGTCAAGTCAAATTAAATAAAAGTTTTAAAAAAAATTACTTAAATCGGAGAAAAAAAGAAGGTACACGTTCTTTCTTCAATAACTTCCCGAAACACGCCCTTAATTGATTGGTACACAATTTGTTGAATCAACTTAAGTAAGCCACTTAGGAACTACGATTGAGGTACAATTTTTGTGATTTGAATTTTTATTTTATTTTTTCATTTGCAACGAAAATCTTATTCCATATTATGCAAATGTAAATTCTATGAATCGCCCGTCCAATTGACAAACTCGCTTAAAAGTTAAAAATAACCACTAATGACAAATTTCGGAAAAACCGCCACTTTAACCAACTATGATGGTAATATTGCAGTGAGGCAGAACCCTAAACTGTCGTTCATCGGCACCCTTTCGTACCTCTCAGGAGCAAATTAAAATTTCAGAGTGAAACTTGAAGTCTTCGGCTGACAGTCGAAAATGCTACATCAGTGCATGCATACTTGTATTGTAATATATTCATTAAGGGGTGCAATACGATCGCCATGTATCGTATCGCACATCGAATCAAAATCAAAGGGCGAGCGATGATATTCATTTTGTTCCCGCTCCCTGTCAGAGTAACCAAATCCGTTTAAGCGACACAAAGGACCTTAAGCGCTTAAAAGGACGTCGGTCGGGTTGCCAGCGGCCACCAGCATCAGCCAAAGTGAAAAATTCAAAGTAATAAAACTACGCGGCCAACTGTGTGTCTGTGTTTGGTAGTAATAGAGAGAAATTCGTTGCAACGCTGAAGGGTTTGTGGTATGTTTCCCATCGGGGTAATGTTATTCGTATTTCCCCCTGTAATCCGTTTTTACATTTTTTAATATTTACTAATATTGACAATACTTGAGAATTTATATTAAGTAAGCCCACAGTCGTAATCATTTCGGGTGTTTTTTATCGCTATCGGTTGCTTGGCATTATATATTCTACATTTCTTACCCTTTACTGTGCATTATTAGGGGTTGCAAGAATGGTAATATACTCGTACTTATGCAAATTAATCTGATTCTCTTTTTAACAAAATTAGAGCAGAAATATGCCTTTGATGTTTTTGCCTTTGCCGTTTTGCATTTTTGTGATTAACGGATTATTGTTATAAGAAGAGAAAGTATTTCATTGTTTAAAATTTAATTTTTTTTAAAAAGGAAAGGTAGAGAAATTTTGCCCTTTTATCGGCCCTTACATGATTTCATTTTGATTCCAAAATTTTATAAAAACTGGCAATGCCAATGCGTACACATGAAAATCTTTATGCAACCTACATGAGCTGCCTTGAAAATAAATAAATAACTAACTAACTGTCTATTGATCGGTAGAGATTATCAAATCAAATGATTAATCTTAAAGTGCCTGCTAACTTTTTGAGGTTCTCTCTTGAACATCGACATCAGAATTGGAAATGAATCCCACTATTACGGTAGCTAGTATTTGCCTTATAATTAATAGAATGGGACGAACCTGGCTTTCCTAGTTTTCGCCATTAAGCATGCTCTTTGATCTATTCTCATTTAGCGGTCCTCTCTTCGATAGTAAACCGTAAGCCCCCGCGTTGCATGCCCAAAACGATCTCGGTCCTCAACCACAGTTGTCCTCAGACCGGTCAACCTTACGGTCAAACCTGGTCTGTGGGCATGGACAACTCCCGCGGTACCAACGCGACCTTGGTGAGGTCTGCCATAAAAGGGACTTAGCTCGTTCAATATGAGTGCCTGGGCTAAGGAAAAGCCAACTCTGAGAGTACATCGTCCGGAACCTCGAACCCCATTCCTTAACACTAGGTTTGCACCTTATCCTAGGCCGCATGGGATAGAAACTATTCCAGGTCCTTTCCTCTGTCCCATTGTTTACGAAATGAGTTACTAAATACGAAGAGTCGCCCGTAAGGTTCTTCTAACTACCTCGCAAAGTACGAAGACATTGCCAATAAAGAGCATACTCTAAGTACCCTGTATAGGTTAAGATGCAATTGGAACCCCCGCGGGGAAATATTTGCCTTATAACTGCAACCGTCTGTTTGAGTAATAGTACTGCGCATCAAGGAACCAGAAGCGAAACCGACAGTCTTAGTTATCCCATTGTGCGCCAACAATATGAGAGACCATATTCCTCATGGGACAGTAACAATCAGGACCATGCCGTCGGATATAACTAAACTCTCAAATGCTGTGAAAAATCTTCTTGTTATCGGAGCAAACAATTTGATCAGAATAGCATAAAGAGACCGTACTTTGCCATTATCTGTTGATACCTAAGACAGAACAAAGACCGGAAACAACTAAAAGTTCTCGTATAGCAGCCACCTCTGAAGAAGGTAAAAGCAGTCCTGAGTCCCTGTACCGCATGAAGATTAAAGATTTCCAGATGTCGAGAAATGCCATTATCGGAAGGGCTGGACATGGTGGAAAGGCTGAAGCAACAGCAAGGTAGAACTGTGTACCAAATCACTTAAGTGTAGATAGGTTGTCACAACTTGCGCCATCATCCCAACATATGGAGACCGCTAAGTTGCCTGATGTCCAAAATTGCAGAATCAGCATCCGCAGAATGGAATCGTTGTCGCAACTAATACACCCAAGTGCAGGACTTGACAGACTACCAGCACAACTCTATAACGTTTCACAAGCAGGAATAGACTCGTAATTATTAAAGAGAGGGAACAGTGAAAACTTCCCTGAAGAATGGATAAAATTAGTGCTTATGAAGACCTCCGAAGGAGGCAATTTAACTGAATGTGAAAAATGCTAAGAGGTTTCCTTCCTACCTATATTTACAAAAAGAATTGGCTAAAATATTTCTCGATTTTCAGTGACTTATTGACCCGCCCGCCTAAATATCATCGTTCGACAATGTTTAGGTATAGATTTCCACTTCTGTTGCTGTTTTTGATTGGGAAAAAATGATCAACAAAGCTATTAACGGGTTAATATGGCGTGCCTTACGCATGAGACATCCCGAACATATTGGTAGCATGTTACGTAGTTGCGAAGTATCTCGTTCTGTAGAAGGGGTGAATTGTCGGAAGAATTTCAAATACAAAGCGGCGTTCGTCAGGGCTACTATTCTACCAGGATACACCAGGATTTTCTCTGTAGGTTATTTTTCTGATGTAATGCAGAGTCTTCGGCGGTTAGCGATCAGCAGAAAAGGACGAATAACACAAAATGCATTAGAGTTGCAAGTCTCTCTGACTGGTGGAAGTGCGATCAAACCTTCATATGGTGGCCGCCTATAATTTTCCTCCAATACCGGAAAAGCTGAATAATAGGGCGAGTCACTTCAAAGAAAAGTTAGCGCGAGGTAAATAACCTCGTCCATAAGAACTTTATTCATCATATTTGGCCGGGGATCCAGTCCTGGCCTCCCGCAAAAAGTCCTTCCATTAAGACGATGTCATCCAATTTTGAATCCCTAAACTCTGGGCGTCCTTAGCTACGCCATCCTTCTAGCGTAGGCTTGGCCGGCCTCACTGTCGTGTTCAATAAATCCTACCACAAATGACTTTCCGAACAGGTTCTTTTCCATGCGAGCTAGGTGTCCTACCCACCGGAACCTACGATGTCGACATCGCGGTAACGCTCGTAATCGTTTTTCCTCACGTACGGCGCCAAAAATTCTCCGTCAGAATTTTCTCTCGAGCGCGGCTAAGAGGTCAGAATTCTTATTGATAAGCACCCAAGTCTCGGATCGATATGTGAGTACTGGTATGACCACTGTCTTATAAATACCAGCAGCTTGGATGTTATAGTTAAGTTCCTGGATTTGAAGGGTCTTGACAGACTATGGTAGGCTTTGTTGGCTGCTACAGTTGACCCGAGATAGTTAAAGGATTGCACTACTTCCAATTTGCGCTCCACTATTTTAATTGAGGGACCAATGTTGGAACTTCTAGATTTCATGCCACCTGCTCGATATGGATGAAAGCTTCCTATAAAGATTTTGGATTTCTACCAACGATGTCAATATCATCTGCGTCAATCAATATCTGAATGGACTTCTAGAGGATTGTTCCTCTCGCCGTAAAGTCTCGAGTCACTTTCTACAACGCCAGGTTAAACAGGAAACAGGCCAGGCCATCCCCTTGTTGGAGCCAGTTACAGATGTTGAATGGGTTTGGTATTGATTCGAATATTTTTACTTGACTTATAACATTTGTCATGGCCAACGTACATAGTCGTGTCAGTTTATTTTGGATGCCGAAAGATGGTGTAATGAGTTTTGAAACTCTAGATGTTTTTTCATTACCTGTCTGGATGTAAATGTGATCAGTTATTGATTTGCCTGAAATGAAGCCACACTTGTACACTGGTATGGCCCAATGATGACTTTATCGGGGCTATCCTATCTTAAGGGATAGGGGAGAAAAGCTTATACGCAGTACTCAACAACGTTACACCACGATAATTGCTGTATGTTGCAATATCTCCTTTCTAATGTATGGGGCACAAGATACCTCTTCGCCAGTCTTCTGGCATCGCTTCTTCCTCCCATACTTGCTCTATTATTTCATGAATGGAATAGGAAGGAAGGTGATGTTCGTGCCGATAAAAAAGGCCTTGGAACTGACTTCCTGCATTTTAAGATCAACTTAATTGTCCCGTTCCGTAGATCGTAGATCTTTTACCAGTTCGGTAATAATCCAAGGCTCTTGGATGAGACCAAGTGTAATATTTTTCTCGGCGAACCACTTACTGAGGGCTGCGGACGCGCCATTCTCGTAAAGTAGGTTCGCCTGTAACACCCTGATGGTACTCATTAGTCCTCCCTGGATACTCCATTTTAAGTGGTGGCTTTGGCAAAAGCAAGACTTCATTCTGCTGTCTGAGCTCTGGGTAAGGTTCATCTGCCCAACAGACTGAGCAGTTGAAGGCAATATGGGGTTGGCCATCAGCTTTTCTAAATACAGCGGGTTGCTCTAAAGCAGGACCCGAGGTTTATGTGATTTTAGATGCATCGATCTCATAATTATTATTTATTGAATCAATAATTACCCCACGAGTATCCGCGGGAAAGGAGGTAACCCATGACAGAGCCAGATATGCTATAGGATGGCCAATTGAAATCAAAGGACGCCAGGTATTCGGAGTCCGCATACTATCGACTAAGCACCCTCTTAGCTTTGCATCCATCGGCGTATGCTTATGCACCTTGTATTAGAAATACCTTCTACTGAGGATAGGATTAGTCCGTTGCCTCAAACCCTCCTCCTTTACCCGGGCTTGGGACCGGCATGCTACCCTTGCACGAAGGCGGAGTTACCAGCCTTACTTAGAAGGGCTGCGTTTACCATGCAATGTCATTCAAATGTCATTCGATTCTGTTTATCTTTTGTGTTTTTTTGTGATGGGATACATCATGGACTCGCACATATGTCTACCGTACTACTGTTTTTGCTTGGCAAACGAATCAATTTGTGAAATTTAATCTGAAACACAAAATTTGTTCGAAATATTTTGATCGATTTGAGTTGATGTCTACTATGCAGCTGGCCACCAATGCAACTCATGCTCTATAGCTTTCAACACTAACGTACATATACGAGGGTGTGTGGTAGTGGTTTTTATTTTCTGAAAATTCATTTGAATTCCTGCCAAACTGAATGCCATTCTGATTAGTTCTGATCGGTGGTGCGCAACGATTTAATTTTACTTCGTTAGTGGTAAAGGCTTCCGTTCGCTATATGGCGTTTGGTTGAAGCCTTTCCAATTTTCATGCTACCAATTTGGTCAAACGATCCAAAAATTCAAATTACATTTATTCATTTATTTATTATATTTTTTTTTTTGCATCAATAATTCAAGGTAAAAAGATTATCCTGATATTGTGGCGCACACAAAACTTTGCACTAGTGGGTGAATTTAAAGCAAATAATATATTAATATATAGGTCAATTGGTTTTTTATAACTCTCTGCTGAAAAGGTAAACTATCTTAAGTCTGTTTTCATAGTTTTTCAGGAGAGCGAAAAAACTGAAAAAAATGTAATCTGAAAAAACCCTTCCACTATTAACTTGGATATGAAGACCTTCTAGAAGCGAAATTTAATCTTCTGTTATCCCAGCCACATTTCAAAACTGTATTTTGAATAATTATAGAGTTATAAGAAATAATTAAATTTAGGATGATATTTACCTTTCGTATGTTTGTACTTTAAAAGATCTTAAGTTGAGATAAGATACTTAAACAAATTTTTTAGAGTTTCGATTTCAGTTTTTAACTCGACTTAAGATGAAGTGCAAATGTCAATACTTTGTTTCATAAGACATAAGATGTTTTGTATTTTAACATTTAAACGTTAATTTTTCATATTATTTTTTGAATTAAACATTAATACAAACATACAAAATAAAAATAATTAGTTTTAATTCAATTACATGCATTACACTTTATTATTTATAATACATATAAATTTTCATCAGACTCGTCGCTTCAATGGGGGTTTATATGGTTCATCTTCCGTTGGTAAATTTAAATAAAAATGATTATAATTTTGATTTATAAGAACCGGCATGTCCACCAGATCTTTCTTTCTTGCCGAATTTATATTAATAGGCCTGCTATATAGAATGTAATGAATATTGTTAAAACAAACGTTTTCTTGTTTTGTTTAGCACACGAATTGCTGTACAGGGTTAGTTGCTTGCAATTGTTTCGAATACTTTTCAAATATTTCATAAGACAAGACGCGATATCGTTTCCTCCACGATTAGCAATACCTTCGTGCCACATCAAGCAAACTGGCTTTCCGGTAACTCAGTCATGCACAGTAAAATTATAGGTATTAATAAAAGGATTGATATGCGATTTAGAGTATAGTTTACGCTTAAGTCGCTTGCTATGTTTTTTTGCGATGAGCATCAGGCACAGAGTATAGTAACATTCGTATAAAGGAAAGCTATTGATGTGTTCACGGACTTCATTTTGTTTCCCTTCCGGAATTTTGTTTCCAGGATATATATGACTCCTGAATCAAATTCTTTTTTTTTCTAAGGATTGTTTTTATAATTTGTTCTGTTTCACAAAAGGTATTTAATAAACATTTCTGACAAACGTTCGTTATTTTTCACTGACTTTCGATTATTATTTTCTTTTTTTTTTTTGCAAGCACTCGTTCTTTTAAGGTATTAATCCTATTAACCCACTTAAATATTGAGCTCTTATCATATGGCTTCTAAGTGCCCAGTGCGCATTAAGAATAGTATGATTTCAATCTCCTGGCCCATCAAAAAGAAGCTTGAAGCAACATTCTCTTCATTTTCAGAGGAACTTTCGGTAGAAGATGGACTGTAGTTTGGATCTCCTATATCATCGTTGAAAATTCCAGTCCATGAGTTGAGGACGCTTTTGGAACTTCTGCTTTATTTATGTTTTCAATGATGCAGTTGTTTTTTCCCTTTTCCTCTGGTTTTTTAACATTCACCATGCGAAAAATGGCTGCTGCACGGGAATATTTATTATTCGTACCAAACATAATAACATACGCAACATAATAATAAAATAAAAATATTTTAATAAGACAAACTAACTTTACAATCAATATGTATGGACTTAGAAACACTATTGTAAAAAAATATTCCTTACCTGATTCAAATTTGATGCACTAAAAATAAACGCAAAATTCGACACTGGTATCACAAAAACGTAATAATATCGAAACAGTTCTGACTGTCGTCTGCACTGTACTGAAATCAATATAATATAGTCTTTGTTAAAAAATGTTCCTTACAGACAACAGACTTGACAATTCGCCAAGCGGTACGCGTAAAAATAAAATTATATAAGAAATAACTGTTCTCCACAACGGAAAATTTGCCACTTTGCTCTGGTCTCACAAACACTTTTTAAACATTATAGAAATATAGGAACAACTCTAACTATCGTCTGCACTGTAGTGAAATAATATCTTATGTCGAATTTATTTGGAAATCGATTGACTGATGCACCTGGCATAACATGTCGACATAAATCTAAGAATTTCTTATTTTGAAATTTGTATATCATCCTAAGTAGACTTAAGATTATTTACCTTTTTACACATTTAACAAGCATTTCACTTGCATTTCAGGAACATAATTTGTAGTAAATTACACGGAGCAAACTCTCTTATATCGACATAAGATGATTTGCCGTTTCAGGTAATGCCAACTATTGTTGGATCAAAAACATCTTAACTTACTTAGTGCACTTTTTTAGGTGATTAGGTTAATTAGCTAAATCATCCTATGTGGACTTAAGATATGTACGCAAATGCTCTAATGCAATTTTTTGGACTTAAGATGAAAAACTCTGTTCAATAAATCGGGATACAAGTTCGATACAAACACGAGGATTAGAGCCAACTACGCGTATTAAAATGGTGAACACCACGCACTAAAATGTAAGAAGTCGACTTAAGATAGTTTACCTTTTCAGCAGGGAACTTACGTAATTAAGTTCGTTTGTCGTGAATAAATGCAGAGAACCAATACCCACTTAACTATGTTCCGTAGCCCATTGTGGGTCATCGGGATTTACGAACGCCCAGCCAAACTCGTATGCCGAATTAAAATTTGTAAGCAATTAAAACAAAACTTAATTAAAATCTTTACATCCTTTCATCCACAGTAATACTTTTGAATTATATTTTAACTAATAACATGCGGTTGGGTCATTGCATAACATAATGCGGCGTATCCAAGGAATATATTTATATTTTCGTAGGTATGTTTTTCCCATATCAGGAGCAAATTAATCCTTCCTTTGATGTGAAATTAAATAAAGGACATCGCCGGCAGCAAACGGCCACAATTTATTCCACGTCACGCGCACGCGGCTGTTGCGGTATTCAAAATATTTACACGGATCATGCGGTAGCAAAATATTCTGTATTTATGTATGTGCTTATGTGTGTTAGTATGTGTATTAACAAAAAAGTCTTAATATTTATAATATTACACGCAAATACGGTAACATTGAAGCATCGTTAACGGATAGCTGTTTCGGTTGACGTCACAAAACAAACAAACCACTTTTTTTGGGTGTATTTGTAAAAGTAAAACCGCTCGCGATCTACTCGATTGTGTGCGCGAATGTGTGTCAAGGCTCTGCCAATAAATTGCCATCAATCCCATAGTGGTATTCGTTGAGATATTTCCGCGTCCGTTCGTTGTTGCCAACAGCATCATAGCATTGCAACAAAACCATTCCCCACACTCCTCAATCACAGTGAAATGGGTCCTGTTGAGCTAAAAATTTTCATCGCAATGGAAATTTCAAACCCTTTGGCAGCCAAGCACATACATACATCAATAGTTCGCTTCGAAAACTATGCGAACGAAAAACGCGAGTGCTCCTTACCTACTTTTGTTGTAGTGATGGCAGTAGTGGTGTAGAGTAGGCGTATATTATAAAGGTAGTAAAAGGTAAAAAATAAAAGTATTTATTTTTTTGATGAACAATAACAATAAAAGTGAAAAATCCGAGTAGAAATGAAAGCTGGGACGAACGTTCTCATTGATGTGTGTGGCTGTTTACTGTCGGTAAATTGCGATAAAAGTTTTCTCTCCACCATTCATGTGGTTTTGTTCCTTTGGTGTGAAACGACTAAAACTAATATGACTAAGTGCAGGTGATTCCAGGGAAACACTGAAGAATCAAAACGCAAAACTGATTAAATAAATTTAATATTTTTATTGGAACTTTTCTTAAAGAGATTAAAGAAATGGACAATTAAGCTGCATTGCGATTGATCGGGAAACTACTGACTGATCAAAACTTGGTTGTAGCGCAACAATCAAGTTCGTGATGTAGTGCTTGCTTTACCTTCTAGTGGTGGTCCCCGGGCGACTATGTGTATAATAAAAATTGCAAGTGCGAACGGTCTAGCGTTTCTAGTCTAGGTAGCGTGTGTTAGCACACTGCGGTACCGAATATTGCTCGCTTCTGAAACCGACACAACGCCTCCCATAAGTAATGAACGAATAATGACGACTTTTGGTATTGTACTCGGACTAAGATCGATTTCTGGAATATGAGGACGCTCCTTGACTCAGGGAGTGAAGGACCTCAAAATGCCAGATTTCTTCAACTGGAACGTGAGTTTCTTCGATATAATTTGGACATACTGCGAGTGAGTGAAGTAAGATAGTTCGACGCGGAAGAGTACCAATTCCCAACGTATAACACTGTGCTACTCTACTTCGGCGAACCCTCCCCGTGCCCGTGAATCTGAATTGGGTCTGCTAACGCCAACAGCATGCAGATGCCTTATTTCCTGGCACCCGCATAGTGATAGGATCTTATCGGCCAGATTTCGGTATAGAGTACGGCGCGTCACGATCATAAAATGTTACGCCCCAACCAATCTCTCGACTGAGGATGTTAAGGACAACTTCTACAATCAGTTTAGCGCTGTATTCAACGCAACGACGAACGGAGATATCGTCATATCATATAGGCAACGACAATGAAGGACTAAGACATTTGATTGGGAAGCACGGCCTCGGCGAACGAAATGACGATTTGTTGATTTCTGAAACACCAACCACCTTGTAATAGGAGGCACCATGTTTGACCATAAGACCTGCCATAAGGTCAGCTGGGTGTCAACTGACAGACAATCATCATCCAACCAAATCAACCATGTGGCGATCATCCGACTTTTTAGGAGTTGTCTTTTAGACGTGCGAAACAGACGAGGAGCCGACATGGGTATGGTACGTGATCATCACCTTATGGTAGCTACTGTTCAGTTACGTACTGCATCAGTTTAAAGAATCCGCAATATCATCCGAATACCTAGGTATAACATCGACCGGCTAAAGATCCCGTCAGTACGCCAGCAATTAAGGGATAATTTATCGCAAGAAGCGGAAGCAATCTGATGTTCACTGCCGACAACCATCCAAGAAAATTGGAAAGCTGTGAAAAATGTTTTCACATCTGGAGTGGAAAGTACTGTTGGTAAAAGCAAGGCAAGGCACAACACGACGCTTACCGAGGATACCTGGAGGCAGATTGAAGAACCTAAGCCACTTAAAGCTCGTATTATAGATACACCAGCTATAGCAAGGATCGAGCTAGAGTCCTTGTATCGAGAAAAATGAGAGAAATGCAGGGTAGTGTAAGACGTGACAAACGTAATTATATTAACAAGCTGGCCTCAGAAGCAGAGGAAGCAGCAGCAGACAGATGGTCACCGCTCTAGCCAACATCCGGTGAAAGGCCTGGATGGTGCCGTACTCATTTCAGATGAGGATCAGCTTAAGCGATGGAAGGAGCATTTCTCTACGATCCTTAACCGTGTATTCGCCAACGATATGCACCCAAATCAAAGGGAGCTGCCGGAAGTAACAATTTCCCGAATTCGCACCTCAACTCCCAGTAAAGATGAGATCGCTACCGCCATCAACGCGCTTAAGAACGACAAGTCGGTAGGACTAGATGGTATACCCGCAGAGCTTTTTCGTGCAGCTCCAACAACATCATCAGTAGAGAGATCTTGGGAGGTAAAAAGTTTTCCCGATGAGTGGAAGAAGGAAATTATGGTCAAGCTCCTTCAAAAAAGGTAGTCTTATGGAGTATGAAAACTGGAGAGGTATTTGCGTTCTTCCTGCAGTTGCAAAGGTAATAGCCAAAGTAGTACTTGAGCGAATTAAGAAACATCTGGAAGATACACTCGATGCCGAACAAGCAGGTTTCCGCACTGGATCCTCCTGTGTCGACCACATCAACACGATGCGGATCATTATTGAACAGTGCATTGAATTCTGGTTACCACTACACCATCTGTTCATCGCGTTTGAGAAAGCGTTTGACAGTGTCAACAGACAGTTTATCTGGCTCGCCTTGCGCAGGAGAGGTATACCCGATAAACTAATAGCTGTTATTAAAGCAACCTATGATGACTCTAAATGTCATGTGCTGCGTAGAGGAAAGCTGTCAGAGTAATTCGTGATCCTAAGTGGGTTACGACAAGGCTGCATTCTAAAGCCGATACTTTTTTTTTTTGGTGTTTAGCTATGGGCTTCGCGCAGCTTTATCTACTGGAAACGGCATTTCTATGGCATGTATTTATGCCTGAAAAATACTCGGGTATTGCTCTATTGCTATAGAATACTTGGTTCAGTGTTCATAGACTCCAGCATCCGTGCCTTCTGATTTCTTTGATCCATCTGTATACCTTTTAATGGCACCCGGATGTATGGTATTCAGTTTTAGATCTAAATTCAAGTTATTCATTAGTCAAAGCTATTTTCAAATTCAAGCCTTTACACCATGTTATCACATGCTCGCTAAGGGTGAAGTCCACTATCTCTCTTGCCATGCGTCCGTGAAGCAGCCTACCTTGCTTAAACGTAGCTTGGTTTCCCTGGATTCGCCACTACACTAAGTGTAGTGGGAGTAGCTCAATGATCACCTTCATGTCCGCTGTTGGACACGTTCTCATGACCCCTGTAATTAAAACACAGGCAAGGCTCTGCACTTTTTTCAATTCATGGTGTACAACCAGTGCATTATTCTGGGACTTACTCCCTAGGATTTACCTGTCACCTTTATGCCTACCATGAGTGCTCTTTTCGATTTTTATAGTACTGCTTGTTGGTATTTATTCTATAGCACTCTACTATCAAATATACATATAAGGTATTTACCCTCTTTGCTGATATTAATCTCTTCTCCATTGAGGCTAATCGGGTGCATTCGCCCAAGCTTCCTTTTATGGGGAAAGGGAACCATTGTGGTCTTTTTCGGTTTACAGCGCACTTCCTTGAACTTCCTTCTAGCTACGATGACTTGGACATAGGTTTCTGCTTCATCTACTCGCTGGAGTAGTTCATCTACAAGGATGCACCACAAAAGTGGAGACACTACTTCTCCTTCTAGACATCCTCTTGTAGTGTTGACCATATTAGTTTTATCACCTACTATGGTCTCCGCTGTTCCAGTGTCCAGTATTTCGCACAACCATTTAGTGATTGTGCTGTCTACTTTCTGTCTCTCTAGCCACTTCTTATCGCCACATGAGAAGCATTATCAAATATTCCTTATATATCAAGGAAAGCGCATTGCGCGACTTCCTTACCGGCAAGTGACCCTTCTATACTTTTTGTCAGTTCCCATAGTGCGGCCTCCGTAGATCTGCCCGCTCTGTATACATGCTGATTGGAATGTAGTGGTCCTCTTTCCAGTACTCTCGGTCGATAATCTTTTCGATAATTGATCTGTATGATAGGCTGGCATTAGTGAAGTGCTCAGAAGGCCTTGCCATTATGAGTTGTGAAAAAGTTATTTGAAAGTTCTTTTGTTGGAAAATGGGACACGATATTTTCATTTGCAACTTTTTTAACTCGATATCACTTTGACGAAATAAAAACAAAAACATATACGCTCCCCTCTCCATTTACGCAACCAAAGATTCAATCATGCTATTTGTGATCTGCGTACGCTTTGCAAATATCTACGCGAGTCCTTAGAAGCATTTCGTTATTATTAAAATCAGAGTTAATTGAAAATATTAATTTTTTTCTGTCTGTCATGTCAGGATGCACAATTTTTTTATTTATTCAGTCAAAATGTATCTTAAACAGCAATCAACCACATAAATTAGTATTCCAAGTAAGAACAGCTGCTTCATCGTTATTCTCTTCTTGCATCCGCATTTATTTATTTATCCGCACATAATTATTATTAAACCGAAACCTATAGACTCGCAGAATTATCCACAGCGCACCCACCTCAGTTCCTGAATGAATGCAGCAGGACCACAACAAAAGCCATATGGGTTGTGTGTCTCATCTTGATTGTGTTGAGGACACAAAAATTACCAAATGCCTTCGAAATAATGAAAAATCCAAGTCATTGCAACTACCACATCTGGGTTCAGCTTGATGTTGTGACATTTCACATTATTTCGGGAATATCCTTTGGTCATAAAATTCGACACGACGACGAGGGATTTGATTTCTTGCATCGAAAAAATAATCATAACAAAGCATTTGTCTGAATTCGATTTATCTCCATTTCAGGAGTTGTCAGAATGTGCACAACAACAACAATAACACAACATTCCGCAGCATCACATTCACTCAAAAGTCAGAATGGCCACAACATAGGTAAACAATGGGCCATTGCAATTACGAGTTTACAACAAAAATTTCGAACATTCCTATTTCGAGAACTGGCAAGTCCCATGAGCGAATCACACAAATAAAAGGATTCCCCACAGGGATGCTTCGCCGATATAATTTTCTTGTATGCACCCGTGCACCTTTGTCGACAACTGTATGTGTATGTCTTTTCGTGTATTGGTGTTTTGTACAATAACACAAACACTCACACACACTTACTTGTTCCTATACATATTAGGCTGTCATATAGGGTCATAAAATAATTTCAAAACACACAAGTTCAGTGGTAATAATCATAAAGAGTGCACAAATAGAAATGGAAATGAGCGCCGCAGAATCCTTTTAAACATTACGCTTAAGAAATAAACGTTGTTTGTGTTGGTATCTCATTAACTTACGTATCTATTTACGAGTAAATTCGTGTGACTTGAATGTCCCTGGAGATCAGACGGCTGCTTTATCGTATTTTCACCCCGAACTCTGTGAAACTGCGAGTATTCAGCTAAGTATAACATTTTGTAGGCAAATTTTGATTTTCCCAAATATTTTTGAGAAGCAAGGCCTTGGACCGCAATGGTCTGTCGCGCCGAATATTATAAATAATTTTTTAAATGTTAAAAATAAATATTTTCAAGAAGTTATTGTGCTAAATGTAACAGCAAACCAGAGCCATAGTTTTTTTGACACTGCAGATTAAGCCATAACCCTGTTACAATTATGGAATTGAAATAAGTAACCAGATTGGTGTGAAATTTAATCTGCTATATAATATTTGTCCTACTTTGGTGTAAGTCCTGGCTAGATTATTTAATTTAAATTAAAAGTTTAGCCAAACCAAAATACTTGATGCATTAAGTTCCAATGGCAACATCCCAGGAACTGGCATTAATGAATATTTTTGGTCTTAAGAGAGATTAAAACTGGATGACTGAGCCACAGTACGACGATTCAACTTAGAAATAGTGTTACAGGTGTTATGACACAGGTAAGAACCCTGTAATCATAGGGATACTGTAACGAGCAATTATAATTAAAGCAAACTACAGCCACACTACGATCAACTATTCATACAGCGACTGATCCAAGAAGTTCATATCGATACTCACCGCCTTTTTAACGATTTCTAAGGTTATGCAGTTAAAAGTATTCATAGAGAACAACTATACAATGCCCTGTCCAGTTTTGGCATCCGGTCCAAACTCATTCAACAGCGCAGAATCACGATGGAGAGCTCCCGCTACTTCGCCAAAGTTAGAAAAAACATGACCGCGTCTTTCGATGTCAAAAAGGTATTTAGGATCTAAGCGAATTGACTTTGTGCAGCCATATGATTTCTTTAACATCATATTGGAGAGAATAATGCCATACAAGATGTTCTACAGTAAAGGCATAATTGCAGCGAAATAAGACTGGCTGATTACAAAGGCATGGAAAAGTATTTGAAAAGTAAGACGTTAGAAAATATGGCTATGTCATGAGGAAGTTACAGATATATACTCAGCTATAACTTTCAGTAATGACACGACTAGAGAAATCAAACAAAGTATAAAAAAGCCAATCGCTGTTATTTTGGGCTAAGAAAGAATCAAGTTGTTAAGCCCTGTCTTGGATCACAAATATGACCAGGTATAATCCTTTAATCATACTGCTCTGTTCACTGATTCCCAAATTGTATTGGATTGGCTGTCGGATCACCCAAGACATTGGATAACGTTCGCAGCCAATAGAGTCAGCGAAATATTGTAAATTATATAAACGGGAGTCGGAAGTATTGGTGGCATGTTGTGTCCAAGGACAATCCTGCAGATGTTGCATCAAGAGGCATGAGCACGATGGAGATAGTCAACTGGAATACGTGGTGGAGTGGACCTCATTGGCTGGTTGACCCAGATTAAATCTGATTTGTCAAATCTTAGAGCTTCCTACCAATTACGTCCCTTAAAGATAGATACATTTGGGATAACGACAAACTATTTCATTGAAGATATCATTAGCAGGTACTCCAGCTTCGTGGGGATGTCTAAATTTTTATCACTTATTAGACGATTCATCAATAAACTAAGTCATCGGCCAGAGATACAAACGAACACGGGAGAGATCGTTGCTGCAGAATTGATTTTGAACCGAGAAATACAAAAATCACAATTTTCTATTGAAATGGACGCATTGCAGAATAAAGGGATATAACCAAAAATGACTAAGCTGGTTTGTTTAAATTCCTTCTTGGACGAGAAAGGGATAATTCGGTTAGTAGGTAGGCCGCATTCATAAATCTACTCGTATAGCACCATACAACGTGAAACATCCCATCATACTGCCAACAAACCATCATGCAGTCAAATGCATAGTTCGAAATATACATTTGGTGTATAACCATCCAGGAGTTAGCTTACTCACCAGCATCGTACGACGCAGATTCTAGATAGTCAGAGGTAAGAGGTTGTCTAGACAGTAAAAAACGGCATTAACTGTATAAGACAGAATCCGAAGACAGTAGGCCAGATCATGTAGAATTTACCAGCAGAGCGGGTTCAATACGTTTATCCCTTCCATAAGTTTGGCGTAGATTATTGCGGTCAATTCAAAATACATGCAATCAGGAGGAGAGGCCTGATTCCTATAAAGGTATATGTTTGTATATTTGTATGTCTGAGTACCAAATCGGCCATTAGCTCCATCTCAAGACGAAGATATTGAATGTATACCCCGGCGCTTTTCTTAATCGGTCGTACATATATACTCACACAGCAGAAGAGCAAGTTCCAGAACAAAATGTATCACCATTGGCTAGATGGCGATTGGTAAAGCAGATGCAGCAACATTTTTGGAGTCGTTGGCATCAATATTACTTGGTACTCTATACAAATAAGACAGAAATGGACGGTAGAGTGTAACAATATTGCAGCTGGTGATGTACTGTTAATTGCTGAGAAGGATTTACCATCAACCTGTTGGAGCATGGGCAAGGTGATCACAACCAATGCAGGCCATGATGGCAAGGTACGCATCGTGGATATACGCGTGGCAAACATGAATAGGATCATACAGCGCCCGATACACAAATTATCCAAATTTCCGGTACACTTAAATGAATCAGTCGATTCATGCCCGGGAGAATGTTAACATTGGATATTATAATTCCTTTTTATTATTCACTTATCATTATATTATTTGTAGTAGATTGAAATTTCTCTTTAATCTTCATTCATCATTGTACTAAATTTTTTGTTAAAAAATACTAAACATTATTAGATTGAACAGCCATTTTGTTGGAAAGATTAGAGCACATTTCTTAAGCCAAAAATTTTTCTTGCTATTTTCTAGCATATTCTATTATACTGATCATTAAGAAGTTGGATGAGCCGCACAAAGAAATTAAAGTGCATAATTCCTACGAAAACTATACCCAAGTATGTCTATGGGAAAAACATGAGAAAGGATAAAATCAGAATATCCAGAGTGGTCAGACATGGTCTTCTTATTTTTTATAAATCACAAAGGGAATTCATTCTTGCGAAGAAAAGGTGAAATAATGTTAGGAACAAAATTCTTGTGGCCGAATTTTTTCGTTCACACAAAATATGCCATATACTTTTTTCCCAAATTCGGGTGCACCCTGTACCCACGCAGTGTAGCCAACAAACGGATATGGAAGTAAAATGACAACAGCAACATCACGCCACCGGACTGGCCAATCACATCGCAGCACGTGACTTAAAGATTTTGCAACGCAGGCGATCGCCCTCTTAGTCGCTTTCTTCATTTGCCATTGCACTGGCTGGATCACGCCTCGGTAAGTGCTAATTTAATCTACATACAACATTTGCTTTGCATTTCGCTGCCGACGTCGTCCACTGTATTCGTCACAACTCTGCCGTCGTACAACTTCGCTGTGTTGTAGCCCCGCAGGTTTTATGCTGGTACAGCTCAGCATATCGCTGCCGCTTGTCTCAGGCTTACGCTTAAGCCTCGGCCGTCTCAGGATCACGCCCACAAGTCTCTCAGGATTTACGCTCGTCTCAGGCTCACGCCCACGCATCGCTCAGGATTCACGCTTGTCTCAGGCTTACGCTTACGCATCGCTCAGGATTCACGCTTGTCTCAGGCTCACGCCAACGCATCGCTCAGGATTTACGTTTGTCTCAGGCTCGCGCCCAGAAATCGCTGAGGGTTTAATATCGTCTCAAGTTTACGCACACGCATCGTTCAGGATTCACGCTTGTCTCAGGCTCACGCCCACGCATCGCTCAGGATGTACGCTCATGCCAGGCTTACGCCCACGCATCGCTTGGGGTTTAAGCTCGTATCAAGTTCACGCTCACGCATCGCTCAGAATTCACGCTTGTCTCAGGCTCACGCACACGCATCGCTCAGGATTCTCGCTTGTTTCAGGCTTACGCTTATGCATCACTTAGGGCGCACGCTCGTCTCAGGCTCACGCCCACAAGTCGCTCAGGATTTACGCACACGCATCGTTCAAGCTAGCGCAGCGGTAAAACCATTTATTATAAGTAATAAGGAAAAAATAAACAAAATAATTCGAAGAGTCACCAAATAGAAATTTTTTGTAACGACCCCTTTTCACTGAACCCTGGTCACGCTGAGTTTACCCCGGCTGGGAAAACTCCGTTACAGACTTACCTTTATGTAGAATAACCTATGTTCAGGCATCCTGTCCCACAGTCCACCCACCACTGCTACTATTGCCACAGTTAGGAAAACACTATTCACTATTTATTTAAGGATTTTAATTTTTTGACAGCTTCTTGCTGCTCGCTAGTGATGGTGTTGAGTCTGAAACTGTTACTTCACGCTTTACCCTTTAATGATAATAGAGTGCGAGTTTGTGCTACGTTCTTCAGAAAGCAGCTTTGGCATCTGTCATTCCTGCTCCTGACACTGATGATGATGACGGCGATGACGATGCACTCGCGGCTACTATTGTTGTATTCAAGAGATTCCCTCCTCGGTCCACCAATTGTTATTGAAAACTCACACTAATAATAATAACAACAACAATAATAATAAGAATTTTCGGCAATGTTGCGATGACGAGAAGTTTCAACGTTGGCTAAGCGGGTCGTTCGTTCCGTTCCGTCCAGCGTGCCACTCTATAGTCTCAACGGATTTGGTTTCTCATTATTATCCATAATAAGGTTCGCAGCCGAAAGCCATCCCTTTAGCAGACACTCAACTGTGCGGATGACGCTTTGCGTTCTTCATAAATATAAATGGCGTTTCTCGGTATCGCCATTCATTAAAATATCGCAGTTGGTTGCACGTTTCATTGCAATTATTGTGTTTATTTTGTGTTGTTGTTGTTTTTTCCTCTTCTCCATAGTTTTTGTCCTTGGCAAATTTATAATAAGCCTGGACGCTCTAGAAATTTTCATGGTTATTTTCTTCATTCGGTTGTGACATCGTCATTTTCGGAAGGGTTAGGCGGCAGTGTTGTTTGCAAGATGTCAAGGATTATTGTTTATAATTTTGACGCAGCCCGAAGTCATAAACAATAACATATTTTATGGGTTTTGTTTGCTTCGCGAAAATTTGAATGGAAAAATGTTTTGTGAAATACTTTAATCGTAAAGTTGCATAATTTGTTATGGAGGACATGGCGAACTCGAAATTTTACCAACCAATAGCAATCTGCCAGAATTTGGTTATCATTTTGACGTGACAACGTCTCACTACAAGGGGGTGCATGTTCAAAAAGTAAAATGTTAAGTGAGACACTGTTGTGATCACTGTTAAGTGAGACACTGTTGTGAACACTGTTAAATATCACACTTTTAAATGTTAGTACTTTGGGAACTAAGTAATTTCCCAATTCGGAATTCGGAATGTAGGAAATTCGGTATGTAGGACTAAGATATAGGACTTCTTCCTATGGAAATTCTGGAATATGATCAATATGGTCTGGAATTTCTGGAGCAAATCAATTGCTCAAGCGATTTGCATGAAATTCGGTATGTAGGACTAAGATGCGACTTTAAGACTTGTTTGTTCCTATGGAAATTCTGGGATATGGTCATTAGGATCTTGAACTTTGGAAACTTTATCATTTTGAGTTGTCTGTTCATGTATTCGTTCCACAGACAAGAATATCTTTGTTCCCGGGCAGACGTTGTCACGCTCAAAACCTACGGCCGTGTCTCCGACACAGCCTACACTTTTTTTTTGAGCTAAAGTTTCGCAAGCGCAACTATATGATATTAAAATTTAACGTGAAACTGATTAGCTCTCTCAATTTCCTTAACAAATTAGCTTGGATGTATTGGTAGAATTTATATGGGGTGAAGAAACATTCTTCCATATGTGACTCACGTCTTAACCAGCTGGCAGCGGGGTTTAAGTTTTGCTGCAGTGTTTCTTGAAAGTAAGCGTTTGATCCAGCGAGTTACGTACCCATAACAGCCCAGCACCTATACATATATTGTTTACCTTGTATAATACCTTGCATACTTTTAAATTATTCATTATTAAGACTCTTTTTTTGCCTCAATTTTTGGTTATATGTGAATTTCACTCGCCGCAGGTGGGTATTGTAGTACCAAATTGTTCGGATTTCCAAAGAAAGATATGTTTTATTTTGATTTTTGTGCACTTTTTAACTCTTTGAATTGTCAAATACAACTCAATGACATTTTCAAGTTTCAAGTTTAAATTCTCATCAGCTGTGCTTTCCTTTTCAAATTTCTTGCATTATAGTTCAGAGGCGGCAATTTTGCTAGCAAACAGGCAGATGACGTCAGCATAATCGTGTTCGTTAATCGCTTGTAGTGACTTCCATTGTGTCCAGTTAGTCTGTCTCATCAAAAGAAAAAACGAGTACGGATGAATACCGAGCAGACATATGTGCTATTATATCAAAGACAGTACTATATGCCTATGGAAGATAATGTGTATTTTATCTTCAAATTTTTAAAAGGAACGTTGTACGAGAGATGTTTCGGACCGCCCTCATATACTACATTTGAAAAATATTACACGAATATACTTTTTGTATTCAATACTTCCCAATTATTTTAGACTGAAACGGCTTTCTTTAAATAGACCGCATCCTAATTCCAGGCGACTTTTTCTACAATAAAAAGGTTCCACCTTCGTTCTTTCCTCCAGACAGCAATTAAAACAAAAATATGAGTAGAAGTTATGACAAACATAAATACTTTCATTTTTTTTATTTATTTTTTGTTATGTATATTTGTATGTATGTGGGAGAGCTGTTAATTATTCTGACATCACCCGGTAGAAGAATTTTATGCATCCACTCATAATCTCTGGAAAATCTATAATTTCCCAGTCCGAATGTTTTGCTCAGATGTAATATGATACTTTTAGAGGGATAATTTATCTGACTATTTGGGATCATTTCTTACAAAGGCATAGGACAAAAACACATGCGACACAGAAAAGGACGAACAGGCGACCTGCTTTACGATTTTTTTTTAAAAAGGAATTTTCACTTTTTTTTCTGAGCAGATTTATGTGCTCTTGAGCAATTAGTGAATACAAGTCCAAGTCCCTTCCAGCTAGGATATCGATTATAATATGCCGACATGGGAAGCGAATGTAGAAATAATAGTCAGGCAGTTTAGTGTGTGGATGGAAAAAAAACGGATGTTGTGATTTTCTTAAGTGGTGTCCTCAATTACAAGTTAACTACTCGTATACCCTTGTGCAGTTTGTATGATTTAACACCATTGATGGTCCTTAGCAGGCAGTTAAGTTATTCTGAAAGAAAAAACACTTTGTGTGAGGACGAAACAAAGAACGGAAACTTAAAGAAGGATATGCCCTCTGTCTCTTATTATTGGATATAGTGAGCATAGTAAAAACATCTGGATTAGAGATTAGGGAGTCTGTGTCAAATTACTAACAGTTCTGGATGGAAAACATGTGCTAGGATATATGAATGCAATGATAAGTGTGATCTGAGCTGCTATATACATCTTTACATGTTTTCAACTGCAGTCCAAAGTGCCACTTCGCTGATATGCACTTGGTTTATAAAATAGGACAGGATCTTCCTGTTAAATTAAATTACTAATTCCAAATTGATTTATAACAATAATTGCATACATTGGTTATTCCATTATTTATATCATTTAAAAAATATCTTAATGGTAACCAGTATATTTCGTTATATTTGAAATCAAACAGCTCTATTACTGCTAATAAGCTTAAGTCAGTGTTCGGCCCTCTTTCCTTCATAAATCGGATTTATAATCCCAGCACATAAAATTCGGATCGTGTGTAATCGTATGCGCTCCTTTCTGCTACTTATGCTCAGAGTATCCAGATGACCCCTGCAACAACAAAATATAGTCAAGGTACACGCGTTTGTTTTCTTGATGACTTCTATGGTTATAGCCCATATTTCCAATAAATATAGCAAAATAGCCCTTACAGCATTATCATCATTATCATATTTGGCTCTACAACCGGTGTCCGGTGCAGGCCTCCCGCAAAAAGTCTCTCCACCGGTCCCGATTTCGAGTCGATATCATCCAGTTTGGCATCCCTAAACTCTAGGCATCCTGGTCTTCGCCATCCTTCCAGCGTAGGCTTGACCGGCCTCGCTGTCATGTTCCATAAAGCCTACCGCAAAGGACTTTCCGAGAAGGATCCTCTTTGAGCTTAATTTTCTTCACGTTGTCGATATCGCGGTAACGCTCGTAGATCTATTCTTGATAGAGTCTCCGGAATTGTCCTTTCTCACATACGGGGCCAACAATTCTCCGTAAGACTTTTCTCTCGAACGCGGCTAAGAGGTCAGAATGCTTTTTGCTAAGAACCCAAGTCTCGGATCCATATGGACCATTGTCTTATATATCCGCAGCTGGGATGTTATGGTTAAGTTCCTGGATTTGAAGAGTCTTGACAGACTATAGAAGGTTTTGTTGGCTTTGAGAAACCGTGCGCGTATTTCTGGTTCCATGCTGTTATCGGCTGCTACAGTTGACCCGAGATAGTTAAAGGATTGCACTACTTCAAATTCGCGCTTCACTATTTTAATTGCGGGACCAAGGTTCTATCTTCTACTCACAGACACCATGTAATTTGTTTTGCTCTTATTTATGTGCAGCCCCAGATTTCGTTCCGTCGGCTCGATCTGGATGAAAGCTTCCTGTACAGCTCTTGGGTCTCTAGCAACGATGTCAATATCATCTGCATAAGCCAGAATCTATATGGACTTATAGAAGATTGTTCCTCTCGTCGTTTCTGGATTTTTTTCTGGGGTTTTTTGGGGCCTTTTGGTGGTCTTTTGACGGTCTCTTGAAGGTCTTTTGGGGTCTTTTAGGGTTCTTTTGAGGGTCCTTTTGAGGTCTCTTGGGTGATCTTTTGGGGGTATTTTGATGGTTTTAGGTAGTATTTTGGCTATCTTGTAAGAGTCTTTTGAGGGTCTTTTGAGGGGAGAATATTTGGGGGTCTCTTGGAAGATCTTTTGTGGGTATTTTGGGTGTGTTAATGCTTGCGCTTATTAGTTTTAGCACAGAACACTACAATAATATTTTATCAATAAAAATGGCGCGTGGAAATTGTTTTTTAAAACTCGGCTTGCGATGACGTGACACATGTCGCGCGTCGCGTGTGGCGCGTGTAAAGTTTTTTTTTTAAAGAAAAGGTATTTGTTTTAAAACTTGACTTGCGATGACTTGACGTGTGTCACGTGCCGCGTGTGGCGCGTGTAAATTTTTTTTAAATACTTGTTTTAGAGCTAGAACTAGAACTTGATAATATTCCAGAATTTCCATAGGAAGAAGTCTTATAGTCGCATCTTAGTCCTACATTCCGAATTTCATGCGAATCGCTTGAAAAATTGCTTTGCTCCAGAAATTCCAGACAATAATGATCATATTCCAGAAGTTCCATAGGAAGAAATCTTATAGTCACATCTTTGTCCTACATTCTGAATTTCATGCGAATCGCTTTGGAAATGGCTTAGTTCCCAAAGTACTGACATTTAAAAGTGGCTCACAACAATGGGACATTCTGTTGATCACAACAGTAGGACATTCTGTTGATCACAACAGTGGCACATTCTGTTGATCACAACAGTGTCTCACTTAACATTTGACTTTTTGAACAAGCACCCCATTATACCTTGTAGTGAGACGTTGTCACGTCAAAATGTCATTGAAGCGGAAGGGGAAGCATCAGCTGGGATGAGCCAGGAACAAAAGCTTCTTAAATACAATACTAATCATTTCATGCACAAAGAATACCTATTCCATGGCCAGCTTTGGAAGATGGGTATATCCAAATCGGACCGCTGCCGATTCAGTAACGAGGCGAAACAACAGGGCACATCCTTTTAATATGTGAAGCCTTTAACCAGAAAAGAATAAAACACTTCAAGGCTCATACAGTTATCGGGCCAAATGCCAAACCGCAATAAACTTGGCAGATATAGTGGCATTCACAAAGAACTAGATGCACAATAGATCTCCAGTGCAGTGCAGTGCACAACTCTTTTTAGCCCAACTCCAACAATAACAATAATAATGAGGTAACTAACCGTATAATTAAATGTTTTTCTATTTTTCTGTTTTTGAAAATAAAAGATGAATTTTAAATGGTACCTAATACTTTTGTCACCTTTTGGCTGTACCTTATTTGATATTCGACCATATTTCGATCAAGTTTTACAATATTGGCAAACGTTCACAAATTTGTTAAATCCTCCTCACCTTACCCTACTCGTCAGTATGACCACATGAAAAAGAGACAGTCCAACAACTACTCAAAGAACTAACAACGATCAACAACATGCCAAAAAGTGCATCATTATAAATTTTCAAAACTGAATTCCTCTCTTCCCTCTGTTTTGTGACGAAAGCAAACCACTTCCCCTTTGCACGTAATGAACCAGGAGTTCTTTCTACCAATCAAAAAATTTAAGAAAAATTGCCTTTTATGAATAACATTTGTTTATTTATAGCAGATATATTTCATAAAAGTAATACACTTAACTGTAACTTAGCAATTCGTAATTTGCCACAAACAATTGTCAATGTATAAAGTATACCAGTTGTTGGCCAATGATGATGTTAGAACGAATCGCCTGATAGTGTCACTTATCAAATTAAATGAGCACAGATATTCTTGCGAATGTAAATTCATAATTATAAATTTATCATCCTTCGGTTGAAGATTCCATGCGGTTTGCAGACCGTCATGTGATCCTTTTTTGACTGTCATTGCGTCATGATATATGTTGCTGCTGTTGTGGTTTTCGTCCAATATATCGGAATCTAGGTGTACCAAGTCGGACAAAAACAAGTACTCTTTATTGAAGTCATTATTAAACTGAAACGTAAACTCTTCACTTTGATATTTCTTCGCAAGCCAGTAACTTTGATTGTCAGCTCTTTTATCGACCAGGGTGAAGACGTAGCGTATACTAGCACCATGCTTGTCAGCAATGGGCGAGTACATGTATTCCCCATATATATTGCGAAGGCAAAATCTTTTATCAAAGTATAATCTCTGTAGGTCAAAGGGCAGTTGTTTAATTATATCATCAATATTTATTCTGTGAATAGCAAAGGGTAGTTCGTTAACTATACGTTTAACTGGGTTTAATTCAATTCCTGACAATAGTTCTGCCTTGTGTTGTTGAAATTGTACACGCGATAAGAAGTCAGCAAGAAGCATTGTTGTCTGTTTGTCACTGTCTTGATATGGCTTAAAACGCATGTAGAAAGTATTCAAAGCTGAGGCAGTAAGCCATATTTCTCTGTTGTTGACCACACAGCGAAGGAGCTCCTGATTAGGCATTTTATCAAATGCAGCTTCAATTACTGACTTCAAAATTTTTGCAGCAATATCATTGTCGTAGTCTAGCAAGAACGAGGTCATCGTTTCAAAATCGGTTGTATTTGAACAGGATCCAGACATCACGATATCCTTAAGCTGTTCGGTTGCTTTATTTTCGAATTCTGATTGCACCCTATCGTGCATTTGCCCTGTCCTCTGTCTGATTTCTTCGTAAGCTTTTGTGTCATCGATGAGTTTGGAAAGTTAATCTAGATAAGATACAAATATGTTGAGATTTGTGATTGGACTGGAGTGAAGAAGAACTTGTTGCCACAAATAGATCAAAAAGTGAAGTTTAGTCGTAGGGTCACTCAATTTCTGAGCACACTCGTTAAGCTCAAAAAAATTAAAAATTCCACCCCATAGATAACTTTGATCAACTATTCTATCAATATCGATTGGTCGAAAGTTCATTTCAAGCATCTCTTTGTCGGCCGCAGCGCAATTTTCCTCAACAAATAAACGTACAGCATTTGAAATCAAACTATATTCTTGGTCCAGATTGGCTTTCGTTTGTAAAAAGACCACAAAGCTTAGAAAAACCAGCAAATAAATTGGTGACATTTTCTTTTCGGCTTTACTTTGCGACCGATAATAGTTTGCGGATTGACGATGAGGAGAAAACTTAAATATTCACTTGACACTTGAAGACACTACTATGAGTGATCGTGATCTGGTGAGGGGCTTTTATACCATTTCTATAAACGTTTATCATGGAAAAATTTGCCGAGAGATAACTTAAATTTACAATCCTAAAATGTCACTTGTTGTTTGCCTATGCTTTAGTGCAAATAAAATTAAGTAACCCAACTAGTTTCTCTTCACAAAAATGTACATGTACACCTGCGTGTACATTTCCAAAAAGTTGGCGCAAACATACGAGTATATCACTAACGCTACACGATTTCAACACGGTTGAAGATTATTTACGTTCTTAGTGAAGATTTTTAACTTAGAAATGAAAAAAACTAGCTGCAAACAGAAAACTTCTGTATCTCCAGGATGAAAAATTATGTTGACTAATAGATTAAGTTTTACCTAGATAATGGTCGTATATTAAAGTCTAAGTCTCCCAAAATAAATGAATGATCCCGGCGGAGCTAACATTTTAAGATATCACTTCGCTTATTGAGTTAGTCGGAGATGATAAGATACAAACATTAATCCTACCTACGAGTTGCTAAGTAATTTAATGTTCAAAATTTTATTTTTGTTTGCTCAGGCAAATTTGACGCCAAGGCAAAGGCAAGGTCTGTTGTTCGCTGTGATTAGCTTTGGCAGAAGTCGACTGTAGGAAGATAATTTAAACCCAAATCCTTTATCGCTATTATACAGGGTGTCCCCTAAATCGTGAACAATCATTTGGGAAATGAATATTGGGTATATTCTAAGAAAAAAATTGTCCTACAGTATGTTGTCTCGAATGTTGACATCATTATTTATCGGGGATTTAAGAAAAAGCTTACTTCGGTGTACCCTGACCCATGTTAATGGAAATTGCTCTCTTAATACTAATGGTAGAAACTTCGCTTAGGAAGAAATACTTAAATAAAGTTGATATCTTATTTGGGTCTTCAGATATGCAACTTCTCGAATTATTTTTATTCTTATAACCTTTTTCTGACTATTACGAAAATTTTAAAATAAAATGAGCCAAATCGGTCGAGGAGTTTAGCCGTGAAAACGTAACAGACATACACTATTACTTTCACATTTATAATATTACTGTTGATATAATATTTAGTGTGAACGCCGTGGCTCGGTGGAAGTGCACATGGCTGCTGAGCAGGAGGTTCAGGTTCGAATCCCAGCAACACCAAAAGTATTTTTAACGGTGTCCCACCTATCGCGAATGGGTGACAAACGTTCCGAGAGCAATAACTTGTCACGGAAAGCTTCTCAATTCGCCTTAAATTGTAGGTGTCCCTTCAGGCATTTATGTCCAAAAAATTAACATGCGCAGCACAAATGGTCGCGAGAAGTTAGGCCTTGGACCGCAATGGTCTGTCGCGACGAATATTATTATATACGAGACATTTCAGAATTCAGAAGACATGCACTTTTTTCAGTGTGCGTTTGTCAGTTTGTCACTTTGAACCCACTCCAAATCTACAGGTCAGAATTTTACGTTCGTACGATTCATATTTTACTACCATGATGCTATAGTGTCAACTAAACGAGTACAAACATCACGGTAAAAATCAAAAAAATAAATTCCAAACCAAAAAAACTAATATTTTGTCCATATTTTTCTCACTTTATTCCTTTAATTAATATCTTTAAATCCAGTAAATTCTTTAGGTATTCTTTCTCTTTTTCTCTGCTCCCGTTCCCGTCCTACAAACTTACAAATCATTCAATTTAAAGTTTATATTGCAAAAGAAGTTTTACTTCTGACACGTGTACTCTCTGCTATTCAAAGGGTTAGAGCTGAAAGACTCATTCAAATTATGTTGACGGTATGAACAATAACGAATAACCGAAAGAACTAAGTTCTGTTATCCATAAGAAAGCCGTTTCCCTCAAATTAATGTTAGGGCCAGGCCAATAACCTCGCTCGAAAAGGACACTAAGAGAACAAAACAAAAAACTTAAAAAGCCCGCGAAAATTTAAAAATTCCGCGTATTTTTCTTAATTAACCACCTCGTACATAATTATGCAGATTCAATTATTGCTATATGCGGCAGAAAATACTTCTACTCTACCAGAATATGAGTGTTTCCCTGTTTTCATTCGCAATTACCAATGTATTTCTGCTATCTAATTACAATTATACCGAAGTTGTGACTGGAATATGTAAAACTGAGAAGATACCATTGGTTGGGTGTAAGAGGTTTTGGTAGAGCAGCAAAAAATTCGTATCTTTTTCTTCCCTATTCTCTTTTTTTTTCTTCAAATCTCATATTATCTAAAAAGACATTTCTGTTTGCACTCGATTCCCTTCCAGACGTTCCTATTCTCCTTGAAGTGAAGTGTGTGTATTTTACGAGACATTGTGGGATGGTATATTCTATGGGCGGTAGTTAGAAATCCAGCCACACCATCGCATATACAATAATTAATGAAAGGCAAACATATCAAGACTGTATGTGACGATGCCTACTTTACATCAGAGCGACCAAGTCTCATAGACACAGGTTAAAAGTAAAAGGGGGAAAAAACGGAATAAATCCAACCCTTTTCCACCATGACACAACACGGAAGTGCATGCCAAAGCGTTTTCTTTTACATTTCTCCATTTATTGCGCCTTTAGTAAAATTATATTGGGGGACCGTTAGGATAACAAATAAAATCGGACCATATATATGCGCATCATTATTATAACAGACGATAATAGGAACACCATACGACTGTATTGTGATATCCTTTGTCGTGTACTATACTGTATGCTGTATTTTGTTGTTATGCCTTATGGCAAATACTCACGTACATGAAAATATGCAAAATATTGGAGTGAATTTGAGGGAAAGGAGTGTGCAGAATTCTTATCCTCGTACACAGTTTTTTGTTTTTTAAAAACCATTTACGACCAATTTGAGGTCCTTTTTAACCACCTTTCACATGACCTAAAGTCCTGAAATTTTGTGAGCTACTCAATGTCAGGGGTCCATTTGTATATCCTGCTTTTGACGCGTGTCGCGAGTCGCGTGTGGCGCGTGTGTAATAAAGAAAATTCTTTAAAATAGCTCCGATCTCATAAACAGATATTTTGGCGATTATTACCAAATAATAAACGACTGTGTGGCGTGTTTTGATGAATATATCGTATCATTATCATATTTGGCTCTACAATCGGTGTCCATTCCTGGCCTCCCGCAAAAAATCTCTTCACCGGTCCCGATTTCGAGCCGGTGTCATCCAGTTTGGCGTCCCTAAACTCTGGGCGTACTGGTCTAGGTCATCATACGTGTCGTGTTCCATAAATCCTACCGCAAAGGATTTTCCGAGCGGGATCGTCATCGCTCATGCGAGCTTGGTATGTCCTGCCCATCGGAGCATACCGAGCTTAATTTTCTTCACGATGTCGACATCGCGGTAACGCTCGTAGGCCTCATCATTATAAAGTCTCCGGAATCGTCCTTCCTCACATACGGGGCCAACAATTCTCCGTAAGACTTTTCTCTCGAACGCGGCTAAGTGGTCCGAATGCTTTTTGCTAAGCACCCAAGTCTCAGATCCATATGTAAGTACTGGTATGACAATTGCCTTATTTACCAGCAGCTTTGGAGATATAGTTCCTGGATTTGAAGAGTCTTGACAGACTATAGTAGGCTTTGTTGGCTTTGAGCAACCATGCTATTATTGGCTGCTACAGTTACTTAAAGGATTGCACTAACTTCAAATTCGCGCTCCACTATTTGAATTGAGTGTCCAATGTTGTATCTTCTACACCGCAGACGTGGCCATCATTTACTTTGTTTTGCTCTCATTCTCTCTCGTATCGGTATGATTAAATAATTTAATAAAATTTACATTGTTTAATCTTAAAAATTTAATTTTTATTCAAAAATGATTAAAAGTTTTATCTTGTAGCTCATAGGGTCTGTCATGTCATGTAAGATTAAAAGTACGTTTTCATTCATTTCACAAACTTTAAATTTTAATCCTGTTCCTGTTGACCTATTGCAGAAATATTATCAGGTGAAGTTGTAGAGAATTCAATGGGCTTTAATACTGCATTTGTCAAAAAAAAAATTATCCGAGAGCATTTTTCGAAATAATCGCGTTTGAAAATAAAATTAAAATTTAAATAAAATTTCTTTGTTTGACATTGACGACGTTTATATCGGTAATGGTTTTAAGAATTAAAACAAATTTACATTTTTTTGACATTAAAGATTTCATTTTCTATCAAAATAGACCAACAGTGACCTTGTAGCTAGAAGCGTTCAAGTGTTACAGGTTGTAAAGTGACGTAAGGTCAAAAGTACGCATCACTGTTTTAAAACTCTACGTACACCACAGGGGGTGAAAATAGACCCCCCCTCCCATACGATTTTTTCTCCGAAATTAACCAAGGAAATACCCCTTTAAGTATTTGCCACCTTAACGGATACACCCTGTATATTGTTTTTTAATGAATACTGTGACGAACAAAAAGTCTCTACGGTCAACAATGCCAGCAGAAATTCTTTTTTTAAAGAACTTATAATAAAAATATTTTTATTAACATTAAATAAACAAAAATACTTTATTAACTGTAAAAAAAAACGCCTGCCATCCAAAGCACGTAGTGTAAAAAGAAAGATGATAAGATACCATTACCTTCAATGTTCTGTAGAGATAGTGCATGAATCCATGAGATGAGTTGGAGATATCTTAAGAGTTAAGAATTAAGAAGTAACGGGAAAATTGCAAAGATCACACGAAACTTCAGCCATCATCAGCATCTAGAAATAAAGTAATCGTCATTTAAATAATTAAATGATATACAAGTATTGCCCCTATTCGGCCTGGCGTGGATTACCGCGGCATCAGATATATTCAAATAATGTAAAACTGGAAATTCCCGATCTTATTTTCATGATTGCAAAACTTTTTTTTAGAGTGCAAGCTAATGAGCATGAAATTTTGCATAAATAATTTATGTATCTAGATACTCTTAATAAGGTGGTCTTTCAGTACCCACATAAGGGATACGTAGCTGTGTCAGACCATAATTAACAGTCAAAGCCTTCTCAAATACATGTAATATATAATATTTGGCGCGACAGACCATTTCGGTCCAAGGGCTAACTTCTCGCGACCATTTGTGCTGCATATGTTAATTTTTGGACACAAATGGGAAGGGACCTACAATTTAAGGCCGGATCCGAACAGCGAATTCAGAAGCTTTCCGTGACAAGGTATTACTCTCCGAACGTTTGTCACCCATTCGCGAGAGGTGGGACACCGTGAAAAATACTTTTGGTGTTGCTGGGATTCGAACCTGAACCTCCTGCGCAGAAGCCATGTGCACTACCGCTGAGCCACGGGCCTCCTCTCAAATGCATGTGCATTCCCAAAAAAGATCTAATGCGATCCAATCACAATAAATTCAGAATCACCTTTATTCAACGATAGCATCTAATTGACAAAAAGCATGAATTTGTTGTGTCTTTAATTGAGTGAAACTTTTGCCAGCCTTTAAATTTTAATTATAAGTTCACAAGTAGTAAAATATCCTTGCGTGGTTAGACATGAAAGCCTTTATAGCACTTTCTTAATTTTGTAATTTGGTAAAAATGTTAGACATACCGCAGTTACGAGGCCGAGGCCACATGTCGCTTTTACTCGAAATGGCACGCTCTCATACCTTAAATCCACAGTTCATTGCAGGGGGAAAACGCAAAAGGATTATGTTTGATTCTTTTGTGGAAATTTCGATTAGTGCTCGCCGAAACGCATTCACTAAATGAGTTTCTAGTGAGCGATGCGAGAACAATAGTCTTGTGATGTGTGCACAGTGTAGTGCTGATGCATTGCAACCTTCAAATGCCGAAGTTTCAGAAGCAAAACAAAAAATCCTTTTGTATTGGATGCTTTTTTGTGACTTGACTTGATTTCCCGTTTGAACAAGTGTACTTGCTCTGCATGTGGTAGTATTGGATGGAAAAAGTAGTGGTGCGCTAATGGTGGTACAAACAACCCCTTCACATTTAACTCACGCTCGAACATTTTGCAAAATCATATCGAAAAGGGTAGCCGACAATAGATGCGTGATCAATCCATAAAGAAACGGTCCATAATGAATTGTGTCCACATGCCAAGTCATTCGCAGGCAGTCACACGAGGGCGGTGATAATTACTTTGAAATCCATCTGAATAGTGGGCAAGGGTAAGAGATTTCTTCAATAATATGGCGACGAATGTCACTCAAGTTTGCCGTCGTACAGTCAATCAATCCGTCAAGCAGGAGAGCAGCATCAACTTGTAGTGTAAAATTAGATCAGATAGCCTGCATCGTTCCCTCATCATACCGCCAATGTCATCTGTTCATCTGTCCAATACTGTCAAACTTTTGATGTGTGCTTTTGACATTGACGAATTATCTTGAGGACATGAATTGTCCAAGTGACCCGCCGCGCACATGAATGACGAAATCACACAGATTTTACTCTCTAGTAAGGCTGATTGTACTTGCACCCTCAATGTTGCAATAATTCAATTTTTTCTCTGCTGTCCGAACTCTCGTGAATTGCCCTTAATGGCCATTTATGTGGAAATAGGGGCGAAATGCGCGTCATAATCGAAATCATCTGAAAAGCAAAACTTGTCACTTGTCGTGGCAAATATCGTGCGCAAAATATTACCCTCGCAACAAAAATATCGAATTGAATTTTTTCACTTCACTTCCATAATCATTGTGCGCACATTTAGAAAAAAGGCGTCAATTAGAAATCCATGCAAAGTTTCAGATTGCCAGTACGAAATGTCGCGACTGACAGACGCGGCCCACTCAAGTGTAACTCCGCAGTCCGCACTGATAAAACGGAAGAGTCCCTTTTGCATTTTTTTATTTTTTTCGTGTTGCTTATTGCCTTCATAGACTGAAATTGATAGGAAGTATGCTGTCTGCCAGTGAATATGTCGCGCAACTAATAATAAAATTTACAGTACGCCACATTGCACTATTTTTTTCTGATTCAGTGAACATTTTGCGCTGCCATTTACCATTTCTCCTTTTTTATTTCCTTGCACCAGTTGCCATTTAATGGAACTGCTCTGGTCCATTTGATGCATTAGGCAAAGTAATTGCCTCAATTATTCATTCAAAATGGTTATGAATTTTATGTAGCTCTAAATCGGGGGAAGTTCTATCCACAGATCAATTACGTTCTAAAGTGGAGAGGATCGTAAATGCGAGGATGAACCACTTTCAAGAAGCCGGGAATATTTGCACGCATTTTTAAAGGACATCATATCGATGGTAGTTTACTCTCATGCGGTTTATGTAGACTGACTTTTAAAATGTAAAATTCATATGGCTTTTAAATACTGTTTCAATACAAAATTTAAGCTAAATTTGCCGAATAAAACCTTCTAACTCAGCTTCAGAAGGAGCCTACTCGAATTCCAAACATTGTAACTTATAACGATAATACTTTTGACTTGTTTCTTACCACTAATCCTAACAAATACACCGTCAGTGTATTATTACCTCTTGGCTCTTCAGACTATAGTGTAGTATCGGCTAATTTCTTGTTGTCAAACCACGCAGTGAAAGAAAAAACACCTAAAAGAAAAGTATGACTAGACGAGAAAGCCGTGTAGTGTGGCTACTTAATGTCAGTGGATGCCATTTCTGATACGATCACAAACATAGTCCAGGCGGGTATGCGACAAATTATCCCGTCTAGGACTAAGTGTAAGTGTAAGTGTACTAAAGTGAAGGAAAATGTTTGGTATGATTTAAGCTGCAAAGAGGCTTTCAGGAACCGGGAGGTATATAAACAAAACTCCACTGTGGAAAACCAAACCAAAATTAGAAGACTCTGAAATGATTGCAATGCCTACCTTAGACGAGTCAAATTCAACTATGACCAGAAACTGAGACGACAAAAAATACTTTAATGTCCCCAAGAAAGTAAAAATTTTTGGTCATTCGTGAAACGAATTAAAAATAACTGCCTCGTCTTCAATTCCAATGCTCATTTACAATGACATTCCAACCGTCAGCTCTATAGACAAGGCCAATCTGCTAGCTTCACATTTCGCAGCTAGCTCAACGATACCAGATAGCGCGTTGTTTCCGCCTGTACTTTCAAGACTCGAATCCTCTATTGGACTGATTTACTTTCGTACTCGTCAAGTGGCTAGAGTATAAAATGATCTCAACATTCATAAATCTGCTGGGCCTGATGGTATACCTGCTCTACATAGATTTTAAGTGGTGTTCTTCAACGTTGGCATTTCAACTGCACAGGCTTTTCTATTTCACTTATTCCCAAGGAAATGGAAAACAGCCTTTATGCAGCCTGTTACTAAAAACGGCGAACCGTCCTCGTACCGACCCATTGCGCTAACATCCATACGTTCTAAAGTCATTGAAACGCTGATCAATTGTAATCTTATGCAATACCTTGAATCACATGAAATCCTTAGCGACCAGCAGTACGGTTTTCGAAGGCAACGTTCTACAGGTGATCTGATGGCATATTTTACCGAAAACTGGAATCAGTCTATTCACAAATTTAATGAAAGCAAAGTTGTTGCACTCGATATTTCCAAGGCATTTGACAGAGTTTGGCATCAAGCTCTTTTGTCGAAACTGAATACCTATGGAATTGATAAGACCCTGTTTCTTTGGACTAGTATCTACCTTTCTGACCATTCAACCCAGGTCGTATTGGATGGTTTCAAATCCAATGTTTACCGCATAAACGCCGGTGTTCCACAAGGCTCTGTTTTGTCTCCGACACTATTTCTCATTTTCATTAATGTTCTCCTATCCGCTACTTCTAATTCAATTGATTATTTCACTGACGACAGCACTCTAAGCTTTTCATAAGAGTTCGCACTTTATGCTCACTTTCTCTTCCTAAGTGGAACTTGAAGAACAACCTATGCTAAGCACGTTCAATTCTGATGAGGTGGGGACTACACAATAGAGGCGAATTTAACGCTTCAAAACCCAATGCTGCCTTCTGTTCTTTAAGCGAAATCTAAACATTTTTCAATGGTCCTGTAATTTTAAAAAATTAAACAGCTCGTGGTTGAGATATATTTTGGCTTAAATTATCATAGATGCCATTTAATATTAGAAACAAAATCATACGATGTCCTCGACGAAAACGCGTACACAAAAAAATTGCGCTGAACCCAATTATTTATCACCCTTTCGCATAAATCGGGCCGTCGTTCGTATTTGTTATTGGTTTTTGGTCGAGAATACTATGAAATGTTGTTACAGAATAATTTCTGTTTAGCATCAAAATTATTTTTCTACAAAAACAAAATTTCTACTGCACATCGTTTCCATTTAATAGAGACATAAGTTTAGTAAAAACAGAAGAAAAAAAAAAGGGAGATTGGCACAACTTAAATAATTATCCCGCTGATTCGTCCCGAATATCTTTGATGGCATACGGAGTATACGAACTGGTGGCCTACGGAGTATACGAAACCTGTAGAGAGGCGGGTATCTCTTAGTTTTCTGAAAATCAAATATTGATAATAATCGGTTGACGAGTGTAAGCTAGCGACTGAATGTAAGAATGTTGCGTACCGAGCAATAATCTCATAGAACACAAGTACGTGAAAAATAATATAAAGAGCTGAGAAGATATGAAAGTTCCCCAGCGAAAGAAAGCAGTCTGGGAACCTAGAACAGTACAGAGAGAGAGGACCGCACTAGACACAGAAGTTATACCAAATAGTCCGCGGTATAATGGAATATAGACCGCATTGTACATACTGCAAAGACTAAGACGATAATCTTATATCCGATCTCAGAGGCATAGGAAAAGCACTTGAATGAGTTGCTAAATGGCCAGCTAACTGAGGAATTGAAGGCTCCACCAATGACCGAAGACCACTTTATTATGCCGCCACCAAGCAGCGCGATAAATCGATCAACAATAATAAGTCCTCGGGATCAGATGGTATCCAAGCGGAACTGATTAGATCACCATGATTAATACATTAACTAAGAGTGCAAGTTAGGGAGGAAGAAGCGATGCCAGAAGACTGGCGAATAGGCATTCTGTGCCCCATACATAAGATAGGAGATATCACAACCTGCAGCAATTATCGTGGTATAACGTTGTTGAGTACCGAGTATAAGATTTTCTCCATTCAGATACTGTGTTACGCAGACGACATTGACATCTTTGTTAGAAACCAAATGGCCTACAGGAAGCTTTCATCCAGATCGAGCGGACGGCACGAAATCTGGGGCTGCTCATAAGTAAGCGCAAAGCAAAGTACTTGGTGGCCACGTCTGTGAGTAGAAGATCCAACATTGGTCCCTCAATTCAAATAGTGGAGCTCGAATTTGAAGTAGTAATTTAGCTATCTCGGATCAACTGTAGCAGCCGTCCAAGACTACGCTGGAAAGATGGCATAGACCAGGACGCCTAGAGTTTAGGGATGCCAAACTGGATAACATCGGCTCGAAATTACGACCGATGGAGAGATTTTTTGCCAGAGGCCAGAACCGCACAGCGATTGTAGAACGAACACCTGTGACATGAACACTGCTGAAAATAGACCCCATAAAAATCTTGTAATTAACCTTTATCCTGGTTTTGCACGAAATTAATCAAGGAATCACCCCTTGAAGTATTTGCGACCTTAACGTATACACCCTGTATAACAACTGGTGGTGGCTTGTTTTCCACTGATGCAGGTACCCGACTATCCGTTCTTTTATAATTACTGTTATCACAGTTGATCATTACGAATAACACCAGTAGTAGATCTCTTGTAGGGATTTGGTCAGATGTCGGTCTGTTAATCACTTTTCCGGACTTCTCAACCGTTCACTCTGAGAAAATTTATCAACCGACAATATGAAAAAGTCCAACGGGTCGTATGACGTTATGACGTCAAATACTGGTGTAATGGCGTAGCTTTTTGATCGGTGGTATTAATTATACATCTGGCAATGTACCCAAAATCTCCTAAACATACCCATGGTGCACGATAATAAAATCGGGCTAGCTGATCATTTGCGGTAGAATTTGTTCAAAATGCAAGACCAACTCAGATCACCGGTTGGCAGTAGGGATGACGAAGACAATTACTTTTACGAATATGGAAATTCAAATCGAAACAGGACCTCCGGTATAAAGTTGGTGACCGGATACCAACGAGACTAAAAAAAAAAAAAAATTATAAAACTGCTCGCCCCTAGTCATCATGTAATGCATAAAGCGATGTTTTGTTTGCAGTACTATTAATATTTTATTCATTTAAGAAGCTCAAGCCAAATAAAAGCATTTCATTATATCCTTAGAGGGTGGCTCTATCAGCTAATCTGCAAGCAAAAGTATATTACTCGCATTATAGAATAAACCCTTGTCCATTATAAAATTTATTTTAGTGGTTGTAAGTTTTCATTACCGAGTCACTTATGAAAAATTTAATCAAAAAATGGCAAAACGAAAAAAATTAAAATGAAAGCCTCTACAACAACAACATGAAAAATAGAAGGGAACGAGCCGCTATGCTACATTTACCAATTCATTTCACACATACTGTCCAGAGAATAAGAAGAGGACTATACAGTAGATGTTGTACTTTTTATAGAATGACAACAGGAGACGAGTCCACCAGTTCGCCTTTTCAAATTGGATATTTTACAATGTATGTATGATAAGGGAAATCCTTAAAACATGTTTCGATTTATTAAAATACCCAGGCTGAATATGTTCCCAGGCATTTCGATAACGTCCCCTTTGCAGGACAATGCGATGGACTTTCTTGGGTAAATAATACAAGAAGGACTCTTACTCTTAACTATTATTTGCTTGATTTGGCTCTCCATATGAAATTCTTCAGAACTGAACTGAATATAGGGTGATCGACCAAACGTACCAATCCTCTTCCTCTTTAGTTTTCCATTTGACTGGACTGCAGGGTTGGTTGGCCTCATTGCTGATGATATTTTACGAATGTGGGTGGGTGGTGCGTAGGCTACTCGTTCGGATTACAAAGAAAATCGAGATTGTGTTACACCGTTTTTTTTATATGTACAAAAAATTACACATAAAAAAGGGTATTTCCTTCCTGATTAAGCTGACTTAGTTGTACGTTGGAATTGACACCGACATGATGCCGGCGGCACAAATCGATCTCTAATTGGAAATGGTGCGATATCATTTCGAAACATATTCTATATTCACACCCGAATGCACACAAAAGGATACTGCCGCATACGGACACTTGAAATGGTAGATGGTAGCGCGTAAAATTGCAGCGTTATCAATAACACGACAAGTGCTAAAGTGAGCTCTTCGTTTTATTAATGGATTGGAATCCTGCGAGAATGAGTACGAGTGCTGCCATAATGTGAATTCCTTTCGTTATGAACTTTTTCTAATGAAACCAATTCCAGGATAATCTCATCACTTTTTCTTACCCTTGAATGCAATGCGACTGTGACTGATGCGTAGTGTAATTAAAGTTGCTGTTATGAAAAGCAACTCAACTCTCAACAGAACTAAGGAAAAGTTGTCAATTTTCACTCAAACGTTATTCACAGGCTTCACGTGTGCACCTTGTTGCTGTTACTCTTGATTTCCATGAAAATAAATGAAAATGTTCGTTGTCAGAACTTTGTCAAAATGAAATTCGTAATATATTGGATCTTTAAGGAGTTAGGTACTTTAAAAGGACCTTCGAGAAATGAAATGAAATTCAGGAAAATGCACGAATGCGAGTATTATATCTTAGTAACGAATACTGCATTTGCTATTTCGACATTTTAATCAAAAAGCTGATTTGTAACAACTTAAGCAAATGCTTTTAAAATTTCAAATTCATCATTCATGTCACAATGTTTCTTTAGAAGTAAACGACATACAACATGAACAGTTTTTACACCCAACAAAACGTACAGCGATATTCTTAATTGAATTGAATTCTATTTTATATACGATTTTTTATACAATTAACCAAAATCAAGATTTAACAAGCACACCGCACGGTGTAGACGATCAGCTACAACCACTTTCAAAGCTGTCAGCTGAGTGAATTTAAAGCGACTTTTTGACACTTAAGGAAATGTTCTAGATACATCTTTTATGCATATTATAAATGCAATTTCGAACAATCCGTTAGTATGCGTCTATTGCCATCTTGATTAGCAATATTGTTTTTTTTTTTTAATTAATTTAATTAATTATCATACATCTAACATAATATCGTTAGTAATAAATAAATAACTTAAAGTCAGTATTAGTAAATCATAAATTCAAAACTTGGTTTGTCGTCTGCAAAAAGATTTGTCAGCAGAGGCACCCCGCAAGAAGGGGTCCTGTCTCCACTTCTTCTGTATAGAATACAAGAAAGAGTCCGAAAAGCCACAGTGGCACTCTTCTGAAGTAAAAAAGCAATAGGAACTAAATGGGGTCTCCAACCGCATATTACTCATTGGCTGTATTCAGCAGTAGTCAGACCCATTCGGCTATACGGTGTGGCGTGTGTTTGGCGGACTGCATCTGATAAAGTGATCAATCGCGACAAACTAAGCAGAGTGCAAAGATCAGCTTGTCTTTGTGTGAGCGAAACGCTTAGTACAACTCCCTCTGCTGCACTGGACATTCTGCTCAACCTTGCTCCACTCGACATCTTCGGCAGACAACTGGCTGCAAGCGCGGCTACTCGCCTCAGAGCAATCTCTCAGTGGACCTAGAATGATTTCGGCCACTCTTCTATCCTGAATTCAGTCAGGACTCCACTTGTCAATTTAGACTATACAATTCCGCAGCTCCACATCAATAAAAACATCCAGGTTACCATCTCCTCCTTGGGGAGGAAGGAATTCATTTCTACACAGACGGGTCGAAAACTGATGAAGGGGTTGGCGGAGGTGTCTTTTCAAAAAGACTAAATCTAAGTCTCTAGTTCAGTCTTCCAGATCACTGTAGTGTTTTCCAGGCGTATATCATAGCTAATAAGGAAGTTTTCTTTTGGCTGAAGAGCAATGTCATATCTGTTAAGGATATCCACATTTTCTCGGATAGCCAGGCTATGCTAAAGTCCATGGAATCTGTCTCCACTAATTCAATACTGGCCCGGAACTGCCGATCGTCTCTTGAGGAGATGGCGGAGCAGTTCAAGATTCACCTGTGCTGGTTGCCGGGACATAGAGACATTCCTGGTAACTATGGCTGATGAACTCGCCAGACATGGAACTACACTACCCCTATTGCCTGAATACAGTTTACTAGGCATGCCGATCGCTACGTGCAAGGTCATGTTTAAACGGGATGCTATAATAAAAACTAAATATAGATGGTCAAACGGTACAACTTGCATAGCAACGAAGCAGATCTGGCCCAAGCTAGATCCGAAATGCTCCAAGTGTTTGATCTCTCAAAACAGACTGCACATTAGTGCTATTATAGGTGTCATAACAGGACACAGTCTCATAGGAAAGCATGCAGAAAGACTGGGTGTCTTTTCCAACGATTTCTGCAGAAGCTGCATGGATGAGGAGGAGGAGGAGGAAACCACTCTACATCTATTTTGTACGTGCCCAGCCCTCTCGAATAGGCGGAAGCTCCATCTGGGAGCGTTCTTTTTCAAAGATCTCAACGATCTAAACCAAATTGACATTACCAGTCTATTGCGCTTCATACGAAGTTCCAACTGGTTCAACGAGTAGACGTCGGATTGTTTAGATCCTTGTGGTATCACAACGGACCTTGATGGTCTAAGTGCGTCGGTCTTGACTGACGGCCACTTCAACCTAAAATTACCTACTTGGGCCTTAAAATACTTTCTATATTATAGTTACTATTTGCTTAAATCTAACAATATTTTTTTTACTGCTACTATATACTAATATAACTTACAAGATTGAAGAAAAAAAACTTAAAAAACCGACAATAAATTCGTCAAAAACTTAAAACCTAAATCCTTACTAGAGTTGCAGTCATTTCTGTCTTTGTAGGCAGCTCGTTAAGCTACCTGTGTCCGTAGCTGCCCCTCATTAGGTGTAAGTGTCGGCCACACTCTAGTCCATTCATCAGTTTTTTTTATCAAATTGCCCTCTGTCTATCCTATCTCTTTTATGCACGCTACGACAGTACCTCCAGATATTATTGCCATCCATCCATTAAGCAATGAGGCATGCTGGATTATTTTGTCTGTTGCCCTTCTAGCAACATAGTATATAACAGGTACGTTGCACACAAGTCTGACAAGAGGCCCAATGCGTCAAGATACAGTAATGTCTAAGGTGGTATAAATCCACTCTCCAATGTATTTCTGAAGTACCCAGGATTAGGATAAAATGCTCCAGAAACTATGTCCTTTTCGATAGAGGCTGACCGAGCGAAATGGTTCCTAGTAGAATCAAGAATGACATTGTCAATTCTGGATACTTCGGAAGCCTTTTTTATTCAACACATAATGCCTGTACTCAGAAGGTTCGCTTCTGATATACATATACACACATGCTCTAAGACATTTCCTCTCAAAGGCGCGAAGTTTTGTGGAAAAACTGTCTTTGGCAAAGAACTTTCCTTACGCTTTCTTCCACGTCGATAGTATGTCACGGCAAGCGATTTTTAATGAACGAAAGAAAGCAACATCCAGAGTTGAATTAGCTGGCAAAAATACCAAATGGACATCAAATTGCTACATCAAGCGAAAGAAGGCAACTTTCATTATCATCGATCACAAATAATTTTCCAGGAGTCCGTTTAGCATAAGGAATCAAAATAGTGGAGATCCAGTCTTCAAAAGTCCATGATGTCCATTCCGCCTGATGATGTTCTATTGTACATTGATCCGTTTAGTCCGCCAGTCATCCATATATCGTATAGTGATATACGATCTGTCGTCGATAGTGACCCCCTTCTCGTCACTAATCAGACCATTTATATCAAAAAAAATGTTTGCGTCTAAACTTTTAACTAAAACAAAACGTTTTTTGTAGTTAATAACTTACTTTCTCTTTTAGTTTTATTCCTAAACAAATAGGTAAAATATCAAGCACAATTTCAATAAAAAAAACTTCACTTTTTCACCGAATATAATGAAGTTTTAACCAAAAAACGCTTCAAAATCCATCCACACTAAATGAAAACTTGGCGCGAAAGCACGTTTGACACTTAGTTTTGGAGATGCCAATTCGCAAAACAAAAACTTCCTTTGTCGATACGAGTCATAATTGTGTGCAATTGTGGCATGGGGTTAAGCATAGAGCACAATTCACTTTTTTCGTACAGATTGTTGGTAGTCACCCCGCGGTTGCTTCTAACCCCATTTTATGGTACAGGATGTCAAGAGCTTAAGACTACTTGCCTAAGCCTGCCGTAAAACACAATTCCACATACAAATAAACGCCGTATCTATTATTTATAGTAATTATCGCATTAGATGTAAATCCTTCTTTTGCCCAGTGCTCAGCCTTACATCTGACTAGTGCCCCGGCGCCAATAGTTCGGCTTCTCGTAGTCTGTTTATATTTCGTACATTCCAAGTGCAGATCCACAAATCTTTGTCTTTATTCCGTTTACGTCGTTATAAGTGAATCCTTCAATATCCGAGGATTTTGGTGGTATAACGACAAGGCAATTTTTCCGCAGTTGAGCTGTCAAGCAAGTGGGGTATGTCGGTCCTTAGATGTTCTGAGGCTCCGAGTAAGTCTGAATAGGCCAATTAATCTATTCACTAAGTGGTTTTTCCCAACTGAAACTGAAGACGTTATCGTTGGATCCATCGGGGCCATTCCTCTTCTTGCGTCTCGACTGTTGGAAGTGTCTAGAAACAATCATTCGCTGTGGGGTAATTGTTTGCAATTTGCAACTCCAATTTCACCTTCTGACCTTGTAGATACCAACAAAAAAAAAAACGATCGCATAGCTCTACGTTTCATTGTATGTTTCGTAGTCCAAAACTTTAAATTAAAAATTCATAGTTTGTTGTCGTTGACTTGTCGAGCATAAAATCAAAATTAATTTAGGTCTTCACAACGAAAAAACCGCTACATAAATAGAATAGCATCAAATCTCCCTCAAGCCGGAATCTCTAATTAAATTCTAAACGATGGAGTCGAGTCCACTTAAAAATGCATAAACCTAGCACAGAAGAAAAAATACCTTGACAAGAAGATCGCAGAGATGATACCTGAAAGACATAAATTTCTCAGCAAATTAAATGTCAAATGTCATAACGTCCCTCCTCCAGAGCTTGTTAAAATTTATTTTTATAATTTTCTAATTAAACGCGCGATTTTTCTGTTTTCCTGTCTATAGCCGACAACGCACATGACAAAATGATAAACTCGCAACAAACCATATATCATTATAAATAACAGAAGGTACTTGTAATATGACAGAGAATTGAAATGGAATCTTGAACGAAGAAGAGAAGGCATTTCGTAATTTCACAGCTATATGAGCCAAAACGCCTTTATCTGTAACAGAAAAACTTCTTCGCTTCCCGCCATTTAAATTGAAGCTATTTTTCATAAATTTTTGGATTATCTTTATCATTTGTTGCAATTTAATTTCTGCAGATATGATTATATTATAAAGGGTTTTCCATTTAGATCAAAGATATATATCTCTATACTCTTTGCTTAGATTGAACTTACTGAGGAGTAACTGTCACACGAGCTGTCATACTGTGCTCATTGTTTAATATTTATTATCAGTATGACGGTACGAACGTACCGAGGTGCCAACATCGACTCGGACCACTATCTTGTTGGTATGGTGCTCCGAGCGCGGATTGCATCATCACGGAAGACTGCATCCGTGAATCAGATTCGAGTCAACACGGCTGCCCTTCGCAATGAAGAGACCAGAAACAACTACGGTCAAGCGATAGGACTCGCCCTAAATGCAGGAAGAGTAAGTCCTTGGGGTTGAGATGTCGGGCGTAGAAGAGAAATGGACACGCCTTAAGAATACTGTCATTAGTACTGCTGACTCCATCTTAGGCAGTAGTCGTAGAGATCGAAACGAATGGTTCGATGACGAATGTAAGCTAGCGACTGAAAGTAAGAATGTTGCGTACCGAGCAATGCAACAATCCAATAGAACGCGGGAACAAGAAGATGAATATAAAGAGCTCAGAATGAAAGCAGCCTGGGAGAAGAATCTCGTCTGTACGGAACAGTACAGAGAGCAAGGACCGCAACAGGCGCGGAAGTTCTACCAAAGGGTCCACGGTATGACGCAATATACACCGCATTGCACATACTGGAAGGACAAAGAGGGTAATCTGATCGCCGATCTTAAAGGCATCTTAGAGCGATGGGAAGAGCACTTTCATGAGTTGCTAAATGGCCAGCTAACTGAGGAATTGGAGGTTCCACAAATGACCGAAGATCATACTACGCTGCCGCCACCAAACATAGACGAAGTTAGCAGAGCAATAAATCGGCTCAAAAATAATAAGGCCCCGGATTCGGATGGGATCCCAGCGGAACTGATAAATAGGAGGCCCCACATTACACCAAGCAGTTCATGAAATAATAGTGCAAGTATGGGAGGAAGAAGCGATGCCAGAAGACTGGCGAAGAGGCATCCTGTGCCCCATATATAAGAAGGAAGACAAAATGCAACAATTATCGTAGTATCGTTGTTGAGTAACGCGTATAAGATTTTCTCCTTTATCCTTCAAGACAGGATAGCCCCATACGCTAAAGTCATCATTGGTGTGGCTTCATCCCAGGTAAATCAACAACTGATCAGATTTACACCCTAAGGCAGGTGATGGAGAAATGTCTAGAGTTTCAAAACTCACTACACCATCTTTTTATAGATTTTAAAGCCGCCTATGATAGCATAGCTAGAGTAGAAATTTATAAAGCCATAAGAGAATTCGGCATCCCAAATAAACTGACTGACTGACTGACTATGTAGGTTGACCATGACCAATGTTATAAGCCAAGTAAAAATATCCGGATCACTATCAAGCCCATTCAACATCTATAACGGGCTCCGACAAGGGGATGGACTGGCCTGCATCCTCTTCAACCTGGCGTTTGAGAAAGTGATCCGAGACTCTGACGTAACGACGAGAGGGACAATCCTCTATAAGTCAATTCAGATACTGGCTTAGGCAGACGATATTGACATCGTTGGTAGAAGCCAAAGAGCTGTACAGGAAGCTTTCATCCAGATAGAGCTGGCGGCAAGAAATCTGGGGCTGCACATAAATGAGAGCAAAACATAGTACATGGTGGCCACGTCTGCGAGTAGAAGATCCAACATTGGTCCCTCAATTCAGATAGTGGAGCGCGAATTTGAAGTACTACAATCCTTTAACTATCTCTTTAAGAGCATGGAACCAGAAATACGCGCACGGTTGCTTAAAGCCAACAAAGCCTACTATATAGCCTGTCAAGACTCTTAAAATCCAGGAACTTAACCAAAACATTCAAGCTGCTGGTGTATGAGAGAAGGGTCATACCAGTACATAAATATGGATCCGATACTTGGATGCTTAGCAAAAAGCATTCTGACATCTTAGCCGCGTTCGAGAGAAAAGTCTTACGGAGAATTGTTGGCCCCGTATGTGAGGAAGGACGATACCGGAGACTCTATAATGATGAGATCTACGAGCGTTACCGCGATGTCGACATCGTGAAATAAATTAAGCTCGGTAGGCTCCGGTGGGCAGGACACCTAGTTCGCATGAGCGAAGAGGATCCTGCTCGGAAAGTCCTTTGTGGTAGGATTTATGGAACACGACAGCGAGGCCGGCCAAGCCTACGCCCAGAGTTTAGGGATGCCAAAGTGGATGACATCGGCTCGAAATCGGGACCGGTGGAGAGACTTTTTGCGGGAGGCCATGACCGGTCCCCGGTTGTAGAGCCAAATATGATGATGATACTCTGGCAAATTATGATGAATAGACTCATTCTTGACTAATGCTATAAAGTTATTCAAATTTACTTTGAAAATCAGTCGTCGATTCGCGCAACTTATAAACGACTCCGTAGTTTATATGCGGCACATTGTCGTCCATCTGAGCAAGGTATCCATCGAGAACTTTCGTACCACTCTCGATCTACTCTCTAAATTATGCAATAACCCCAAAACCCCAAGGACTGAAAAAAATATTGCGCACAGTTTTGAAAGTTTGGTCGAATATAAAAATTAATTGATTGGTCTTCGGTCGCAGGAATTGCGACCCTGTCCGTCCAGTAACTGCCAAATATTTCGCAACTACCCGTATAGAATCCAGCTAGTATGTTATTTCAACAGAATGGCAATACGGCGATGGCAATTGAATTAATTATTTTGCGATAAGTTGATTACGAGGAATTGAGATGTCAATTGACCCTTAAAACCGTGCGATTTGATACCTCTCGATTTTCTACGCTTGTATATTGCTATCAATGAAATGTATGATATATGAAAATACAATTTCTGCTCCTTACTACATAAAATATAAAATAAAAACATAAATCGAATTTCTATGATGATATCAGACAGTCAACATGCATCGCAAATTAATGAGGCCACAAAGCTAGAACCAAGATCTGTTGATCAGACTGAACAGAGAGGAGAACGTTCTTGTGCTGTGTCCCTGCACATATGGCATGTGTCTTCTAATAATAACACTAGGTGCCAGCAGGGATCGTGTGCAATATTACAATAACATTCACTCACTGCATGACATTGTTATTTTACTATAATTATGAATATTATTTTTTTTGAAACAAAAGCTGTGCATGTCTTCATATCCAAGGCACTCGTCGGAATGCACAGACTCTGTGCAATTTGTCTCTGCTGTGTACTTCAAATGCAGTAGAGCAGTTTGCCGTAGAATATCGTTGCTTCCTCCTGTTGGTTATGCTGTGAGACAAACTGTGAAAATTGTAGGCAAAAACTATGGAGATTATTTTGAAATTAAAAAAATTATCAGCCTGCCAACAATATTTTCATTTATATGTTACTAGCTGAAGTGCCGACGTTGCCCGTGGCCACACATCGCCCCCATCGGTTACCATCCCCACCACTTCACACCTTGCTTTTGAAGTTGAAGCTCTGATTTGGTTGCTTTGTAGTCGTGTGTCTCGTTCTTCTAATGTTTCCGCTGCTCTGGAATTTTAAGCTCTGATTTGGTTGCTTTGTAGTCGTGTGTCGCGCCCTTCAAATGATTCAGCTGCTCTTGACTTACGATTTCGTACACGGTTGGCTTCAATTTCGATTGGGTGCTTCAACATTTCTGCTTTGATTTTTTCTTTTCGATTCTGCGGTTGCTCCTAAATACCAAACAGTTATGCAAAATGTCAGGACGCTACTATTTAAAAATTCTAATAAATTCATAAAAATATGTCATTTGTGAAATGGTGACTCACAAGCCAGGCAAATTCACTACCAATGCCGACGCTCTCAGTAGAATTCCACAGGAGAGTGTACAAAAGGACACACCAACGGCAACACCCACAATCAAGTCACGAGTCTGACCACTTTCAAAATATACCTATTTAGCGCCCATTATGGTATAAAACTCCTACGCAAAGTTTGAACGCGATTGGTTTATAAAAACATGCGATTTGTAGAAACATTAAAAACTATTCTTATGGAGATCCTTTGACTCAAGAGTCTGACCACTTTCAAAATATGCCTATTATGTGTTCATTATGGTATAAAACCCCTATGCATAGTTTAAACGCGATCGATTCATAAAAACATGCAATTTGTAAAAACAATAAAAGAAATTTGTATGGTGACCCCTTGACCTAGGAGTCTGACCACTTTCAAAATATGCCTATTAAGTGCCTATTATGGTAGAAAACCCATATGCAAAGTTAGAACGCGATCGGTTGAAGGGTTTGGCAGTCCATACCGGACATACATACAAAGTTTCACTCTTATATATATAGATATCATATATTATACAAATCGCTACGAACGGTTAAGTACCTCAAGCTAAAGTATTCTTAGATCAATCAAACACAATTTCGTTTTAATGAGCAACATTCCTCATATCAGTCCCAGGGTATAAGTAGCAAATAGGTTTTATAAAATCGACTTCTTAATATAAAATATGGCAAATACTAAGTCAAAGCGCAAAGACACATTCCTTGCCAGTCACGGGTACAAAACTAACCAAACTAGGAGACACCTTCAGAAGAAGCAACACCATATTGGTATAAGATGGAGACGACGACGACGACGACGACGACGACGACGACGACGACGACGACGACGACCCACCTCTCGTGGACTTTTCTCTTCGTTTCTCCTGTCAAAGCAGCCGGTAAATTAAATTCTTGAGACATAATTTATGGGAGCAAACAGGTGTTCTGGCCTAAGAAGCATACGAACAATGCACATTCACATTCACTTTGTCTCCAATTGTCTCCACTCCACCCAATTTTGGTCGTCCCCATATCACCAGAGAGTAGCAGTGTACAGCTTCTTCGGGAACTTGCAGCGCCTCAAATCGTCTTGGTTACGTATTTCGTATCCATATCATTCTTTTCTTCTCTAAGTTGAGTACCATCCAGAAGGATGATTGAAGTTTCACGACGTTGCACGCGCGCTGGCAGTCGTTTTTGGCGTTCCCTGTCTTATTGTTTTAATAAACAGACGCATAGCAAGCAGCAAATAAAACCTAAGGTGAGTTGACGGTGAACTGTGGATATTATGTCGCGATACTTGTTGTTGTTTTTTGGTATAGAATACCATACACACATAAATTACAAGGAATATGTACGGCAACAGTTTGCCGCAGTATCACTAATAAGGTGCGCTAGGAACGGAACTTGCATTCCGACGATTCCGTTGTCAAGGTGTCTGTGTGTGCGTGGGTTATTAAAGCGAAAAAGAAAAGTGATATTCGATGCTTTGGATTTAAGATTTTAATTGGATTTATTGGTATTTTCTTTAGAGATAAAAATTAGATTCATTTTTTTTATCTTCCAATCAAATAGGCGAGTTGCATGGAAGTCTACGAGCTGGATATTGATACTGATGATGCAATGATGCTCTGCTCATCTACAGCTTGGGCCAAAATGATCTTATCTAGATTCTATCATCGTACTCTGTTCGGTTCTGTTTCAAAGATCCCACATTTGAGAGCACATTGATGGTCACTGTCACTCTCTTTGTGTTTCCGGGACGATTTCGCCTGGTTTCCTTGTCGGTTGCATTTTAAGGCAGCCTTAGCAAAATGTCTTGGCGTACACTTTTCTCCGATATATCTGTGGACAGAAGCCGTATAACGACCTAAGTCAACTTTTCATATTTTTTAAGAGAGTATGGTTTAATGTTTTAAGCTATTCCTGATAATCTACCATTCTCCTGCAAGATATTTTACACCCTTTTGAATTATTGCAGAGCTATTAGCCTAGATGGTAAGCCAGCTGCATAATCTGTATTGCAGTTTTGTGATAAGGTGAGTAAGCTGATGTGGATAACATTGTTGAGGATGGTGGTGGTGTTGTTGCATTTCCCAGTACTCTCTGTGCCCTTTCCAAATAACTGACTTCAATCAATTTTCAAAAGTGATTGAGTTCAAATTTTGAAAGGGTTGACACAACTAAGAAATAGGTAGTTGATCGAGTTCAAGTTTTTCTCTCTTACTAGACTCTTTGCTTTGAAGGTAGTCCAAGACCACAACAAAGTCTTCGTTCTCTGTCTTTTTTTTGGAGGTGGTTGCATTTCTTAATTTGAAGTTTCCTCCTTAAGCTTCCATCATGACGTGTTTCGGTAGTCTTTTCGACGGCGTCTGCCAATAGATCTCTCTTCAGAAGGACGCCACTAGGTGGAATTTAGTGGTGAAAGAGCTGCTGATATGCCTGAAGAGGGAGAGAGCTCAGACAGATCAGACTATCATTGCCATAATGGGTTGCCACTGGCCTGTTTGGCAAGGAATATTCTGAAAATCATGTTCCGCTTACGTTGACACCGAGCAAGACGAAACGAGTTTACTTATTTCTTGTTGTCGATTACTGGCTCAAGTTGCAGAGTGATCACCTATGGGGATGCCGTTCCTATTGTCGTTTCAGGAAAACACCACAATACCCTGAAGGAACTCTTACAGCATGCTCTTAACAAGCTAACTAAATGGGCAGTTGTGGTTGTGAATCATATTATAACGCTCTAAAGAGCATTTAGATTCAACTCTCGACGTCAAACAGGCAGGCTTTCGCTCTGGATCCTCTTGCATCGATCACATAAGCAACTTGCGGATCATTATAGAACAATGCGTCGACTACAGATCTCCGCTACATCTTCCGTTCAACGACTTTGAGAAGGCTTTTGACAGCTAAAATCGAGATTCTATCTGGATGGCCCTGCGCAGGAGGGGTATCCCAGAAAAGCTTATAGCTGTTATCAAAGTAAATGTCACGTCCTACACAACGGTAAGGTGTCCGAGGAATTTGAAGTCCAAAGTGGAGTAAGTTAGGGGTGCATATTATCACCGCTGTTATTCCTGGTGGTCATCAACGATGTACTCCGTGCAGAACTGACGGTAGGGAACATTGGAATTCGATGGACTATGACAAATTACCTTAAACACCTAGACTACCCTGACGATGTTTGCCTGCTCTCACATCGGATAATGGATCTTCATATGATGGCCCAAAATCTAGAAACCGATGCAAGCAAAGTAGGGCTCAAGATAAACACTGCCATAACAAAAGCCCTGAACACTGCTAACACCCGCTATCAGCTCAACATTGCTGGACAGGTAGTCGGAAAAGTTGAAAACTTTCTATACCTAGGAAGTGTGGTCTCGGCTGATTGCGGTGCCACCGAACTGGATGTGTGCAGCAAAATCGGGAAAGCTAGGGCTGCGTTCATAATGCTATCGAAAGTCTGGAGAAGCAATATTTTCAGATTAAGAACTAAGCTTCGACTGTTCCGCTCCAACAGTACTGTTGTATCGATACAGTACTTCGAAGATGGATATCACGCGCAAGCTGCAATCTTTCGTAAACAAATGCCTACGTATCATCTTGAGAATCTTCTGGCCCAATCGTATGTCCAATGACGAACTTCATCGGAGAACGGGCCAAGAACATATAGACGTTATATATATACGCGAAGGAGAAATTGGCAGTGGATTGGACATACACTACGTCGAAACGACAACTCCATTGCGAAATATGGCATGCATTGGAAACCGCTCACCCAGGCAGGTAGAACTGCGGGACGCCCTAGGAGAACGTGGCGTAGGACAGTCGAGAAGGAAGCAGGGTCCTTGGGAATGAGTTAGAGGCAGTTCAAACCCGTTGCAATAAACAGAACAAGGCGTTGTTGACGCCCTATGCTCCTCGAGGGGTGAAAGGATTTAAGAAGAAGAAGAAGTTGTGGTCTGGGATTAAACCCCCACAAACCAGAAATTGTCCTTAGCACTAGAAAATATAAAATTCCATATAATGACCAACCCTCTATAAAGGGCACAATCTTATCATTCTCTGATAAAGCTTAATATCTGGGTCTCATTCTGGATAGAAAGCTAAGCTGGAAACCTAAAATACAAAAAAGAGTTGGCGCTCTTCTACTGTAAAAAAGCCATCGGTAGCAAATGGGGCCTTCAATCCCATATTACTCATTGGATTTATATTTCGGAAATAAGACATACAGTTATGTACGGTGTGGTGGTCCGGTGGACTGCATTAGACAAAGCAATAAATCGCAACAAGCTAAGCAATGTCCAAAGATCGGCTTGTCTATGTATGAGCGTAGCTCTTCGCAACACTCCCTCCGCTGCACTAGACATACTGTTCAACCTAACACCACTCGACATCTTCAGCAGACAAGTTGTTCTAGTGCGGTTATTTGCTTCAACGCTACCTCCCAGTGGATAAGGAATGTATTCGGACACTCCCCTATTCTGAATTGATTGAGGGCTCCACCAGGAGGTATAGACTACAACATACTGCAACTACATCAAAAACTGATGATGGGAGGTGTTATCTTTAAAAGACTAAATATAAGTCTCTCTTTCCGTCTTCTTGATCACTGCAGTGTTTTTCAAGCAAAAGTAATGGCGATCAAAGAAGTCCTGTCTTGGCTGAAGAGAAACGTCATATCCACTAAGGATATACGCATCTTTTCGGATAGTCAAGCCGCATTGAAATCCCTAGAACCAGTCTCTACGAACTCTATTGTAGCCCTAGATGGTCGATTGTCTCTCTGGGATATGGCGGAACAGTTCAACATTTACCTGCATTGTGTGATGGGGACCTGCTGGGCCAATGAAATCGCCAAAATAGTACTACGCTGCCCCTTCTATCTGGTTCCCTAGGCATACCGTTTGCTACATTCAAACTCATGTTAAATCAGGATACTACTAACAAAACCTTAGATGGACAAATGGTATAACTTGTGACAAAACAGATCTGGCCAAAGCTGGATCCGAAAAGCTCCGAGTGTTGGATCTCTCTAAACAGAGTGCACATAGGCGTCACAATAGGTGTAATTACTTGGCACTGTCTCATAGGAGAGCAAGGCTTGGTTTTATTTAAATTAATTTGAAAAAAATTGATTTTGCACAAAAGACAAACTGGTCATCAAAATAAGAGCTACACCTATCTTTTTAATTTAAAGAGTATCACTTAAGGTTCACTCTAAAGAAAAGACAGTGAAAATTCTTATAGTTCTGTTAGACTAAAAGCAGTGAACGCTTATGAGGTTAATTTTTTTTTAAACGAAATCAATTAAAAGAGAAACCCGCCATGCTGTTAGCCCTTCCGAATACGACTAACGCACATAATTGGTTCATTTATCTTTACTTGAAAAAGAAAAAAATGTAGCACCTCATTTACTAGAGTGCCGACTCATTGACAGGTAATTTGGCGGCTCCATGTGGTCATCGCTCATTTGATTTGTGTGCCTATGCTACGGCGCGACCGACTTTTCGCTCTGCAGCACATCGTGGAGGAGCAATAATCCATTGAGTATAATTCAAAGAAGTGACCAGAAAAATAGAAAAAGACGATGCGTTATTAATCGAAAAATAATTTCCAACGTAGCGAAACGTTCCATCATCCAAAGAAATGGGAGCACACACGCTTGGAGATAGACAAAAAGATGCACCGTTGGATATATCCAAAGCTGTTATAATGGCCTTTCCGCTGATCGATATTTTCCAGTCTCTTGATATCGGGTATTGTTGTATGCAACACAACACATAGTAAGATTGGGCACGTTTTGTTATGCGATCTGCAACTTAGCGGCGACTTTAAAAGAGAGGTTTGCGTTGTATTGTGTCTTTTGTGTCACATGACAATCGTCTGACAGTCATCCATTTTCACATTATGTAGATAGTACTCGTAACATGAAGTATGCGAGAGTGTAGAAATGGTTATTCTTGTTTTCTTTTTTTTTTTTTTTTTTTTTTTTTGCATTGCGGTCACCTTTAGTCACCGCAGACGGACGTGACACAAAGTGACAAAATCTTTTGTTGTCATCTTACGACGTGTTGGGACGCAATGAGAGTGTGGGGGTCGTCCCACTCATGAAGACATCAAGAAGAAAGATCCAAGATTTCATAGAATGCCAAGCGCTTAACTTTCTACCGCAGACACACGGCAGGGCTCTAAGCAACAGAAATCCATTTATCATCCGAGTAACAGTGCACTTGCCGTGGAGCACGTACTTAGTTCATTCTTGGGTCAGCTTTGAGCGCGGTTTGTTTCGCCGCACATTGCCGATGGGCTAAAAAGATACACGGTGTAGATAGTTATGTGGTTTTGGTTGTCTCTTCATTCTAAGAAGTGAGATTCTGGTTTATCGGAACTTTTTATTTTCACTGTTTTCTAAATTAGTAGGTGTGAGTGTGTGTGTGTCTGTGTGTTTGCAGAAATTTAGCAAAAACTATAACTGTAAACGTGAAACAAAAATGGATGCCGCTTTTTGTTTTCAAAAATCCATCCTGGTAGTTGTGTAGCGAATATATATCTATTACAGTAGTTATTAATTTTTTCTATCTTTTTTCTTGATGTGGACAATTTTGAATTGTCAAGGATCAAAGAAAGGCTTGAAAAATTCCAATATTTATTAAATCAACTATATACGATGATAAACCATTCAAGATTGAAAACTGAACAGTGTCCGATGTGAATTCCTACTCTGACCATAAGTATATTAGGTTGGATCTGAACCTCCAGACGGATCCGATCAAAATTTTTCAAAATATAAAAGGAACTGACTGGATGAAATTCGGAAATATCATCCAGTCAAACTTAGGGATTTTACCTAATACTGAGAAAACTTAGGCGGATGAATTGGACAAGAAAATTGAAACGCACGAGAAATCAATGAACGTGGCTCTGGAAGCCGCTTGCCCAACCAGTCGGAGAAAAAAAGTTCACCCTCCGTGGTGGAGCCAAGACCTTACTAAACTTAAAAGTATGACTAGGGCGATCTTCAATATCTGTTATTATAACAAATACTGGCAGCCTTATAAAGTCTGCACAAGATGGTACAAGAAGGCCATCAAAAAAGACAAGCGACGCTCTTGGGTAGACTTCTGTCAATCAATTGAAACCAGCTAGGACTTTGCTAGCATTTGCAAGGTTCTGTCTAAAGAGATCCTTACCGACTTTCATCAAGAAAGCTGACGGTGTCTGGAGGGCAACTGCGGCAGAATTACTGGATCTTCTCACAAATACACACTTCCCCACCAGCAGTTATTAATGCATAGATAATTTGAAGAGGTTGCATGCTGAGCATCCGATATCTTGTGAAGTAGTGGATAATATAATAAACCGGGAAAAGGTTTTCTGGGCTTTAAAAAGTTTGTCGGCCTATAAGTCTACAATCCTGGATGGGATACAGCCAATTATGGTACACTGGAGCTATCAACTTCCTGGCTAATGAAGATTTTCGAAAGCTCTAGGAGGCTCAATTATGTCCCCCGAAGCTGAAGAGAAGTTCAGGTGGTTTTCACACCCAAAACAAGCAGAAGCGGCCATGAATTAGCATTTTTGCTATTATTTTTGGGATTCTGATGCCGTTTCACGTCCTTCTGAAGTTAAAGTTCCTTTATATCGCTATGAAGCTGAATTTGATAATCGACGGGAAAGTGCTTCACGTCTACATGATGCATCTGTTCCATTCGAGCGTCAAAAAAGCCTGCAATAAAGGCTTTCCCTATATCAATTTTGGCTTATATAATGATTGAAAAAACATTTTAAGTCAGCTAACCTTCGTAAAAACTACACCAATTGGATCAATATAGACTTGTTATCTTTATTATCTGCTAGCTTAATTTCAGCTATTTTTAATTTTAATCCTATCCCATTTTAAAGTAACACTCTGAAACCGAAACAGTATACATAAAGTATATAATTAAACATATAGCTTTGTTAATGCCTTAGCTGAGAGACAGGAATATAGACAGTAACTTGGATTTTGAGTTCTGAGTTTTGAGTTCTACTTCCTCAATAGAATCGAAGCTTAGGCTAATAGTTTTCTATTAAATAGATTAAAACTTTTTATTCCTTAGCCGCTTTACCAATGGTCAGTGTAGAATATAAAATGGTCGGTCAGCCATCAGCAGATAAGTGCGAATAACACAGAACGCTACAGAAATGCATGTGGCCGCAACTATCTCTGATTGGTGGAAGTGCGATCAAACCTCAACGTGGTGGCCGCTGGAAATTTTCCTTCAGTACAGTATCTCCTGGGTATCTCCTGATGGGGCCATTCGCAACCAGATAGACCACGTGTTGATAGACCGCCGTCACAACCCGAACCTGATGACGGTACGCACCTACCGACTTGTCAACGTCGATTCTAACCACTTTCTTGTTGGTACTAGCGCGGATTGCATCACCACGAAAGACTGCATCCGGGAATCGATTCGAGTTGCCCTTCGCAACCAGGAGACCTAAAAAAACCACTACAACCGATAGGACTCACCCTAAATGCAGAGAAAGTAAGACCTGGGGCTGAGATGTGGGGCGTAAAAGAGAAATGTACACGCCTTAAGAATGCTGTCATTGGTACTTCTGACTCCATCGGAACGACTGGTTCGATGACGTATGTAAGCTAGCGACTGAACGTAAGAATGTTGCGTACCGAGCAATGCAACAATCTCATAGAACGTGGGCATGTGGAGATGAATATTAAGAGCTCAGAAGATATGAAAAAACAGTTCACCGACGAAAGAAAGCATCAACTAGTACAGTACAGAGAGCTAGGACTGCACCAGGCGCGGAAGTTGTACCAAAGAGTCCGCAGTATGACGCAATATTCACCGCGTTGCATATACTGCAAAGAAAAAGCGGATAATCTGATCACCGATCTCAAAGGTATCTTAGAGCGATGAGAAGTGCACTTTCGTAAGTTGCTTAATGGCCAGCTAACTGAGGAATTTGGGGCTCCATCAATGACCGAAGATCTCAATATGCTGCCGCCACCAAGCATAGATGAAATTAGCAGAGCGATAAATCGGCTCAAAAATAATAAGGCCCCGGGATCTGATGGTATTCCAGTGGAGCTGATCAAACAGGAGGCCCCGTAATACACCAAGCAATTAATGAACTAGTAGTGCAAGTATGGGAGGAAGAGGCGATGCCAGAACACTGGCGAAGAGGCGTCCTGTGCCCCATACATAAGAAAGGAGATATCACAACCTGCAGAAATTATCGTGGTTACCGAGTATTAGATTTTCTCCTCTATCCTTTAAGACAGGATAGCCCAATACGCTAAAGTCATCCCTACCAGTGCGGCTTCATCCCAAGCAAATCAACAACTAATCAAATTTACACTCTTAGGCAGGTGATGGAAAAATGTCTAGAGTTTCAAGAATCACTACACCATCTTTATATAGACTTTAAAGCCGCCTATGATAGCATAGCCAGGGTAGAACTTTGTAAAGCCATGGTGGCCACGTCTGCGAGTAGAAGATCCAACATTGGTTCCTCAATTCAAATAGTGGAGCGCGAATTTAAAGTAGTGCAATCCTTTAACTATCTCGGGTCAACTGTAGCAGCCGATAACATCATGAAACCAGAAATACGCGCACGGTTGCTTTAAGCTAACAAAACCTACTATAGTCTATCAAGGCTCTTCAAATCCAGGAATTTAACCATAACATCCAAGCTATTGGTATATAAGACAATGGTCATACCAGTACTTACATATGGATCCGAGACTTGGGTGCTTAGCAATAAGCATTCTGACCTCTTAGCCGCGTTCGAGAGAAAAGTCTTACGGAGAATTGTTGGCCCTGTAAGTGGGAGGGCGACTCCGGGGACTCTATGTTAATGAGATCTACGAGCGTTACGGCGATGTCGAGCGAAGATGATCCTGCTCGGAAAGACCTTTGCGGAAGGATTTATGGAACACGATAGCGATGCCGGCCAAGCCTTCGCTGGAAGGATGGCGTAGACCAGGACGCCAAGTGTTTAGGGATGCCAAACTGGGTGACATCGGCTCGAAATCGGGACCGTTGGCGAGATTTTTTGCGGGAGGCCAGGTCAAATATTATGATGAATATCCTATCATGACCCACTACTACCTGTCGCAAGTAAGCTTTGAGCACAAGTTTAAGTTTTTGAATATTTTTGAAAAAAGAATTCACTAAATAAAAGGGCATAAGTTCTCAAAAATGTCATCTGATAGAAAGTATAGAATTTGTGCAGAATATATAGCCAACTATTCAAGTCATCCTTTCAAAACTTAAGTGAAAACCACAATTTTGAGTTCATTAGAAGATGTGTATCTAATTTTAATATTAATGCGGGTGAATAATATCGCAAAGGTAGGCCAGCATAACTCCTTTATTAAAAATGCATTCAAACGCGCCCCTAATCATGTGTATGGCTGAGTCTGTAATTAATATGAATAAGTCCGGGCGCAACCCTTCAAAGTTATTATTATTTATAATCTCTAATTAATGTGCAACGTTGTGTTTCACGTATCGCACCCAATAATTAAATAACAAGAAATGCCAACTGCTGGAAGAGATACAAACAATAAGCGAATGGAGATATTCCCACTCCAAGCTCTGAGCGGTTAAAATCGCACCGAATCTAGAAAAACAGCAACAAAAACGACGGCGCAGTGCAATTGTTTTTATTGACACCAAAAATTCTTAAATTCTTATTTAGTCAGTGATAAGATTTTGATGCAAAGGATGGGGGAAAATTTTTAACTACGAGTATCATAATGCACGTCGTCGGGCGTGAACGTAAAACCATCCTCTGGCGGTCGTTGTCGTATTAAATGAGACGTGTACCCGCACATAATGCGGACAAACACTTCTAATGGCAATAAGAATTGCATCCAGCAAATAACGAAGAAGAAAAAGAAGATGAAGTGCCAGCGGCGCGGCGGTTGGTTGGACACACGTTCATAAAATAATAATAGCACACACACCGTACTCGGCCGACCGTTTATTCTTCCTGCACATCTCACCATTTTTATAGAGATTTAACATCGCTGATAAAGTCATTGGAATTGCCCGCTAAAGTGACTGACTCTAGTTTTGGGGCAAATGCAAGTCGCAACATCGTCCGCGTTGAGTTGTTGACAATCGTACTTCCTTTAAATGAAATCAAAATGGAAATAAATGACCCTCATCGATGGTGGTGGCGAGTGCAATTGGCGAACCTTCGAAAGTATCACTATATAGGAAATCCAAACAATTATTGTCGCCGCGGGCTAAATTGCTTTCCTCTTCCGGTGACCTCTTCCTGGCCATCGATGAAAATTCACTGTAGATTTGGCAGTATTACCACTCGACTTTGACGTATAGGGGAAAAATTGGCATCATGCTGATTTGAATTGAATGCGTGTGTGAATTGATAACAACTAATATTCCGTAGCATACTTGCCAGCCATCGAACGCGACACTTCCGGACCAGAACCAGTTACCATCGGTTAATTCACAGAATAGCAATATGCAGTGTACCAGTCATTCAAAATTTCTAATTAACAATAGTTCGATAGTCCCTTAGAAAGTTATTCTTTCCCTTTTTCCCCCTCTCTTAACTTAACTTGTATGCACTCTGCAAATAACGCTGTCACTGTCAAGGACTCCGATAGTCATGGATCGATTTAAGAAATCACAACAAATTGATACCAACCGACGACACCACCACTGAACACAGTGTGCGGCAAATATCCGAAATCTCTCACAACAGGACAATTCAACACAATGCAACACCACAGAGCGCATTAAGCAAATTGTTCTCCCTTCGATTGTCCATCATCCTGATGTGGCGTGTCATATCGCGCGGGAAGATATTTATGTTACCCAAAGTCAAAGCGCGTCGGTGGACGTCCTTTCTTCTTTCTTTGTGCATCGTTCAAACGCGAATTGCAAAAAATATTTCCATTTAGGTTATTGACAAAAAAAGGTGGGATGCTTTATTCCGCTGCCTCAAAATGTACTGCTATTCCAACGGAGTCACATTGCATCGAGCATGATTAATATAATATCGAGTCTGCAGTTAATAGGGCCGAACAGGATGAGTTCGACATCGAATTGCGCTGTGTGAAAAAAAAATAATAATTCGTAAAGAGCCCCTGTTAACTTTTGTGTAGGAAGGAAACACTGAGCGAAGAGCAAACGATGATTTTTTATGAATACTATTTTATGAATGATACGTCATCTGCATCATCATATTTGGCTCAACAACCGGTGTCCGGTCCTGGCCTCCCGCATAAAATCTCTCCACCGGTCCCAATTTCGAGCCGCTGTCATCCAATTTGGCATTCCTACACCCTGAGCGTCCTGGTCTAAGCCATCTTTCCAGCATAGACTTGGCCGCCCCCCATAAATCCTACCATAAAAGATCCTCTTCTTTCATGCGAGCTAGATGACCTGCCCACCGGAGTCTAACGCTTGTAGATCTCATCATTGTAGAGTCTCCGGAATCGTCCGACCTTACACACGGGGCCAACAATTCTCCATAAGAATTTTCTCTCGAAAGCGGCTAATAAGAGCCTTTTGTTAACGGATCCATATGCAAATACTGACATGACTTTTGTCCTATCTACCAGCAGCTTGGATGTTCCTGGATTTGAAGAGTCTTGACGGACTATAGTACGCTTTGTTGGTGTTTATGACAACAAAAAATAATACTAAAAAAATAAAAATAAACGTATTAAGCATTTTTTCAATTGTTGTGTACATACTCCGCAACGAATATGGGTCATCATCGATCGGACTTTTACCCAAAAAATTACACAACAATCAACAGGGGAAATAATTTTTAAGCATAAATTGCACAATTATTTAGCCTGTTACATTTATTGTGAGTAAGCAAAATAAATTGTATAAATAGTAAGGAAATTAGCATAATAAACTCGGAATAAGTTACCATTTCAAAAGTTTTATTTGTCACTATTTCAAGTGCATGGATCAATTTTTATAACCAGTGGTCCTTCGAGCTTCGACAATTTAAAATTATTTCCAAGCCATTCTTTCGTATCGTAGTGTGAGGTTGCACTAGGGTGGTTTTAAACCGTCGCAAACATATCAGTAACAGTTTACTTTAGCAGTTTAAGTTAAAGTTTAGGAGTTTTAAGTTTAAGCTAGGATTAGAACAGCTTTCTCCAGAAACGCTTTCCAGGCAGTACTATAAGGCTACGAGCCTTTGGACTTCCATACGCTAACTTATCTTAGCTAAACAGAAAAGTCGCTGCCACTGCGCTTTAAGCAACCGTGCACGTATTTCTAGCTCCATGTTGTTATTGGCTGCTACAGTTGACCCGAGATAGTTAAAGGATTGCACTACTTTAAATTCGCGCTCCACTATTTTAATTGAGATAGCAATGTTTGATCTTCTAGTCGCAGACGTGGTGGCCACATGTACTTTGTTTTGCTCTCATTTATGTGCAGCCCCAGATTTCGTGCCGCCTCCTCTATCTGGATGAAAGATTCCTGTACAACTCTTGGGTTTCTACCAACGATGTCAATATCGTCTGCGTAAGCCATTATCTGAATGGATTTATAGAGGATTGTTCCTCTCGCCGTTACGTCAGAGTCGCGGATCACCTTCTCCAACGCCAGGTTGAAGAGGACGCAGGCCAGTCCATCCCCTTGTCGGAGCCCGTTATAGATGTTGAATGGGCTTGATAGTGATCCGGATATTTTTACTTGGCTTATAACATTGGTCATGGTCAACCTACATAGTCGTGTCAGTTTATTTGGGATGCCGAATTCTCTCATGATTTTATATATTTCTACTCTGGCTATGCTATCATAGGCGGCTTTAAAGTCTATAAAAAGATGATGGTGTAGTGATTTTTGTAACTCTAGACATTTTTCCATCACCTGCCTATGGGTGTAAATCTGATCGGTTGTTGATTTGCCTGGGATGAAGCCACACTGGTATGGACCAATGATGACTTTAGCGTATGGGGCTATCCTGTCTTAAAGTATAGAGGAGAAAATCTTATACGCGGTACTCAACAATGATAATTGCTGCATGTTGTGATATCTCCTTTCTTATGTATGGGGCACAGGATGCCTCTTCGCCAGTCTTCTGGTATAGCTTCTTCCTTCCATACTTGCACTATTACTTCATGAATTACTTGGTGTATTGCGGACCCTCCTGACTTAATCAGCTCCGCTGGTATCCCATCTGATACTGGGGCCTTATTAATTTATCGCTCTGCTGACTTCGTCTATGCTTGGTGGCGGCAGCATAATATGGTCTTCGGTCATTGGTGGAGCCTCGAATTCCTCAGTAAGCTGAACATTTAGCAACTCATGAAAGTGCTCTTCCCATCGCTCTAAGATGCCTTTGAGATCGGCGATCAGATTAAAATCTTTGTCTTTGCAGTATGTTCAATGCGGTGTATATTGCGTCATACCGCGAACTCTTTGGTAGAACTTCCGCGAACTACGTTCGTACTGTCATCAGGTTCGGGATGCTCACGAGTTCAAATATAAATTCCATGGAAAACGGCATTTTTCAGTTTTTCTCGAATTTTCCAAATTTTTCCAGAATCAAATCGGTCGAGGCGTTTAGCAGTTCAAATGTTAAATAAAAGTAAAAATGAGAATAAAAAGTCAACCAAATGAGTTAATTTCTTTCTTTAAATTTGAAATCACAATGAATCTCAAGGTGTTTTATTTACATTTCGATTTCGATTGCAATGTCATAGCAAACCAATCGAAATAAAGCCCTTCTTGTTATCTTTTTAAGGTCTTTTGAGGTTCTTTTCGGGGTCTTTTTAGGGTCAGTTGAGAGTCTTTAAGGAAGTCTATTGAGGGGCCATTTGGGGCCTTTATAGGGTCTTTTGTGATCTTTTTTGGTTATTTTAGGAAGTCTTTTGAAGATCTTTTAAAGTTTTTTTTTTGGTCCTCTGTGGGTCTTTTTAGGATGTTTTGGGGGTCCTTAATGATTTTTGGTGGTCTTTTCTTATTTTTTTTGTGTGTTCTGGGGGTTTTTTGATGTTCTTTTGAGGGGCTTTTGCAGGTCTTTTTTTTTGGTTTTTTGGAGGATCTTTTGTGATTCTTTTAGGTGTCTTTTGGAGGTTTTTTTATGATTTGGGGGTTTTTGGAGTTTTTTAGGGTCTTTTGATAATCTTTTGGGTTTTTTTGGTGGTCTTTTTTTCCACAACATCTTCATGACCACACCAACCAACCACCCCCCTCAAAAACCTCTCGGGTTACACCTCAGAACCACTCAAGTCACCAATCAAGACCAGCCCTATAAAAGTCGTTTCCTAAAAACGAGTACGGGTCTTTCAACTAACAACATGTAAACCGACAGACAGAAACAGGCAAGTTAATACTAGAGCATTTAAAAATAATGATAACCCGTTCACATATTTTGCGAAAGATTGAAAGACTAAGCAAAAAGAAAACGAGCATTTTTTATAAAAATATGAAATATGAGAAGAAAAATCCACCTTGAAATATAATTCTTTCTGGAAGAATTGATGCTTTTGGAAAGAACAAAGACACAATTGAAAAATGGCCACATGGTCAAGGGAGCAAACAAAAGCACTGACAGTATTATGTTAATATCAGCAGTTTAAGAAATGCATATGTATGTACTGATAAACTGTATAAGGGAAGCGCACTCCTGAATATGAGTATTGGACCTGACAACCGAGCCATGTCATCTTACTAGTTCTAAAATGCAAGGATAGGTTACACGATTTACGATTACCATGGATATCTACCGTAGTGTGATAGGCCAATGCCTTATGATAAAAACTCATTCGTGAACCATTCTAAAGCAATGATGGAGGGTAAACCATAGGTTTTTCACTTTGCATGCGGTAGCAAAAGGAATCTAGGAATCTTCCCACTGGTATGCCAGCGGAATAAGCATCGTATATGCAGGCCAAAACCCCATGGTTGAGATTACTGGCAAATGTCGCAAAGGCAGCAAGGTTTTGCTAAGGGTGAGGATGCACCTATTAGTGAATCATCATCGTAGGGCAACACGTTGACTAAGTCTTCTTTTAAAAAATGAGGCAGATTTGATTTCGACAGTCATATGTAAAAGAATTGCTGCAAAGAGAACCGCTTAAGTAGCATCTGCTGAAAAGGTGGTTGGTTAATTAATTAGTACTACCGCTGCTTTGGATGATCGGAATTTAACTAGTCTTACTAACAGTACATGGTTGCGAAAGACTGTAAAGATCAGAAGGCTGGTTCGGAATCTGCGTTCGTAGGACCAGAACCCTTTTGTGGCGTCAACTGAAGTGCTGCCACAAAACTGATAAACTTTCGGGCAAACTTCGCCTGGTTCAATTGGAAAATACCCCGGGGCTGAAGGAATCCAAACAACTGATCAGACCCTTCTCATATAAAGAAATCCTGTATTTAGATAAAGGCAGCATTACGAAGCTAGTGAGTTTTCTAACTGGCCATTGTGGCTTAAGGTATCATCTTAACAAAATTGGTGTGGGCTCTGTGACAGAATGTAGGTTCTGTCATCCGAACACATTCTCTGCGAATGCCCAGCACTTATTTGGTTAAGGAGACGCATATTCAATAAGGAATTATGCTCGGCAGCAGAGTTGAAAAACTCTGCTACTAAGAACATTTTGTCTTGTATGTCTCTTAGACAATTAATGCCTTATTGACATAATTCATCTTTTCGGTCGCAGTGTCAGTCACTTGGACTAGGGTTATCAGAAAAAAAAATGGTATTCAAGTTCAGTTAATCAGTTTTGTTGTTGTTGTTGTTTTGGTTAAATTATTCTTCCATCGACAACCCATATATAAGTAACAATGAATGTAAACCTCAATGTAAGGCTGTAACCTAGCGTTACATTGAAGTTTATATGATGACAGGAAAAAGGTGTCTGTAACCTTTACGTAAGTGTAAGTGAAACTTCTTTGATGTGTGGGGCAAAAAAGCCCAAGAAACCCATAAATGACACCAAAAAAACCATCAAAAAACCGCAAAAAAGGACCATTAAAAGACCCCTAAGACCCCTAAGAGGACCCTAAAAAGACCCTGAAAAGGCTCACCAAAAGACTCCCCCAAATAGCACCGAAAGAAGCTCAAAAAACTCTTCAACAAATAGCCAGAAGATCATCAAAATCGCAAAGACCCCCAAAAGACACTCAAAAGACACTCAAAAGACCTCCAAAAGACTTTTCAGAGACCCACAAAAGACCCCCAAAATTCCCTCAAAATCCCCTTAAAAGATTCTCCAAAAAAACATTAGGAGACCACCAAGAAGATCCTCAAAAGACCCCCAAAAGACACCCAAAAGTTCTTACCGAATTTCAGACAAATCGGTTGAAAAGTTGCTTAGTTACCGCAATTCCATTCCATAATGACCGTATCCCGGAATTTCCACAGGAACAAGTTTTATATTCGCACCTTAGTCCTACAAATGACCAAATGACAAATGAATGAGTTACAAGAACTCAAAAATGTAACACAAAATCGATCCACAAAATTGTGACACAAAGTTATTTTTGATACCGTACTGAATTTTCTCTTCACCGCCGATAAAGTAGATTCACTTACAAATAGAATAGTTATTTTATCAACTATATTCCTATATCAGTTAATTTATTTCGGCTAGTAACATTCTTATCTCGATATGTTTATCTTAATCAGATAGTGGAGGTAAGTTTGATCAGATAATTTTTTTTCAGTTCTAAGAATCTTTCGAAATTCTAATTTGGAAGCTGTACAAATAGTTCGTCTGAATCTTTTTGGAAAATTTCCATTTACTTTACCTTTTTGTATGTAAAGGTGTGTAAAGTAAGCAGCTGCTTGCGCAAGAGAAGCGAGTGACTGTTGAGTTACATACTTTTATTTACACCGAAGGATAGGCAACAACAAATGAAAATTTTGAATTGAAAATTTTAGTTATCTCTTGGGAAACTTTAGCATAATAAGCGTTTCGGAACAGTATAAAAGCGCCTCATCCGATCACGATCACTTATAGTAGTGTGTTCAAGTGTCAAGTGGAAGTTACAATTTTTTTACTCTCATCGTCAATCTGCAAACTATTTTCGATCGCAAACTAAAGACGAACAGAAAATGTCGCCAATTTATTTGCTGGTTTTTCTAAGCTTTGGGGTCTTTTTACAAACAAAAGCTGATCTGCAATCAGAGTATAGTTTGATTTCAAATGCTGTGCGTTTATTTAATAATAAAGAATGCATTGCGGCCGATAAAGAGATGCTTGAAATGAACTTTCGACCAACCGACATTGATAGAATTGTTTATCTCACTTATGAATGGAACAATTATAATTTTGATGAGGTTAACAAATGTGCTCAGAAATTGAGTGATCCCACAATTAAGTACCATTTTTTGACCTTTTTGTGGCAACAAATTGTTCTTCATTCAAGTCCGATCACAAATCTTAACATATTTGTAACTTATCTAAAGTCATTTTCCAAACTCATCGATGAAACGTATAATAACGAAGAAATCAGACATAGGGTGTTACAAATGCTCGAAAGGGTGCAATCAGAATTCGAAACTAAAGCTACCGAAATGGTTAAGGATATTGTTATGTCTGGAAACTGTTCTAATACTACCGATTTTGAAGGTATTACCTGGTTCTTGCTAAGCTACGACTACAATATTACCACCAAAATTTTGAAGACAGTAATTGAAGATACATTTGATGAAATGCCTAATCAGGACCTCATTCGCTGTGTGGCTAGCCACAGAGAAACAGCGCTTACTGCCGAAGCTTTGTATACTTTTTCATTGCTTTTTCAGCCTTATCTACACAGTGACAGGCAGACCGCAATGCTTTTAGCTGACTGCTTATCATTTTTGCAATCTCAGAATAGCAAGACGCACAATTTGTCAGCAACTAAAGAAAGCCATTTTAACGATATGATTAAAAAACTGCCCGCTGACATTAAAAAATTATACTTCAATGAAAGAGTATGCTTGCGCAATTCTGTACTTGGAGAATACATGTACTCGCCCATTGATGACAAGCAGGGTGACAGCATGCGCCACGTCTTCACTCTGGTCGATAAAAGCGCTGACAATCAAAGCTACTGGTATGCGAGGAAATATAAAAGTGAAGAGTTTACGTTCCAGTTTCTTAATGATTTTAACAAAGAGTACTTGGTTGTGTCCGAATTGGAGTTGCTAGATTCTGATTTATTAGACTATAACCGTAACAACAGCAAAATATATCATCATGCGATGACACTTACAAAAGGATCAACTGACGGTCTGCAAACCGCATGGAATCTCCAACCGAAGGATGATAATTTTATAATTATGAATTTACATTCGCAGGAGTATCTGTGCTTATTACATTTTAAAAGTAACATTTACAGGCGATTCGCTTTGACATCATCGTTGGGCAACAACTGGTTTACTTTAAAATATGGCAATTGTTTGTGGACAATTGCGGATTGCTAATTTACAGGGCTGATAACTGTATTAATTTTATGTAGTATGTGTCTTATAAATAAAGATATATTATTCATAAAATGCAATGTTGTTTTGATTTTGATTTTATTGTTCATTTCCCATCGTGCAAACGGGAAGTGGTTTGCTCTCGTCAGAGAAAATCGTGAATAATGGGAATTTTTACAAAAAGTGTTCAGTTTTTTAAATTTCTAAATGAAGCATTTGATTTTGGATCGTTGGTAATTCTAAGTTTATTATCTGTTCGTATCGTCATATCGACAACTAGGATAAAGCGTGGAGAATCTATAGCATTTCCATATATTTTTGAAATTAAATGAAATTTAAAAAGTATTGTGGTCACCGCAATCTCTAATGTATAACCTAAGCTTGCAGCATAATTTGAAGCGAAGTATAATTGAAGTGAAAACATGGAAGGAATGATCATCTTTTAAGTCAATCCTTGATAGATCATCGAATTAATTGACTGGATTTTATTTTGGAGGCAATAAATATTTCATATTTCTTAAAATATAAACATTTTATTTGGACATTGTCACTATTGTTTTGCTAGGTGATGTAAAAGTTTAAGTTCTAAACGTTTTTTAGACAAAACTTTTTTGTCTTTGGCTTTTTCCAGTCTTTGAAATAGGAACGCAAGATCAATGTATCTTTCTTTCTTTCCTTTACTCCGCGGGGTAGCATAGGGCCCGCCCGCCAACGAACTCGATTTATCGCCTGAGGTTTCAAAAGAGGCCACAAGGTCCCCTGGGATCTTGCTTTCTCTTCTATCGTCATTTTCCATGTCTTGCTTAGACGGCAAACTCGACGGAATCCAGTCGAGCGCTAGTTCCGCTGGCTTTTTCAAAGTGTGGCCATTCCATCTCCATTTTCGTCATCTGATGGTAATAGCGACGTTACTCTCCACAAGACTTGATTGGTGATAATGTCCGGCCATATTATTCTCAGTATCCTCCTAAAGCACTCGTTGAAGAAGACTTGGAGGCGCGTTGTAATTCACTCTGTGACTTTTAACGTTTCGCTGCCATACAAGAGTACTAAGCGAACGTTAGATCTGAAGATCGTTCGCTTCAGATTCTGGGAGAATTGCGAGGAGTTCCAGATATTATTTGGCATACTATAGGAGTGTCATGCCTTGTGTACACGAGAGCACACATCCGAGTCAGCACCACCACTTTTTGACATCCAACTGTCCAAATAACAAAATTTATCGACTTCCTCTATCTGATGTCAGTCAATAGAGAGATCACATGTTCCACTAGCGTTAGCGCGAAGTAGTTTTGTGTTTGAGTCGTTAATTTTTAAACCCACTTTGTTAGCGTGGAGTTCTAGTGAGCTTTATTTTCACTCTATGCCACCTAACGATTGTGGTAAGAGACAGATATCATCGGCATAGTCCAGGTCTTCTAGGCGGTGAAAAATATTCCATGGCTAACCTGATGGAGTACGGGTTACTATTTTCATCACCCAGTCGGTGTCAATTGTGGAAAGCAATGGTGAGAGGGTTCAACCTTGCTTGACTCCCAAGTAGATGTTTGTTTGTTTGGGTTTCTACCAAAGATGTCGTTATCGTTTGCGTAAGCCGGTATCTTAATGGACTTATAGAGGATTGTTCCTCTCGCCGTTACGTGAGGGTCTCGAATCACTTTCTCCAACGCAAGGTTGAAGAGGACGCAGGCCAGTCTATCACCTTATCGGGGCCCGTTACAGATGTTGAATGGGCTTGATACTAATCCGGATATTATTAATTGGCTTATAACTTTGATCGTGGTAAACCAACAAAGTCGTATCAGTTTATTTGGGATGCCGAATTCTCTCATGGTTTTATAAAGTTCTACTCTGGTTATGCCATAGGCGGCTTTAAAGTCTATACAAAGATAGGGCAGTGACTTTTTAAACTCTGGATTTTTTCCCATCGCCTGCCTAAGGGTGCTAAACTAATCACTTGTTGATTTGACTGGGATGAAATAAAGCCACACTGGGATGGACTGATAATGATTTCAGCGTGTAAGGCTATCCCGTCTTGAAGGAAGACGAGAAAATCTTACACGCGGTACTCAGCAACGTTATACCACGATAATTGCTGCAAGTTGAGATATCTCCTTTCTTAAGATTAAGATTAAGATATTTTTATTAAACATTAAAGTAATATACAATTTTGATTTACAACTAAACTTATAACTAATATTAATATGTGTCGGCTCAACAATAGGGGCCCGACGTATTTACATTGTCTTTTTTTGGTATTGTTTATTTTTAAACAATATTTTTTACTACTTAATCTACTACATGTTTATTTTTAAGGTAATTAAATTTTAAACAATAATTTTAAAATAAAATAAAAATGAAATATTAAGCGGCGTATAAACAGGGTGAACTTCAGCCTCTGTAATATTGGTTGCCCGCCTTCTCGTAGAAGGAGACGTCTTGATTGTTAAAGATGTCATCGAATCTAGCATCAGTGAATCCTCTTATGTGTATGTACCGGTGAGTTGGCTCGGTTTCCTCGATTCGCAGTCCTTGCATCTCAGGACTTGGATGTGTTTCCAATGCGTCGACGAATTTCCTCGCCATTCGGAACAAGTGGTCAGTTATTGGCAGCAGACCTGCTGCTTCGTATAGTTTTGTAGTCGACACAAGCTTATAGCTGTTTGTCACCCTCCAGAGTCCTGTACAGATCCTTAGTACCTTCCTTTCAAATAGGGAGATCTTCTTCATCGTTGTTGGTGAGACGGTGAACCATATGGGGTAGCCATAGGTTATCACTGGCCTGATGAGTTGCTTGTAGATAAGCAGCCTGGTGTTGTTAGACAGACCGTTTCGTCTTTTAAGTAGCGGGTGCACCAAATGAAGAGCGTAGTTCGCTTTTTTCATTGTTTTGTCGATGTGAGAGTTAAACTTGAGCCTCTCAGTAAAGTTGATTCCCAGGTACTTAGTCTCTGACTTGGTGTTTATAATTGTGTTATCCGGAAGGGTGATTTTTAAGGCTCTGCACCGGCTTGCGATTTTTCTTATCCTTGTTTCGGTTGCTGGTACTCGGAAGCAGATGAGTTCCGTTTTATTGGCGTTGATCTTTAGTCCCCACTTCAGGTAGTAGTCCCAAAGATTTCTGAGGTGTTCCTCCACTCTTTGGGCAGCTATCTCGGGAGAGCGGGATACTGCATACGTTATGGATATCTCCTTTCTTATGTATGACTGACTGACTTAACCAGCTCCGCTGGGAGATCCCATCTGATACCGGGGCCCTATTATTTTATCGCTCTGCTAACTTCGTCTATGCTTGGTGGCGGGAGCATAGTATGCTCTTCGGTCATTGGTGGAGCCTCGAATCCCTCAGTTAGCTGAACATTTAGCAACTCATGAAAAGGCTCTTCCCTTTGTCTTTGTTTTTGCAGTATGTGCAACGCGGTGTATATTGCCTCATACCTCGGACTCTTTGGTAGAAGTTCCGCACCTTGCTCTGTGCACTGTGCAAGTCAGCAGTACTAACTACGTACTCGTAAAGCTTGTCCATTTCTCTATTACGCTCGACATCTCAGCCCCTGGACTTGCTCTCTGCATGTATGGCAAGTCCTATCGCTTGACCGTAGTTGTTTCTAGTCCCTTCGTTGCGAATGGCAGCCGTGTTGACTCGAATCTGATTCGCGGATATAGTCTGTTGTGATGATGCAATCCGCGCTCGGAGCACCATACCAATAAGATAGTGGTCCGAGTCGACGTTAGCACCTCGGTACGTTCGTACCGTCATCAGGTTCGGCTTGTGGCGGCGGTCTATCAACATGTGGTCTATCTGCTTGCTAGTGGCTCCTATAAGGAGATACCCAGTTGGCTATGTGGATACTTTTACGCGCAAACTTGTATTCACAACGACCACATTATAGCTTGCAGCCATTTCTATAAATCGTCATAATCATATTCAAAGATTGTTTAAAATTTTGGTTACCGATATGGAAACGAACATAATAATCCTAAATAAAATGGTAAAAGGCAATTCTTTGAAAAGACTTGAAGAATTTGAAATTTATTAAAAAAAAGCTGATTAGACTGTATCAATATCAATTTATGCATGTGAAAAAAATAATAATAATAAAGACAATATTATAGTAATAATTAATTGTT